>OX387643.1:12990360-13330138 GCA_947568875.1 Fissipunctia ypsillon
GGCGCGACAGCGCGCGCGGACGGCGCAGCACCGCGCGCGGGTGCGGGTGCGCGCGCGGATGGAGCGGATGGAGGTACCGCTTGCGCATGTGGCGCGCGGCCGGGATTTGCGGCAGGCCCCGGGGCCTGTATGGGTACCGGGCGGAACGCGGCGGGGCGGACGGGTACCGCGTGCTGTCGACCAGACGACGACGTCGGTGCAACGCGCGCAGGCGCTGATGTCGTCGGTGGGCTACAGCGGCACTGGATCCCCCTCCTCTTCCTTCTTCTTTCCGTTGGGGTGGCCCGGCCAGCGATGCACCGGACGACGCGTCACCGATGTTTGGTAGCGACGTGGACCGGTCCAGTGCCGGAGGGTCGTCCTGGGTCCCGACATCGCGGCCCAACGAGCCGCGCTTGCCGGGTTTCGACATCTTCTTGGACGTAGCCTCCGCGACCGCACCGGTGACGACTCACCGGGCAGCACGGGGTGCCCCCCTGTGTCTACACAAGTGCCGGCTAGGTTACTTGTGCAAACACAGAGGCAACGGTTAAAAATTTGCGGTCCGCGCGGACAGAACACTAGTAAGACTGTAGGATTAGTGCCCGTTAGGCCACGAGCTAATCCGAATGGAGCGCGAATTACGTGCCACCTATATTTATAACTGCGGTGCGCACGGTGCGCGACCGCGACTCGGCGCTAACGCGACACCGCGAGGCAAAAAGGGATAACAACAACGCTGTGATTTGATTGGTTATAATATTTTTATTTCTATTGGTAAAGATTTTTGTAAATATTTATTCTGCACTTATTCTGCACACACAAAGTAATGGCTGTAACGCCTTCCGATAGTCGAATCAGACTATCGGATCTATCTGATGAAAAAATCTGACGTACTTTCAAATATTCCCGGCCTTAGGCTTGTGTAAACTTGGCTTTCAGTAGTTTTAGTCTATGCTACTGCGTCCTCGAATAAAACATTCTCTTTTATTTTGATTAAAATATCTCTAGATTTAGCAATCGTGTATCTTAAAATCCCAAAAAAACATCTGTAACACCAACACAGTGAAAGCGATAAACAAAGTTGCAATTATAAATAAAACTATTTATGTTTACATTCGTAGCTTCAATAATAAATCGACTAAATCAATGCTCTCTAGTCACTCACTATTTGGCACGCTATCTCCGTTCCTGTGCTCCGTTCGTTCATCTTCGTCAAGCTGAAATTCGTTGCCTACGTTAGCGGATTTTACTGCTTTTAGCTCTAATTTTTTACTAAATATTGTAAAACTTAGTCGGAACCAATTCATTCTTTCTCTGAAAAGATTTGTGAAGCTACTAAGTGCACAAAAACCATAATTATGGCTTCGAGTGAAGGGCGAAGTGCTCAGTCGAACTTGCATCAGCAAGACCTAACCAAATTGGTGAGTTAAAATGTTCTAATTATCAGCTTTAGAGAACATATTTTGGTCAAGTACTGCTAACATCTGGGATAAATTTTTGAGTTTTACTTCGGTAATCATTAAAATTCACATAACCTTCGTGTTTCATACACATGTACAAAAGGTTGTTACTTGCACTATGTACCTATTGTAGTACCTACTTAGAACTAGTTATTTTTATTATATTGTGTAACCGATTGCGGCGAAGACAAAAGGACGGTAATGATTTTATTGATTTACACCACTGATAAGTTTTCTCTGAATACAATAGGACAGTAAGGTCAGAGTCGGTTTGTACGCAATAATTATTTATTTAGATATTCTTTTTTTATTTCAGGATGTTACCAAATTGTCAGCCTTATCACCTGAAGTCATTTCAAGGCAGGCCACAATAAACATTGGCACCATTGGTCATGTAGCTCATGGCAAGTCAACTGTAGTAAAGGCTATTTCAGGAGTGCAGACTGTAAGATTCAAGAATGAATTGGAGAGGAATATTACTATCAAGTTAGGTGTGTATATCCCTATTATTTGTTTTTCAGCCTATAAGTGAAATGTCCCTATTTTGTGAATCCACTCATTATATGCAATCAGAAGCCCAAACCCAAGCATGAGCATGTGACATCCACCAACCGGCAACGGGCCTGTGTGGTTGATTATGGTCCTTCTATTTCTCGCAGAGAGGAGGCCTGTGTCCCAGCGGTGGGAATGTTATAGGCTCATAAGTCTGACAAATAGTTCTTCCAAGAGGTAATACCATGTAAAATACTGGTATTTAGCTGCATCCAGTAAGACAAAGTCAACCTTAACATATTTGGGAAATGATCAAGATTCAAAGTCACATTTTTGGGTCAATCATTTGAATTTTTCAAATATTTGATCTGAATGTCTATAAGGAATCAATGATTCAAAAAATCTGTGTTTATGTAGCTAATTACATTTTAAATTATGAATTAATGTTTTTGTTTGGTTTATTAGACTAAAATTACCATAAAAAAAAAACAAAATCTTTTAAAAAATATACTCAGAAAATAATAAGATTACTTTACGAAATTATGATACAGTAGACATAGATGCAAAAATTTAGAAAGACTAATAATTTGTTCAGATGCTTTGCAATATACCATGTGAAATGTATTGTGAACCCAAAGTAATTATGTAATGTTTTTGATCTTGTAAGATTGATGTAAATTAATCCAAACACATGGTATGTTGCAGAGCGCCTGTCCAACTCGGTCATTAAAATGTATCGTGAAAGAGCTGATGAGAGGCATGAAAATGAGTTCTTTGAAAAGATGAAGAGGTCTAAAAAGAGGAACTTGTGTGTTGATTCTGAAGATGAATTAAATATGCCTGCACCAAAGAAACCAAAGAAAAGTAGACAGGATTCCGAAGAATACATTATTGAAAGAATTCTTGATTTCAAAATTGAATCTGGCAAGGAGTACTTCTGCATAAAATGGAAAGGATGGCCAGACAGTGAAAACACATGGGAACCAATTGAACATCTTGACAACTGTCCTAATGTACTCAAACAGTTCCTCGTGGATGAAGAGTTTAAATATTGCAATCAAATGGAAAAGTTGAAGGAAGAAATTTCATTTGGAAACCTGCTTAGTGAAGAAAACCTTTTAAAAAGGTTTGATGAAATAGAAGACAATGATATTGCAAAATTAAAAGAAAGCTTAACATTAAAATTGCTTGCAATGATCATTTTACCTGAAGAGAATGAAGCTTCAGCCATAGGACTTGTGCAAGAAGCAAGAGATATTTTGCAACTCTATGTTGTAACCAGAAAACGATGTCAGCAGTTAATCAAGTTAAGAAAATGGGAGGAACATTTAAATCAGGTTGATCAAAGCAAAAAGCTTATTGTAGAGAATAATTTTGACTTTGCTGGGCCCCCAGAGAATTTTACCTATATTAATCAATGTATACCTGGCAGTGGTGTCACAATCCCTGATGACCCACCCATTGGGTGTGAGTGTACGGCTTGCAACTGTCGCTCAAAAGCATGTTGTGGCATGCAAGCTGGTCTATTTGCTTATACTGCAAATAAAAGACTTCGCGTTGCGTCAGGTACCCCAATTTACGAATGTAACAAAGCCTGTAAATGTTCATCAGAATGCAGTAATCGTGTAGTTCAAGGTGGCAGAAATATTAAATTGAGTATATTCAGAACTGCCAATGGGTGTGGATGGGGAGTAAGAACAGAACAAAAGATAAGGCAAGGACAATTTCTTTGTCAATATGTTGGAGAAGTTATTACATTTGAAGAAGCTGAAAAACGAGGAAGAGAATATGATGCTAATGGTCTAACATATTTATTTGATTTGGATTTTAACTCTGTTGAAAATCCATATGTAGTGGATGCGGCAAATTTAGGAAATGTGTCACATTTTATTAATCATTCCTGTGATCCAAATCTTGGTGTATGGGCAGTGTGGGCTGATTGCCTTGATCCCAACCTGCCTATGTTAGCTTTATTTGCTACGCGTGATATTGAAATTGGTGAAGAACTCTGTTTTGATTATTTACAAAAAGCTTCGGACAGTGAGGATGTTGAGACAAACAGTTCTAGTATTAGTAAGGATAGTTCCTATGATACTGATATACCAAGTGGATCTGAAGCTACTTTGGGTATCACACCAGTATCACCCGTCAAGTCTAGATTTGAAATTCAGCAACAAAATAGGGCTATGCTTAGAAATCTTACAGAATGCAAATGTGGTGCTTTAAAATGTCGCAAATATTTGTTTTAAATACCGGATTTTCCTCTCGATGAATAAAAAAAAACTAATAATATTTGATCGAGTTTTTCAGCAAATTAAAGGAATCTCGTTTAGCTGTATAGAAAATCTGACTTTGATACATGATAAACCAACTCTTACCTATAAAATTCTTGTTTCCATGAAATATCTCTGTTATGAGTAGTATACAGGGTGTAAGCGACAGCTCTCCGCAAACTAACAGGGTGCATTCAGCTCCTTATTCTGAATCATATACCACCGAAAATATTCTCAGGAAAATTTTAATTTTTTTTAATCGTATTTTCAGTTACTATTCCTTTATATCAATGTAAAATTACATTCTCTGTAGGCAGCATACCATTTATGTAAATAAAACAGCTAAAATAAAAAAATTAGCAATGGATGTTGAAATACTCGGCGGCCGAAGGCTCGCTGCGCTGCCGTTCGCTACGCGCGATTTGCCAGGTAACGATACATTGTGTATAGGTAATAACACAAACTGGATTTATTGGATTCCCAAAACGTTCCTGAAATAATTTCATGTACCGGTCATCTTAGTATGATATACTGAATTCACCCCATCAGTCTGCCGAGGGCTGTCCCTTACACCCTGTATTTTGAAAAGTATTTTATAGTTATGAATGTGTCTAATTTATAGACTCAATTTATTATAGATATAATAATTAATAATTGTGTTGGTTTCAGTGACTGCCTTGCGCAACATGTAGTGTAATTGATAATACTTCTTATAAGAAATAAGCTTTCTCACACTATCTTTTTCCCCAAGTTATATCTATCTTAATATCAACTTCTTATTATTATTCATGGCTAATTATGTTTCCATATTTTCAAATAAAGGCTGGTTGACACCAAATGCATCTGCAGCACTCATGCTTTTTGATTTTGTTCATAAACATGTTCTATATAATGAGTTGTTTGAGTTATACAACATGTTGTAAAAGATCGTATTGTCCATTAAATGTGGAATATTTACAAGAGATTATCTTTAAATATTTTATTGTTCTGTGAAACTCTCATTTTTCAATTTCTTATGTAATTGTGGGAAAGCTTGAAATAATTGAAACATAAGTCTTGTGTGACTATAAAAGTACTGTTTTCGTGGCGCAAAACCATTCATGTTGGTCACAGTTCATTTCGCCTTTTATTTGCTTAACTAGCTGATGCCTGTGGCTTCGCCCGCGTGCATGTCAATACTTCCCTATTTGAATCGGATTTTGTTCACAATTTCATGGATTTTATTTTTTGCGCGGAACCTAATTATTTTTCTAAAACAAAATTACCGTAAGTTACTCCTTATAACATCAGCTATCTGCCAGTGAAAGTCCTGTCAAAATCGGTCCAGCCATTTCGGAGATTAGCCGGAACAAACAGACAGACAGACAAACATTTTAAAAATTGCTTTTTCGCTTTAAATATCGTATATTATACTGTCATTTACATTTACTAAAAAGCTGTTATTTTGACATTACAGACTTCAATTTTATTTATTTGTTTATATGAAGATATTGTATTTTTATGAAATAAAATCATAACTTTATTTCAAGGATAGTTGAACACTAATGTGATTTTAAAATTTCTTGAAAGTTTTGCTTAATAATAGGAAAAAGTACATTACTGACTGGGTTTAAAAAAAAAATGCTCCCCTCGCCGGCCAGCTGAAAATGCCCAAAAAAAGCCCATCCTAAGGCTGATTTCACCAATGAAACAACACTATCAACACATAAACCATGTTTAAGGGCTGTCAGTGTCATTATTTTCTTTGGAATAATGACACTGGTGCTAGTGCTGATGTGACTCTTGTACACCGAACTAAACTATCACTAAAATTCCTGACTTCGCTATGAGAATCGCTTAAATTAAAGCTATTCTGAAAAAAAATCTCTAAATTTAAAAATAATTTTGACACAACTAAAATCGAATTTGACAAGCGCGACTCCACGTGGTACTTGTTTGCCCTACCCAGTGAATAAAATTAAAATAAATATACCAGATAAATAAAATTGTCATTGCAGTTGGGGTTGGGTCCCCGACTTCAATGACAATTTTATTTAATAAGAAGTAAATGAGTGACTTTTCGCTTTATATATAAAGATTAACTAATACAACTTGTTTTTTACTTTTTAGTTCGTTTTTGGCAGGGCAGTCATGTTTTAATTTTTTATTTTTTAGCTATAGGACACACCATTTTCGAGATATAAGCTTTTGCTTAAAAAAGATACAGTACTGTTTTTGCACCTGAAGTCGAGGTGTTGATGTGAATTTTAGTTCACGACAACTAATTTTATTCCACACCATTTTAATCGGATTAAATGTAGTCAGATTTAGTTAGACAATCAAGATTTAAGGTGAAAAATGTCAAATTCAGAATAGCAAAATTGCCATTTTCAAAAGATAACTCAGTGCCATCTTAGTGCTGTCGAACTAAAATATAATTGTATCACTTTAGTCAATTTCAGAATGGAAAATCGTCGTTTGACAGGAATAAACTAAATTTTGGTAATTTTTAGTCTAGTTTAGAAGCATTTGTGACGAGAATCGGCACCACTGACAGCTCTTGAACGTAGTTTAAGGCCCGTATTACAGGACGTCACTCAATACTCCAGCATTAGTTAAAAACTAGATTCAAACCATTTGATTGGTTGAATCTAGTTTTATGTAATGCTTGAGTATTGAATGACGTTCTGTAATACGGCACCCTAATTGCGTAAGACACTATCAATCAGAATCTGAATCATTTTGAAGCAAATTGCTAATCCATTGCTTCTTATGTTTGAAAATTTGTCTGCTCAACAACGTAAATAGCGCAATGAATGTTGTTGAACTGTCAAAATGAAACCGATTCCTACTGTAGGTAAATATGTTACGCAATTGCCCCGCAGGTCTAAATGTGCTGATCGCGTTCAGTTTCATTGGTGAAATCCACCCTTAGCGACAAGCCTGTCAGTTAGCTACTAATGGCAAGTACTAAGCTCGTCTAAATGAGGCATTATTAATTGAACTTCCATGGTGCTGAATTGCCTTAAGTATATACAACTACTATATAAAAAGTATTATAGTAAAAATGGATATTTTTTCGAATCCATGTTACATTTTGATAGTTTATCTAGGTTTGTGGTTATATTATAACTAGGTTAAGTACAAGAACGTTAGTGTACTGAACAACTTTAGATTGCATTGCATTATTGATAGAATTATGATAGTTTTGTATTTCTAGACATTTCTTATAATTTAGTTAAGATAGTAATAAAAATGTTATTTTACCAAATTTTTTTTTAATTCTGTGTGAAACTTAACAAAACTTAGTAGTGTGTCTGGAGGAAGATGAAGATGCAAAACTACGTGTAAACAGCGGTTGGTTGTCAGTAGTTCGGAATTTCCACTAACTATCATTGGATTCAGCAGAACTGATTATCTTTTGCGAATGTAGTACCTAATCAGTTTGGATTCGGTCAGTAACCGAATCTCCGAAATATTCAATTCAATTCATTTATTAATAAATAATTAATAAGAGTCTCTAATACCTCATCAAGTTCACTCTTTATCTCGCTCGCACACTGCTGCTGGTGGACTGAGTGATACCAAGTGGGGTGCTGGGCGGCAGGGAGCGCTGATAGTTTAGGTACAGTACGCGTCAAACTTTATGGCGGCTCTGAAGTGCGCTACTCGCTGTGCAGTACCGCACCCCTCACCCCCACTGACACATGAATTTGTTACTGCGCAGCGACACGCCTCATGTCCCGAGCCGCCATAAAGTTTGCAACGGGCTGCACTAAATTTATTTTTACGGTGAAAATAATGATACTTAATTATAAAAAAAATAAAAACATAGTATCTGCTTTAGATTTAGTTCAGGGGGCCAACCACCACCTCTTAAAGCAGTATTATTTTAATGTTACTTCAGTGTGGGAAAGAGATGGAGCTATACAGGACGTCTAGCTCCATCTTTTTCCCACACCAAACCCGAAATTGCGAAAAAAAATCTGGTCTTCCCTACATTTTGGCGAGTTAAGCGAACATAAATGTGGGGAAAAGCTGATTTTTTTTCGCGATTTCAGGTTTGGTCCCATAGTAAAAGTTGTTCATAATGATGAGTACAATGACCCCTTAAGAGATAAACACAGTTTATAATTACACCTTGTATGTTTTGTGGCCACACCAATCAGCTGTTGCACGCCTCCACGCACGGCTGCGCTGTATTAACGTCCATATTTTGTTGTTTCATTATTAATCGATACCGTTGTAATTTCATTTATTTTATTCACATTATACTTGTTATAGTCCACTCACCTTTCATTTTGCTCCACTACGACCTATCGGCGCGACCAGTCCTCAACTTTACCATAAGTATATTTATTTCAAAATTAATGCTGCAGTATTTTCGATATAACGGAGGATGGGCAATTTGAGGTATTAAGGACTCGTAAGCCGTGACCACGTTTTGCCGTGTGTCCGTTATGGTAGCTTACACATGATGTAATTCACGGTTGTTGTTATGCCCAATAAATAGAGCTTAATTAGTGCAACGATTAAAAAAATAGTGCCTCTTTAGAATGGCCTCTTGAAAATGGCTTATACATTTATGCTCGCATAATTCGTCAAAATGTAGGGACCAGCTGATTTTTTTTCACGATTTCAGGTTTGGTCCCATAATAAAAGTTGTTTGTTATCATGAGTACAATCATGTGTTTAAGTATCGGTCACTAATTACCAGTCACCCTATATATTAAAGTAGGTAACACCCACATTTTAATAAAACTCCCTCGACCACCCGACCCACCGCGTTGCATCGCCCGCCCGCGCTGTGACTTCGTCTTCTAGGCGTCGTAGCATGATGATTCATTGCGGCTAACGCGCATGCGCGTTTTTCGGACTTTTACCATGTGCTGAAGGCGCGTATGCGCATGCGCGTTAGCCGCAATGAATGTGTTAAATAGCCTATAAACATCGTCGAGAATTGAGCTACCAAATGCAAAAAGAATTTTTCAAATCCGCGTGGTAATTCCAGAGTTATTATTTTTGTTCACAATTTCTTTAAAAGTAGCCTAAGTTACTCCTTATAACATCACCTATCTGCCAGTGAAAGTCCCGTCAAAATTGCCGTCCCGTCAAAGCAGCCATTTTAGAGATTGGCCGGAACAAACAGACAGACAAAAATTTTATAAATTGTTTTTATAAGTACCGTACCTACTTATATACTTTCATATGCATTGAGTAAAAAGCTGTTGTATTGACATTACAAACAGACACTTCAATTTTATTTACTTGTATAGATAGTGCGTGAAATTTGGCCCCTGCTAGTCCAAATACTTTATGTGAATTCGCAGTGGAACAATATAAAAAAATTATGTTAAGTTCTAGGAACAATTGTATTGTCGAATAGTCGCACACAAAATACATTTCACAACTACAAAATAATAGTTTCAATTTAAACTGTGATTATTGTTGTACTAAACGATAATGTGATTATAGTATGGTTTAACAAAAAGATCTATTGGCAAAATTAATGATTATTTTTGTAACATATTTCATTTGAATTTCAACAATTATTTTCACTTGACAAATACCGTAACTACCAATTAACAAGCCATTTATTTCCATCTAGATCACTAGGTAGGTATGATTACATTTCAGGTGGCGAATTCACATGAAGTATGTGCACTGGCATATTTCACGCACTATTTTTACATAGGTATTATAGCATTTATAAAAAATATAAAAGTTCGCTTTCTATAAAAACTAATTTGTAAACGCTGCCATAACGCCAGTCGGAATATTATTCAAAAGTATTGTTCAATATCTCCATTCCTATATGAGCAATCATTATGAAATTTTGCCTAGCACGCGCTCTATTTAGGTACGAACTATTTTTGTGTGTAAATTCCATTGCTTTAATATAAGCCGGACACTTATGCCGTTGTTCCCGGCTGTCATTCGCGGATCTTTGACGGTCGTAACGGTTCGGTCTGACGACCAGTCTTATCAAGGGATATCGTATTACCCAGTAACTGGGTTGTGGAGGTTAATAGGCAGTCGCTCCTTGTAAAATACTGGTATTCAGCTGCATCGGGTTTGACCGGAAGCCGACCCCAACATAGTTGGAAAACGCTAGGCGGATGATGATAAAGCCGTGAGCACTGCAGAGCCTATAAGCCCCTTCCACTCATTTTGGTTTGAAGATTGCTGCCCTACCAATCCTTTGTTTAGCTCGTCCTTTCTTTCCCTCGAAGAAATACTTTAAAATAACTGAAAAAAATGTTCGGTACAGGTTACGCTAATGCGAAAATCTACAAATGTGACAATCCAAAATGTCCGCGCCCTACAAGCTTCATATCAGGCGGTTCGTCGAAGGACGATAGTTTCCCGTGCCTGCGACCTGCCTGCACAGGCCGCTTCCAGTTGGTGCGTCACGTGAGCTTCGTCGACTGCCCTGGGCACGACATTCTTATGGCCACCATGCTTAACGGTGCTGCGGTCATGGACGCCGCATTGCTTCTCATCGCAGGTATGCAACTTTTAATTGTAATACTTACCTATTTTTTATTTTGTGTTGGAATACTTTATCACTTCTGGCCCTTAATTCGTCACAGATATTTCGCGCGCTAGTTGGCAAACTGTCTAAATCAGAGCCTGCATCGTGAGTCGGCACTTATGTTTAGAAGAGCCGTCATATGATTTCAGAAGCAATAACCATACCTTTGTTATGTCTAGGTAACGAGTCTTGCCCCCAGCCACAAACCAGTGAACACTTGGCAGCCATTGAGATTATGAAACTGAAACATATACTCATACTGCAAAACAAGATAGACCTGGTAAAGGAAGGCCAAGCCAAGGAGCAACACGAACAAATCGTGAAATTCGTGCAGGGCACTGTAGCTGAAGGTGCACCTATAATACCGATATCAGCTCAGCTGAAGTATAACATAGAGGTAAATGATATTCACCAAACCAAAGGTCTTTTATTTCTACACATACATCATTATAATTATTATTACTACACAACATCTTCATTCCTTGATTTAAAACCATGGCTTAGCCTTTTCAAGGCTAGGCACGGCAGAAGCCATTTATAGAATGAATTTACTTGGAAATAATATTAAAAAAAAAATTCTAGGTGCTATGCGAATACATCACGAAGAAGATCCCGGTACCTTTGAGAGACTTCACGTCGCCGCCACGGATGATTGTCATTCGTTCTTTTGACGTCAACAAACCTGGCTGCGAGGTCGATGACCTTAGAGGAGGTGTCGCTGGTGGTTCTATTCTGCAGGGAGTGCTTACCGTTGGGATGGAAATCGAGGTAGATAGAATACTTCTCCAAAAGAACAGTTCATCGAGTTTCAGAAAATGTTCGGCTTTGTAAGAGTGCGCGAGCGTTCTCTGCGACCAGTGCGACTGTCTCATTCCTCCATATCATGACGAGTTATATTTACGTCCGGGTACATAAATAAATTCAGTCATTACGATTCGTCTAAAAATGCCTTGACGGCAAAGTAGTTACCATGCCAGGAAGTTTAATAAAATCAAACACGGCGCCCTTGTTACTGAAACTTGCAAAAATACAATTTGGCCGTCACGTCAACGTCGATATGCGCTTTTCCCCCTTCTAGTTTACTACTTTTCGTGTTTTTCCAATATAATATTCCGTTCAACAGGTCCGACCAGGGCTAGTCAGTAAGGATGCCGACGGCAAGTTGACATGCCGTCCCATATTTTCCCGTATCGTGTCGCTATTCGCGGAACAGAATGAGCTTCAATACGCCGTGCCCGGAGGTCTCATCGGCGTTGGAACCAAAATTGAGCCAACGCTTTGCCGTGCTGACCGGCTTGTGGGACAGGTACGTAGGTTCAGCTTGTATGCTGAATAGCTGATCCAAATGGTATTCTAAATATACATAGAGCTTCAGAGTTTAAACTTCTGCTATCAAGTTCCCGCAAAATAAAGAATAAGCCACCTGTTTTTTCCTGGGTACCTACTAAAGTAAAAACCCAAGACTAGATTGTTGTAACAGACGGATATAATTATGCTAATAACACACAGATCATCAATCAAATATAATTGGGCAAAATTCTCTTGCCTAGATGAAAAACAAACAATAGTTTTAATAAGTATCATAGAATCCCAGTGTGTTATGTAAATATTCCGTTTTTTTCACGATGTCACTCTCCCTTGCCTTAATTACCAGTTTCGTGCGAAGACGAAATAAATAAAACAATTTGCTTTTATAGGTCCTTGGTGCTGTTGGTGCTCTGCCCGGAATATTTGTGA
Source organism: Fissipunctia ypsillon (assembly GCA_947568875.1). NCBI lineage: Eukaryota > Metazoa > Arthropoda > Insecta > Lepidoptera > Noctuidae > Fissipunctia > Fissipunctia ypsillon. Next base: position 13,002,819 of record OX387643.1, read on the forward strand.
AGCTTGAAGTTTCGTACTATTTATTGAAACGTTTACTTGGCGTGCGCACTGAGGGTGACAAGAAAGCGGCTAAAGTACAAAAGCTGACTAAAAACGAAGTAAGTAAAATAGTAATCTTAGTCTTTTGTCCTTGGTCTTAGTGTGCCTTTTAAGGCACAAATGTATATAATACTTAATAAAGCAGCTATGAGAATCTAAACAGTACATAGTCCAAGAAAATCGTGTAGCCACATATTATATCCCAGTCAGCTAAGTATGTAGAATGGTAGGGCGTTATTATGGCGGCCTCGTGTATGTCAACAAATCGTGTAGCCACATATTATATCCCAGTCAGCTAAGTATGTAGAATGGTAGGGCGTTATTATGGCGGCCTCGTGTATGTCAACAAATCGTGTAGCCACATATTATATCCCAGTCAGCTAAGTATGTAGAATGGTAGGGCGTCATTATGGCGGCCTCGTGTATGTCAACAAATCGTGTAGCCACATATTATATCCCAGTCAGCTAAGTATGTAGAATGGTAGGGCGTCATTATGGCGGCCTCGTGTATGTCAACAAATCGTGTAGCCACATATTATATCCCAGTCAGCTAAGTATGTAGAATGGTAGGGCGTCATTATGGCGGCCTCGTGTATGTCAACAAATCGTGTAGCCACATATTATATCCCAGTCAGCTAAGTATGTAGAATGGTAGGGCGTTATTATGGCGGCCTCGTGTATGTCAACATATAAAAGATTGTAAATTATGCAGTTACTGATTAAAACCATAAGTTTTGCCGTTTGAAGCACTAGGCTAAACACTGGAGTTGGTGTTAAAAGAGAATGTTAAATACCAGGGAAGCAAGGGTAACATTAAGTTTTATTGTATTTTTAGGTATTGCTGGTAAACATTGGATCCTTGAGCACGGGAGGAAGGGTAATCGCTACCAAAGCTGACTTGGCCAAAATTGCTCTGACAAACCCTGTATGCACCGAAATTGGAGAAAAAGTAGCCCTTAGCAGGAGAGTTGAAAATCATTGGAGGTGAGTAAACATGATTTAGTAAAACGTTTGAAAATTGTTTGAATCAAATTGGGTATATTGTATTGAATTTAGTAGGTAATAACCGTGATTTATAAAACAGGTTTTATTTTTAAATCAAGAAATTTTACTATCCTCTACATACATGAACAATTTTTGTTTCCAGGTTGATTGGCTGGGGTCAAATTCAAGGTGGAGAGACAATCGAGCCAGCGAAGAATTAATGTTATGTATTTTATTTTTATACATTGAACTATTTAATGTATTTAATAAAAGCAAATATAAATGTAAATAAAATGATTATTTAATTAATTAACTACCTATAAATTAATTCAAAAGTGAGTTTATTTAGACCAGGGGTTCCCAACCTTTTAACATACGCGCCAATAGCTTTTTTTTTAAATCACTTCGCCCCCCTTCCAGAGTTGTTTTGTCGACTTATGCAAAATGTTGTAAGAATGTAAGAGCGAGCGATAGCGTGCTCAACATTGCGCTGCCTCGGATAGGGTAGATTTATTTTTAACCTTTTCAAATATAGGTATATATTTGAAAAGGTAATATATATACCTATGGTCTGTTTTTTAATCTCTGATACTAAATTGAGATTATATTGACAAGTGCAAATGTCAAACTGACTTACATTACACATTTAAGTCAGTTTGATATTTGCACTTGTCAATATAATCTCCGACCAGTTTAGTTTGGAACCCCCCCCCCCCCCCCGTATTCACTCTACTTCCCCAAGGCGGGCGCGCCCCACCGGTTGGGAACCCTTGATTTAGAGAGAAACATTTTCTGGGTAAACAATTTATTTGATTTTGTTCATTTACGCTTGCAATAATGAATTTTAGGCCATGTATATAAATGTGTTGATATCTTCATCATCTCGTCGCATGTATTTGTGTTCGATGAGCCATTCTAGCTGCTCCTTTATCATCTTCTTAGAGGGCAAGAACATGTTCTTCAAAATCTCCACCAATTCACTCTGAAAAGGTAAAATAATTTGTATGGTAAATGCTCAATAAAATTATGATATATAAAAAAACAAGATACACACTCGGCGTTTCAAAACCGTCCGCATAAAAAGAACACACAATTTAAAATTGTGCACTCATCTGAAATAGTATCGCGTCGCTCGAGTCACCGCACGCACGACAAAAATGTCGAAGCGTTCATTGAAAAATAATTGTAAAAATATTACGTCAAGAACATTAAAAAAGGATGGGATATCGTACTTTCGGTAAGTAACAGAATTTATTGATTTGTTTTTGTTGTATAAATGACAAAATATAGGGAGCTAAGTGATTGTGATTTAATTTGTGTTAAAAATTCACTAAACGATCCAAGTATAATACGGCAAAGGACCATGCCCATATTAACATGGAGGTGAAAGTCAGCAATGCCATGCAATGCCCAAATTGCAGCTCTATGTCATACGATAACTTATTAACAGTATTTTTATGATATCTAGATTTAATGTCATATAAAGCACTGATTGAAAAGTTATTGGACGTTAAACATTAACTGCCTACTGGTATTGGTATTGTTTATACATTTTATCGTTTACAGACAGCATTGCTATTAGTTTTCCACTAGGAACTTCAACTTTTTGAAACATATTTTAAAATATTCAATAGGACAGTCTCAAATAAACACGTAATCTATATTCAAAGCACTATAGAAGGCACACAATATGAATACCTACTATAATCTACATGCGGCTACTTTTTGTGAAGTTTTATCTTGCCGATCGTATCAATAATACGCAAATAAAACCGCAACTTTATAATAGTAGGTATTCGTTATCATCGGTAACAAGTAACAACACTATCACAACGAATGAATAAATCGGCCAAAGGACGTGATTCCAGACCGTTCCAGACCGTAATAAACTGCACTTTTAGTGCATGAATGAATGAATGCAACATTATTTATCATAGGTACTGCAATGTGAACAAGTCTTTTTTTTCGTATTTTTTATCCAGTGCTTGTTAGGTTTCAAAATTAACAACTTAATTCTAGTTTTCATTTATTAGTACAATGTTGTAATTTACTTTATCTGGGCATTTCTGGGGCACAGATGGGCATGGTCTTTTCAATGTCCACTTTTTCATTGTAAGAACAATGCATTACAACCTCTTTTTAATTTAGTCGAATAATACAAATAGATTTTATATTATTATGTTTATTTTTTTAAATAATAAGTCAGTAATATCTTTTGTATTTTTTTGTATTTAGTTTTTAATTAAGGGGGAAGCGCCAAGGTAGCCCGCGAAATTCAAATTATCTTACGATTTTTGCAATTGGCAGCTGTGTCTGGGCGTATATTAATTAAAGTATGATTCGCGAGCATAACAAATATGTATTTACAGAATTATAATCATTAGAATCAGTAATACAATTCCTTAAGTTGTATAATCCTAAAATGTTAGTATTTCACGAAATAGTCATTCAATAGAATTACTTGGTCTTAGAGAGTTGTATTGATGACTTTAATGATTATAATTGTGTAAATACATATTTATTTATTATGGTCGCGAATAATATTTTAATCAACATACAACTTAATATTGACCAGCAAATTGCAAAAAACGTACGAAAATTTGAATTTCGCGGGCTACCCTGAAGCTTTCACCTTAATATTTACATATTATATACAACATATCCCGTAATTAACGCACAACCTCTTAAGACGACACCGCGCGCGCAATGGCGCCCTCGTCATTTGTTTTTTAGAAATTAGAAAAAAGAAAGAAATTAAGCATGTAATGTTGTGCTCCACAAGACTTATTTATTTTTTTGATATTTCTCGGGACCCTAGGGTCCCGGACCTTTGGAAGGCATATGAGGGGACCGAAGCCAACTCACAGAGGCCCGTTAGACGCTTTCAATGGGAATGAGGCACCAACCGACGATTATCGCTGTACGCACTATGCAAGTGCACCCAAGGACAACCCCCGGTTGGTGTAAGACTATTGCAGGATATGGAGACAAAAAAAAAATGGGCTATGGGTTTGGATGGCTTAAGTGGACTGGTTATCTAAAACTATGGAAGGACTATGGCCCCTGCCTGACCAATGTTTGATAAATACAATACACGGATAAAGTGGCAGGGGGTGACTTGCACACTCAACAATGGGCCCCCGGAAACGGTCACTAGCACATAGTGTCGTAGCAACAAGGGGGCAACATGTCCTGAGGTGCTCAAGAGGAGTGGAGAGGTATTCCACGGCTATCAGGACAATCTCGAAAGTACAGTCAAGATCCCTACCAGCATCTTACTGGAATACTTCCTTCCTCCGAGCACGTTTGCTCTTGCGAATCTACTCAAGCCAGCCAATAAGGACAAGAATGGGGAAGGGGGAGGTCAGTCGTCGTCGTTATTATTATTATTATATTACAAACAGTAGTTTTACATTGTTAAGTTTTATTATAATCCATAAAACGGAAAATAGTGGGCGCTAAGCTCCTTAGGGAACACCAGATTTTTTTTTGTGATTTCAGGTTTGGTCCCATAGTAAAAATTGTTCATAATGATGACTACAATGACCTCATAAGAGGTTATTCGTTAATTCCGGGACTTGTTGCATATTTATATAATTATTTGATAGTTTTTAACCGACTTCCAAATGAGAAGAAGAGGTCATCAATTCCATGTTTTTTTTTTTAATATTGAGCATTTATGAATTTGATTTTATTTCTTAAACTAAATTAAGCAATTTTTGACACCAAAAATTACACAAATGATTTACCGGTTAATATTTGTTTCATTGCTAAATAATATGTTCTACCGAAAAACAGATTTACGGTCAGTTAAAAGTATAAATATGTGTTTAGAACATACATTTATACATATAAAACAAACTCTTAAGAGGATACCGAGCGCGCAGTGGTGCCGTCGTCGTTTTTTGGTTATTTATTTTATTTTAGAATGAAAATGCAGAAAATAAGCATGTTACGGTGTGCTCCATAAGACTATACGTTAATATTATTACAAACAGTAGTTTTACATTGTTAAGTTTTATTATCTATACTAATAGATATTATAAAGCTGAAGAGTTTGTTTGTTTGGTTGAATGCGCAAATCTCAGGAACTATTGGTTCGAATTGAAAAATTATTTTAGTGTTGGGTAGCTCAACGCCCAGATCGACCCCCTACACGACAAAACCCAATGCAGTTAGATGAAAATGTGCTACAATATTTTGTGCGCTAGGCATTTTCACGTCCATCAAATATTCATTCACAGAATATTAACGCGCGAAACGTGGTACCCATTCAAATTTAGAAAAGTACATGCATTACTAACGCGTGATAAAGCAATTAAGAGTTATTTTTGTCAGTGGTTACTAAATAAAATTGAAGAGGACAGTGACTTTCTTTCCCAAATTTGCTGGACTGATGAAAGCACATTTACCAGAAACGGCATATGTACCATTGGGCACCCCAAAACCAAAATCCGCGCGTTTGGTGGGAGTCAGCTCATCAGTATAGATTTTCCCTATATGTTTGGGCAGGTATTCATGGTGACGACATCATCGGACCCGTATTCATTGACGGCACTTCGACTGGAGAAAGATTTGTTAACCTTCTAAATGATACGGTGCGGTGTCTGAGTACACAGATAATCTAAACGCCCACCGATACCAACGAATGTGGTACCAATTAGATGGCGCGCCGGCACATTCTGTAACAATGGCTCGGCAGTGGCTAAATGACACGTTTGGTGCACACTGGATAGGGAGATTTGGACCTCGTAGGTGGCCAGCAAGATCGCAAGACCTCACGCGCCTCGTTTTTTTTCTGGGGGTTTATAAAAGACAATGTGAACGCGAAGAACATTGACTCGGTGGAACAATTACGCCTTCGAATAACAAACGCGTTTGAGAAATTGAGAGAAATGGCTTTAAGTGAAAATTTATTTTCAAAAGTGCGGAATAACATGAAACACCGTTTAGCCTTTTGTATCCGCCAACGCGGTGGTCACATTGAAAACTTTAAAGTTTAAAATAGTGACAATAGTAAAGTACTGATTTTATAGTGGTAATCTATACATATAATTAAATTGAAGTGTCCATTTGTAATGTCAAAATAACAACTTTTTACTAAATGCATAGGAAATTATAAACGGTTCTTGTAACAAAAAAGCAATTTTTAACATTTTTGTCTGTCTGTTTGTTCCGGCTAATCTCCAAAACGGCTGAACCGATTTTGACGGGACTTTCACTGGCAGATAGCTGATGTTACGGCGGGTAACTTAGGCTACTTTGGTTTTAGAAAAATAATTAGGGTTCCGCGCAAAAAAAAAAAAAACACATGAAATTATGAACAAAAAGTCGGATTTGAAAGAATTCTTTTTGCACTTGGTAGCCCAATTCTCGAAGATAGTTATAGGCTATTTAACATCACGCTACGACCCTTAGGAGCCGAGTAGACTACGTGCTCGCGTCGGCCATTCGCCTTAGTATTATCAAGTAGGTATCTCAAGACTTTCAGAACACCCTACGTATATACGGTACTTATAACAAAAAGGCAATTTTTAAAATTTTTGTCTGTCTGTCAGTTTGTTCCGGCTCATCTCCGAACCGGCCGGACCGATTTTGACGGGTTTTCACTGGCAGATAGCGGATGTTACAAGGAGTAACTTAGGCTACTTTTATTTTAGAAAAATAATTAGATTTCCGCGCAAAAAAATTAAAACCCATGCAAAAATAATAACTCTGGAACTACCAGTCGGATATGAAAAATTCTTTCTGCATTTGGTAGCCTAATTCTCGAGGATGATAATAGGCTATTTAACATCACGCAAAGGCCCTTAGCAGTAGAAAAAAAAGAAAAAATGTCAGAAAGAACGCTAAGCCAAAACGAAATAATAACGCAAGTGATGCAACGCGGCGGGTCGGGGGACGAGGCAGTTTTATTAAAATGTGTCTGTTATTTTAGTATATTGTGTATCTTACGACCTCCACGCGAACAAAGTCGCGGGGCACAGCTAGGTTATTATAAATTATAACATAATCCAGACATTTATTTAGAATGAAGCAATAAAGAAGTTTTGAAAAATTCTGCTTTCAATAATTTTCTAAAAATATTATTTACCTGGAGAGCAGTATTTGTGATTCGTTTTCTCATCTTTAGTATTTTTATGATGGCTTCTTGAGTCCTTAATATTCGAAGCTGAACAATGGAATGATTATCTTCTATTTGAGATCTCTCAGTGCTCAATTGAAGTCTACCAATCAAATTAATTTTTCCTCGACGTTGAGGTTTCCCATTTTTAATTAGAGCAAATTCTTGATTTACCCAAAATGTTGTATTCTCTGTAAAATCTTTAGGATTCTGAACTGCCGGTTCATAGGACAACAACTGCCTTTTGAGTTTTGGAAAAGCAACAAGGGACCATAAAGTTCTCCTAAGTTCTGGATCAGGGAGTTCAGTTGCAAGTCTCAAGTTTTCATAACTTATCTTCTCCATTGGTCTTTGATTCCATGCAAACAAGACAGCCATTTGAAATGTGGTGACATCCAAGTCAAATCTACCAACAGAATTGGCAAATGTGATAGTACCATTGCTCATATGATGATACCACTGCAACTTACGTCCTGAATGTTTCTTCTTATAGAAGTCTTCAACTTCGGGTATGTAGTCCTCTAACTCTAACGGAAGGCTTACAGTAACTCTTTCAGATCCACGGGCCCATGCTCCAGCATTGAGTATTTTTATATTTATAGCATCATGTCTTGTGGTATCAGTTCTAAACTGAGTATTCAGATCTTCACTTACCTTAATATCTTGGAACATTCGAGCTAGTTTGTTAACATAGTCAGCAGGCATTCCCACCTCTCTGAGCCACTCTACCATATCCTCTTCTTTTTCAGAATCTGCACTTGAATCTAATATTAACCTTCTAGTGAGATGTGCTTTGTGATATCTCATAAAAACATCCTTGTTTTCTATATACTTTAAAACCAACAATACATCTCTTAACCTTGATTCTATCTGTTCACTTGTTAAACGTTTACTTAGTGGTGTCTTTCGCAGCAACATGTCACAGTAGTTTGCAAGGAGTTCGGGACACTTACTCTCAGGAGCTGTGCCTTTGCTGCCTCGGATTAGAGCTGAAGATGGTAGTTCCAACTTAAAAACCGTTGTATCATTTACAACACATTTGTAAGCCTTATCTCTGGCTGTTAAAAACCTTGGGTCATCCAAAAAGGCATCTTTAGCCAATGAGCTGAAACTTTTAAACAAATCTAATAAACGTTCCACATACTTTTCTGAATCAGAAGTGATAATGTCTGCAGAAGCTACCATATCTGCTAATCCAGCAGATACTATGTGTGCCTCTAGATCTCTTAATATAGGTGTAACTCCTTCAGGCACTCGATCAAGAAGACGGAACATAAGTTGTAACTTCTCAGTTTGACCAGCTTTAATCAAAGGGGCACTCTCTGCGAGTAATGTGGGAAGGTGTTCTTCAATGAGTACTTTCTCACAACATTGTGTAAGTGCTGTAACACTGCCACTTCCTGGCTCCAGATATCTGTGAGCTCTAGCTTCTTCTTCTTTCAAACGTTGATCAGCATACTTCATATAAGATTGCACTCCATTCACCAGTAATTGTTCACTGGCTTTAAGCTTATAAAACTCTTCTGTTGCTTGCATATAAGCAGCCTCAAAGTTTTTCCTGTATATTTGGAGTTTATCCTCAGAGTTTGAGCACAAATTAACTGCAAAGACATGATTATTATTTGATTTGAATAACATATAAATTTAGGAAACAACAACAAAATCCCATTAAAACCCAACTTACCATATGATTCTCTTACTCCAATAACCAGCTGTGAATCAAATGATTCACCATTACGTTCAGCTTGTACCAGCTTCATAGCAGAATCTTGTAATCTCTGTTTGATGTCCATGAAGATGCTTTGATTCCATGAATCTAACATCAATTTCCTTACCAAACTATCTTCTATGTTATTGTTGTTATTCTTCTTCTGAGTACTAGATGCGTTAGAACTCGCCACCTTGCTTACGTTGTTGATAGAGTTTTCTAATTGTCGAAATGGAGTAGGTAAATAGTTGCATTGTGTAAAAAACTTTCCCCATTCGGCAATATACGCCTTTAGAAGGGCTTGATCTTCCCGCTGAGCCAATACGCGATTCTGAGCCTGCTTTATATACATCATTATATCTTGCTGAAGAGCATCCCTTAGTTTATATGGTCCTCTCTCATCCCATAAGCACACAGAGTGGACAGAACCAAAAAGATCTTGCCATTCTGTTTGCGTTACCGGCTCCTGCTTGAGTAGCTTCAAAACTATAGGGCGCATAGCAGGCCATTTATCCTCAAAAGTGACTTGTCCTTTATCCTGTAAAAAAAATCCATGAAACGTTTTTACATCATCTCATTAAATCATTATAACTATATTATAAGACACAATTCACAATATAAAGAAAAGGAACCTTTAACATGACTTTATAATCAAAATAATAGACTATTCAAACGAATACACTTCTCATAATCAAATAAATCTGCCGAATTTTAATTTGCGATGGTGTTAAAGTAGCCAAGCTTATTTCGACGTCAATAAAATTACTTTTATAAATGTCAATAAACGTGAAAATAAATCAAGCTTCCAAAACTCGATTCGACTATTGTTTGAGAAATAATAGTCGAATAAACTTTTAAAATTTAGACTTTAAAGATTAGATTAGATTTTAAAGATTAAAGACTACAAAATTTCATTTTGTTTTAAAGTACACAACAAATCGTTTCTAGTGTCTGATTATTTAGAAAAAAGCAAATTCTTCAAGTGAAGTCGAATAAAATTCATTCAACGCACTGCCAATGTTCGAGTGATATGAACTTCAGTACTGACGTCGAAGATTACTAATTATGTACGGAAGTGAACCAAATTTTTAGTTACGGGGGACTTTAACTGGCGATTAGCCTAATCGACGCTTTACTTGAGGGTGGTGAAAGAGGCGGCAAGCCGCGAGGCTGAGCCTCCTGAGTGTGTATGTGTACAAGGCCTAAGCCGGCTTCGCTCAACCCGACGATTATCGGTCTATTTCAAAGAAAGCAGCGCAGCTCTGGGTAGAGGTAGCGTTGGATTTCGTAGTATAACATAACATAATCAGCCTATAATGTTCCCACTACTGGGACACAGGCCTCCTCTCGGTCAGAGGGAGTGGGCCGTAATCTACCAAGTGGGCCCAGTGCGGGTTGGTAGATGTCACATGTCTTCGAATTTTTGGTTCTAGGACATGCCGGTTTCCTCACGATGTCCGATTTAGTAGTATAATAGTGCTATTTGTTGTACCATATTTTCATGATGTGTAGTATAATAATATCACAACGCTAGGTTTGTATGCGTAAATACCAAAATAATTTACCACCAAATATCTATGCTGATTCTTACGTCTTTCCCTAAATCTAACCAATTTGTTTACGTACAGCAACATTGGAGGAGACACCTTGGGCACAGCTGCTGTGGTACGATCTACGAAACATTTATTTTAACTTGTCGCGTCGTGTTGTTGCTGAGGTACGCAATGGATATTGTTATGACGTGCTGGTACAGAAAAAAAATATGGTGCTGCCACTGCAGCGTGTGTAATAATGTGTATGCGTGCAGTACTGGCTGACCAACGCTTTATGTATACCTAGTCTTGCCATAAATACTGAAACAAAGAAAAAAATATTTTTCTATTGCAAATAACATTCATTACTTTTACAGTGTGCTAGTTTAATACATAAATATAAAACAATTTAAAATATAAAAAGCTTATTCGAAGTGGTCTCCATTGGCTGCAATACAGTCCTTTAAACGTTGAGGCCAGTTATCAATAAAAGCACGCACTCTTTCCATGAGAAAATTCTTCACTGCCAATCGTACGGATTGTTTAGGGACTCCAAATTATCATGGCGTTTAGAGCAAACCGTACTCTCTAAAACTGATCATAAATCATAATCCAGCGGATTAAGATCGGGACTAGACGACGGCCAGTCTTCAGCTCTGATGAAGTCCGAAACGTTCGTTTCCAACCAAGACTGCGTAGACCGAGCTTTATGACCCGGCGCCGAGTCTTGTTGGAAGGACCATTCTTGGTTATGGGGAAGGTCGGGCAAAGCTAATTGTAGATAGCGTGATCATAGCTAGGTCCCCACGGTCTACAATAAGTTTGACATTTCGTTCAGTCATGAGTTTACTTTTATATCGCTATTTCGTTATTTTCGGTGATTTCAATACTTTAAATCAAGTAGGTAAATGATATGGAAAGTGTCAGAATTTAAAACCATAAATATATCCTCAGTCACTTTCTTCAAAATGTTTCTACTCTGTTTAATTTAAAATACATCTCCACGAATAGCTTTAAGCTACCATCTTTTAATTTTAGGGTCTCCCGGGAAATGGTGGACTCCAATTTCGGAGTATTTAGTAACACAACAACGCATCATTTTCGCAAAAATAAAATAAAACCACCTCACGCCTTGTGTTGGAACTAGCTACGACAGCGCCATTTTGACAGTTGCCTTCCCCATTGAACATGGTGTTGTTAAGGGGCTTCACTACCTTCTCAAGAATGGTATCTTGATACACTTGTGCCGATGTTTTGATACCTTTTTCACAAAAGTATGGCTCAGTCACTCTTTCATAGCGAATACCCACCAAACCATCACTGAAGTCCGATAGTGCCCACGTTGCACTTTGTCGACTAATTGGGAAGCTTTCTTAGAGCTTTGAGCATAAATACGGTCATTTTGTTTGTTAAAATGTTGCTCAATTGTAAAAATTTTCTCATCCGTAAACAACATTTTTCTGTGACCACCCTTTGCGTACCGTTTCAGTGGTTGTTTCGATTTTACCACTGTATGCTTCAAATTCATTCAGATTCTGATTGATAGTGTGTTACGCAATTAGGGTGCTGAATTAATTTGTCTGTTCAACAACGTAAATAACGCAATGAACGTTGTTGAACTGTCAAAATGAAACCGATTCCTACAGGACCAAAGCCTAAAAAACAAAGAATATACTAAAAAACGATTGCCTTTATCTGTTGCAATTTGGCATGATTTTTGCCGCGCAAATCAGCTATAAATAGCAAAGACATATTTCCTAATTCAATGGTAAATAGTGAAAAGATTCGAATTTTGATTATACTTACGGCGTTAGCACACCGATGCTTACCGCTGTGGTTTCGCTGCGCAACGCGTTATTTTTCGTACAATTTGACAAGTTTTTGCTTACCGCGGTGTCGGTTTGCTAAAGACTTTACACCCATGGCTTACACAGTGCTGATGCACCAGGGAAGAAAGCGCCAGAGTAGCCTGCGAAATTTAAATATTCTTACGTTTTTGCCAATTTGCAAGTCAGTATTAGGATGTATACTGAGGGGTGCTCTGCCGAGCAGGTGAGGGTGGGCACCATCCGTCCTGACTTCACGGGGATGCGAACCGTTACGGTGAGCTGCCCCGTGGCGGTGGCCCAAAAAATAACAGGGGAGGGCCAAAGGCTCAAGGTGGGCTGGGTTTCCACGCGGGTGAAACTGCTGGAACCCAGACCTCTGAGGTGCTTCCGCTGTCACGTGGGCAACCACGTGGGAGCTAAATGCACCTCAGAGGTGGACTGTAGCAGCCACTGCTTCTGCTGTGGACAGCCTGGTCACAAGGCCGGATCGTGCAAAGCCGCGCCGCACTGCTTCGTATGTGCGGCAGCTGGCAAGCCGGCCAATCACCGGGCTGGGAGTAAGGCCTTCGCTCCACCTGCAAAACCCAGGGGCAGGGGCAAGTCCCCCGCCACCGTCGTTGCCGCCGCAGCCTCCACTCAGGATCTGTTGCTCCAGAGCATGGCGCAGTGGTTGATTAACATCGCCGTGGTCGCTGAGCCGTACTTTGTACCGCTCAGGGATGACTGGGTGGAGGACATGAGTGGCTCAGTGACCCTAATTCAGTCACCCTAATTTCATCGGCCGCCACCGGTACCCCGTCCCTCGAGGCTGTCAAGAGGGAACGGGGCTGCGTGCTAGCGCGGTTCGGGGAGATTGTCGTGGTAGGGCTATACTTCTCCCCGAACCGAAATCTCGTCGAGTTCCACAACTCCCTTGCGGAGTTGAAAGTCGTCGTCGTCGGGTTCCGTTCCCTCCCTGTGCTCGTCTTCGGGGACTTCAATGCCAAGAATGTGGCTTGGGGTTCCCGGCATACGGACACACGGGGCAGGATGGTGGAGGACTGGGTTCTAGAGACGGGCATGGTCAGACCCGGTCAACTTCTTGGGCGTTGCGATTATACCTACTGGGGATTGTTCTGTGTTGCCAGCAAAGTAATGGCTTTTATTTTTTGGCAACACTGATCGACGTATGTCATTTTGATTGTACAAATATGGCCGCTGTTTGTTGTTTACGACTGACGCGCTGTTTGTAGTTTTTACGATTTGCCATTTCTTTTTCTGCTTTTACGTCGAGTTGAGCACGTTCTCCTCCGTAACCGTGTTGAATCAAGTGGTGTTGTCGTTGCTATTTGTGTTATAGACACTGTGATAGAGACACTTTGTGATAGACACTTTTGTTTTCCGGGTGTGGGTGAATTTCCAATCATGGGAGATAATCTGAGTCGTAAATGTCTCAAATGTGGGAGCTCACCTTGTGTAGACCCCAACATTAAATTGTACCGATTCCCTAATCCTGGACCAACAAATGCACAACGGTAAGAGAACATAAATCAATCTTAACATAACCTTAAAATCTGTTTCAAATCAATCGATTTAACAAGTCTTTATTTATTTTCAGATGTGAATTGTGGGCCAAATTCTGTTTCCCGTAAGTTTCCTGTAAGCAGTAACATACGATTTGCTAATTTAATAAAACTATTAAAGAAATACCTGTTTCATTAAACTCTCCTCCCCTCTATCTTGAAAGATTGGGGACTAGAAACAATTCTGGCACTTCCAGATTACTCCAGAAAGGCGTCTAAATTTTAAAAGTACTCGGCGACCTTTCTGAAGTAATCTGGGAGTGCCAGAATTGTTTCTAGTCTTCAAATATATTATAAATCACGTGATCTGGTTCAAATTTTCCGCCTCGATTGTTGTACTTGGGAATCACAGAGATGGCGTTAGAGTCAAATAGTTTTTCTTTGTATGAAGTTAACATTCTTCCCGTAGGGTAATATGTGTTCTGTGGGCATGGTCGTCCTAAACCGGGGCTCTGTCCCCACGTGTGTGCGGATGCGGGGTGAGTCAGTGGTGGACATTTCGTTCGCCAGCCCCGCTATTTCGCCGCATATCGTTGACTGGCACGTCATGGAGGGGGTGGAGACCTACTCCGATCACCGGTACATCCGGTTTGACATCTCCACCCAGACCTCGTGCGCGCTGGTCCGACAGGCCCCGAGTAGTCCGCGGTGGGCGCTAAAGCAGCTGGACAGGGATTTCCTCCTGGAAGCCTCAATCGTGCAGGCCTGGGTGTGACCACCGGATAGGCCTGCTGACACCAACGACGAGGCGGGGTGGTTCCGAGAGACCATCCCGGATGGCATGCCCCGGGTTCGGCCTGGATGCGCCTGGCGCCAGGTGTGCTGGTGGTCGCCAGAGTTGACGTCTCAGCGCGACGCGTGCGTTGTTGCTCGACGCCGGTACACCAGGCACCGCAGGCTCCGTATCCGCCCTCCGGATACGGATGCCATTCAGGCGGAGCTGTAAGAAGGATACAGAGCGGCGAAGACCACCCTCCGAGCGGAGATCCTGCGGGCCAAGGGACTGGCTCGCACTGGCCCTGAAGGGAATATTCCCGTAAGTTTATAAAATTCCCGGGAACGGCACATCACTACTTGTGTTGCACTGTGGTACAGGTAGATGGCGCTCACCGAGTAAACATTTGGCTCCGCGAATATTTGAAGTTTAAAATGTTTAAAGTTGTTTATATGTCTGTATAATACGTATATCTGTTTAATTTGAGCAGACACCATAGGCACAAGTGTTAACCAACGTTAAAAGGGCGTATTGAATAAATCCAAAGCATAAACAGTGACAATCGTTAAAAAGTGACACAAACTGGAACAAGTGCAGCGAAATAGTGCCTGTGACATCAGTTTTCATCACCATTGTACAGTGAACATAATTTAAACATTTTTGTGCGGGATACACATTTATGTGCTGGGTTGGTGAGGAATAAAACCAATGTTGAAGCTTGAAGCCTTCTTTAATCTTCTTGTAGTGTTCCTATTTCTTCAACTGCTGCCCGCTGGCTGTGCCGATACATCGTTGGATGTCGCTACGTCCCCGTCAGGGGGCGCGGCTAGCGGTGTCGGGGCTTGGCCCCCTTCCCGCGGAAGCTATACAGTGGCCCGCAAATACGGGCCCCTCGCTGTATGCGCCTATAGCGGCTGGCGGTAGTGGGCGTGCGTGCACGCCCATGTGAATGATTGCTATTCGTGTTTCTGTAGGCGCGTTACGACGTTGATCCACAACGCCGCTTGCTTCACGACACCTCGGCGGTCAGCCCCCGCCAGGTGAGACCCCCAGTTACCTGGGGGAGGCCCGACGAGGACGACCAGCGACAGAGGTGCCGACTCCACGCTCCTACAGATAAGGTGAATAGCCCCCGCCCGTCCTGATCTCAGAGCTAGCCGATCACAGTCCGGGCTAAGAGGCTGTCGTGTGTGTGAGGACGGTATTGTGTTGTGTAAACACCGTCCGGTGTCTACGTCAACTGCGGCCCGCACCGCACCTACACGTGTGAGTTGGGTGCCTGTCTAGAGGTGAATGTCTGATGTTTGCTACGTAACGCGCCTATATTAACCTAGCACGCGCTACGCAACAGATGCATGTAAAGTGTGTGGAGTCTATTGTCACGGGGTAGGGGTCTCCTCGCATCAGGGGGGCGCGTATGCCAGGGCGCAATTTGCTTGACATGGGGCCAAGCAGATACGTCGGCACGCGTGAATAACACGCCGGCGAGACGCAGCTACCCTGCGGCACACCAGCCAACACCGGGCGGGCGCTTGATAGCGCTCCGTCGACCACCACCCTAAAACTCCTGTGGGACAGAAAAGTAGAGACCACTTTAACAACGCGACGGGGCGCGTCTGACGTGGCCAGCTTGTATATCAGGCCATCGTGCCACACACGGTCGAAGGCCTTCTCCATGTCGAGGAATACTGCCACCGAGTACTCCTTCTTGTTGTGCGCGGCTGTGAGGTGGTGCAGTACCCTCGACAGCTGGAGCGTCGTGCTATGTTCCGCCCAAAACCCAATCTGTTCCGGCCGCAGCGCAATGTGGGGTTGGAGGTGTCGCAGCAGGAGTGCTTCGAACACCTTGGAGACCATCGGCAGCAGAGTTATCGGCCGATAGCTCTCCGGCTTCAGGATGTTTTTCCCCGCCTTGGGCAGCATGATGACGCGCCCTTCCTTCCACGAGGCGGGAAAGGCCCCCGTGCGCAGTATCGCCGTGTACAGGCGCGCCAGCGCCGCTACCATACGGAACGGCAGGTGGCGCAGCGCTGTGTTGGTGATACCGTCAGCACCGGGGGCCTTCCTAGGCTTCGTTCTTAGGATGGCGCGTCTAACTGCGCCAGGCGAGAAGAAGACAGGGTCCTCATCGGGAGCTATCGGCGTGGCGAAGTAGTCTCCCAGGTGTTGCTCGACCGCTGCGACATGCTCGACGTCACTGGTCGGGTTGGGGCGGAACTGACGCTCCAGGTGCTCGGCGAAGACCTCCGCCCGGTCTTCCGCTACATATCTGAGCGCCCCGTCGCTGTTAAGCAGCGGACGCACCGGAGCTGGGGTGTTCTTCAGTTGGCGGCAGAGTCTGTGAACCGACGGCCAACTGTCTGTAGTGGCGTCGATTCGTTCCTCCCAGCTCGCGGCGGTGTGCGCCTGTAACTCGGCCTTCACCTTTTCCGCGAGACGGTTAAGCTGCGTCTTGAGCGTGGGACATCTAAGCTGTTGCCACTGCTTGCGAAGGCGCCTCTTCACGGCGATCATCGCGCTGATATGCGCCGGCAGGGGCGGCAGTAGCCCTCTCCCCTGCGGCTGCGTTGTAGTCGCCGCTTCTAAGGTGCTCTGGATGCAAGCAGTGACGTCATCCGCCGTCTGGTCTACGTCCGCGGAAGTCGCTATAGGCCGAGTCGGCGTGGTGGTCTCTACTTTCTCTGCAAAAACTGTCCAATCCATGGATCGACGTGGCGCTGGTGGCATCAGTCGGGTCGGCATACCCGATAAGACGACGTGTACAGGTTGGTGGTCCGACTGCAACTCGTCGTCTATCACTTGCTCCGTGATCTGGCATTGTAGCCCTCGGTGGACTACGATGTCCAGGCATTGACTGTGCGGCATCTGGGTAGTGGGTCGGCGTCTCTGGGCCGGACACCGTGTACCCGAAGGCTTCCGCGTCCGCGAAGAGCCGTCTCCCCTCGGTATTCCGGTGTAGCGAGTTCCACGCTGGGTGTTTACAATTTAAATCCCCGGCGAGGAGCGTGGCGTGTGTGGCACGGTTTAACAAGGCCCGCAGCTCTGTTAGGTCCAGACGAGCCGCGGGCGGCTTGTAACACGCGTAGATGTCGATGTCCTCGCCGGCTATGTGCAGCTGAACACCCAGCGCGTAAAAGCTGCTAATCGACGGCAAGGGGATCTCTTGATGGACGACTCTTCGCTTCACAAGTACCCCCAGACCACGGTATCTTACGTTGTGAGCCGACCGTTCATCCTTCCTGTAAACGAGGTATCCCGGGAACCTAACCCTGTCTTCGGGTCCCAGGAGCGACTCGTTTATGAGCGCCACGTCGATATTTTGTTCCCGAAGGAGGTGGCGGAGGGGGGCGACCTTATCCCTTAGGCCGCGGGCGTTCCAATGTATCATCCTTAACGACCTAGCCATTGTAAAGTGTGAGTAGGTTGGCCAGGCCATCAAGGATGATCGTCTCGATGTCTTCGCCCTGCCTAATGGCCTTTATTAGGTCCATTAATAATTTAATGGCGCAGGCTGTGAAATCCTTTTTGGTGCACGTAGCGCCGGTGGCGCCGCCATGCGTTCCTTTAGTGAACCTGCGTGGGTCCACTTTTTGCCGCTTCTCGGTAGCGGCGCTGGCAGCGGCAGTGGTGTCTGTGGCGAGATCTTGAGCTTCCTTTTCCTGCCGCTGCGCTATGCCGGCGCTAGTGGTAGGTTGGTGTAGTGTCACAGCCTGCGCCTTGTTTGAGGCAGGGCCGGCCGTCGGGATCTCTTCCTCGGTCGCTGCGGGGTGGGTTTGGCCTTCTTGCCTTTTCCCTTCCCCCCGCTACGATGCTTCTTCCTCCGCCCCGAGGAGGTGGCTTGTGTTCTATCAGTAGGCCCGTTAGCCGCCGCCATCAGCGACGCGCCTTGTGCCTCTTCCGGCATCGTTTGTGGCCTCTCGGTGGCCGGCGTGAGGCGGCCGTGGTGGCGGCGGTCCCCGCTCGCTTGTTCCGTATCTCCTGCTGGAACACGGGGCACTTGATATTGCACGCGGGGTGCGGGCCACCGCACCTTGACGCAGGTGGCCGGCTCCTCCCGCGGGCGCGGGCAGTCTCGTGCCGCGTGCTCGCCTCCGCATCGAACACAAGCGAGCGGGCGGTGGCATTGGTGCGAGCTGTGCCTGAATTTTTGGCGCCGGTGGCACTGGGCGGGCCCACGTTTGCCT
Organism: Fissipunctia ypsillon; assembly: GCA_947568875.1. NCBI lineage: Eukaryota > Metazoa > Arthropoda > Insecta > Lepidoptera > Noctuidae > Fissipunctia > Fissipunctia ypsillon. Next base: position 13,021,496 of record OX387643.1, read on the forward strand.
CGCCAAGCCTCTATCTTGACACCCCGCATGTACATGAACACGGTGGTGTCAAAGATAGCCCGAACGTCGGGGGTTCTCTTCAGGATCGCGTGAAATACGCAGCCGGGTCGTCCTTGTGCGCCCTTAATATGGCGCACATACTCCGGCTGGTACCCCAACGCTCGGAGTTCCTCCTCGATCTCCTTGGGGTCTGTGTCCGCTGGCAGCCCCCTAATGGCGATCTTTAAGCTCCTGTCCGCCGGTAGCGAGTAGGCGAACCAGGAAACGCCGCTATCCTTCTCAAGGCCAGTCAAGTACCTCTGGACCAGCCTGTACTCGTCCTCGGTTTCGGGGGAAAATCTAACCCCCGTCCCGTATGGACGCGCATTTGGAGGCCGGCCCAGCTTGGCGCTGATGGCCCTGAAATGAGCGGCCCAGTCCGGCAGCCTCTCTACCACCAGCGGAGGATACTTAGGCGTCCTCTTCCCCGGCTGTTGCTTCGTAGTCGACGTTGCGGCACCGGGGGCAGCGGTAGGGGGTGCGGTAGTCATGGTGGGGGCAGGGGGTATATTGGAAGTACTTGCCCCTGCTGTAGTCTGCTCAAGTGGTGGTGGAGGCGGTGACGTAGGTGGCGAGCGGCGCACCGCGTCGGCGAATGTGGGCGACGCGGGCGTACCCCGACCCCGCGGCGCGTTGTCGCGCTGTGGCCGCGGCGGGTCGAGGCAGTACCGCTTCGCCTCCTCCTGTTCGGCCGCAGTCTCGCCGGAGCTCCTCCTGCGTCGCTGGGCTCTGGCCTCAAACTGAAATTCGAAGCCGAACCCCAGCGACGGTGTCGGTGATGCCGGCGACATCGCGGCGGCGTCAGCTCCTCCCACGGTGGGCCGCGTACCAGATCGCAGGGACGTGTCCCGAGACACAACTTCTTGACCGGACGCGGCCGAGCCCACGGATGCTAGCGACATGCTCAACCCTACGCGTGACGAGCATGCCGACAGCATGGCGGGCGAGTCGAAGGCTGAGGCTCGTGGTGGCGCCGGTGAATCAGGCGCTGGTGTAATCGTTTGCGCTGGCCGCTCCTGCTTAGCCGCCGCCGGTCCCGCCAGCGAGAGGCGGGGACCGGATGTGGCGGTGCGCGAGGCTGGCACAGCTTTGGGCGCCTGTACGGGCGCAGCACCGGTAGGCGCGGGCGGCGGCGCAAAGCGCGGCGGCGGCGGCGCAAAGCGCGGCGGCGGCGGCGCAAAGCGCGGCGGCGGCGCGGCAATGCGCGCGGGTGGTGCGCGGGGACGCGCGGTAGTCGCGGGGTTCGCGGTCGGCGCGGCGGTACGCGCGGGCGCGGTAGAGCGCGCAGCGGGCGCGGTAGTGCGTGCGGACGCGATGGTACGCGCAGCGGGCGCGATAGGGTGCGCGGCGGGCGCAACAGTTCGCGCGGCCGGCGTAGAGGTGCGCACAGGTGCGGGCGCGCGCGCGGAAGGCAGCGCGGTGCGCGCATGCGGCGCATGGCCGGTGTTCGCGGCAGGCCCCGGGGCCTGGATAGGTACCGGGCGGAACGCGGCGGGGCGGATGGGTACCGCCTGTTGTCGGCTCGACGGCGGCGTCGGCGCAACGCGCGCAGGCGCCGATGTCGTCGGTGGGCCGGTAGCTACAGCGGCGCTCCCCTCCCCTCTTCTTCCCTCCTCTCCGCCTCTTCGCTGGGACGGTCCGGCCGGCGACGAACCGGACGACGCGTCACCGATATTCGGCATCGACATCGCCCGGTCCAGCGCCGGAAGGTCTTCCTGGGACCCGACACCGCGGCCCAAAGAGCCGCGCTTGTCGGGCTTCGGCATCCCGTGGGCGTGGTCCTCCGCGACCGCACCGGTGACGGCTCACCGGGCAGCACCGTGGGGCTCCCCCTGTGTCCACACAAGTGCCGGCTAGGTTACTTGTGCAAACACAGAGGCAACGATTAAAATAATGCGGTCCGCGCGGAGCAAATTGATTAGCGTAGGATGAGTCAGTCGTTCGACCACTGGCTAATCCTGTGCCGATACCGTTTTTCCTAACTATGGCATCTCGTAGTTGGCCAAGAGTGGCCGTGACTACTTAACCGGTCAATCCTGTGGCTGCCTTAAGCTAACTCAAAGCCTCCAGCCAGGGGCGTGTTACTTACAATACTAAGTGACTGCGCGCTAAGGGCACCCCCTGTGGGGTACGAACCTCGGCTTAGGGCGTCACTGGGGGGACAGCAAGTTGGGACAGGCTGGATCAAACTTGGATAATTATTATTATCTGGGGAATTTAAAGCTACAGGCTCAGCTTCGGCGCGGGCTGGCGCTTCTTCGAGCAAGGGTCGGGGGGAATTATTAACTCGGGGTTTTCGCGCTGGACCTCGGCGGCGGGGTCGGAATGTCGGTTTTTTGTATTTGTATACTGTACTAGAAGCCCTATTGCTTTCCTGGAGGAGAGTAATAGGGTCGTCTGGGTCTAACAGTGTATGCCTCGGACGGCGAACTTTACTTATGTTGGAGGGGGTATAATTTGTGGCCTTGACAACTAGGGGGTTGCGATGTTTGGCGGCGGTATCAAAGAAACGCTTGGAGTTACGTTTCATGAATTGGAGGATGGTGGGGATTTTGAGATCGAGATGGAGGATCTCGTTCCGGACATAGAAAGGGGATCCCGTGATCATTCGGAGGGCACGGTTCTGGAGGGTCTGCATCCTATGGATGTGGTGGGGTTTTGCGTAAGCAAAGACTGCACAGGCGTACGTCATAATAGGGCGTATGCACGCCGTGTAAATGCGCAACTTGCACTTTAGTGACAACTTGCTTTTTGCATTCATTATCGAGTGGAGTCTACCGAGAGCGAAAGCGGCGCGCGAACGAACCTTCTTTATGTGCTCTGCGAAGGTGAGGTGCTCATCGAGAATCACACCTAGATATTTGGCTCGCTTCTCCCAAGGGATAGGCTTACCGAACATGGAGATTGGTCGGGGGGGGGGGGGGGGGGGGGGCTATGGCGCGGTTTTGAATAAAGAACCGCTTGACTTTTGTCGGGATTCACTTCAATTCTCCACTTCCTGAACCAGTCGCCAAGTTTGTTGACCGCTCTTTGGAGAGTGAGAGAAATCGAGGCTTGTTTAGTGCCTGAGCAGTAAATGGCCGTGTCGTCTGCGAACAGAGCCAACTGTGCCTTTTTGCTCCTGGGTATGTCGCTGGTGAACAGCGTGAAGATGAGGGGGGCAAGCACAGAGCCCTGGGGGACGCCTGCGCGGATAGGGTGGGGGGAGGATAGTGCTCCTTCGATGCGATAGCGGAAGGTGCGGTTCGACAAAAAGTCTCGTAAGATGAGTACGAGACGGTCCGGCACACCGAGTTGGTAGAGCTTATATAATAAGCCGTTGTGCCAGACTCTGTCGAACGCTTTCGCTATGTCGAAGTATATAACACCCGTCATCATGCCATGCTGGAAGCCAGCGCTTATGTGTTCGATGATGCGGTGGGCCTGATGCACACAAGAGTGCTGGGTTCGAAAACCAAACTGTTCGTTTGGGATGAGGCCTTTTGTTTCGGCATAGTCTCTGAGACGCTTATAAATAAGTTTCTCATAGACTTTGCCGAGGACATTGAGCAGACTGATGGGGCGGTAGCTCGAGGGCTCAGATTTGGGCTTTCCAGGCTTGGGGATGCCGATGACAGTGGCCTTTTTCCATGCATCTGGGAAGATGTTATTGCTCATGGCACCATTGAAGATGGTGGTCAGTAGCATTATGAGGTGGGCAGGGAATAGTTGTATTACCCTGTTTGTGATGCCGTCTGAGCCGGGAGCTTTACGGGGCTTTAAACCCTTGATGATATCGTGCACTTCGTCTGGAGTGACGGGAGGCAGAGGATAGTCAGGGTTTTCAACGGGGGGAAGGGAGGCTCTACGTTCGACTTCAGCGTCGACTTTTGACAAGTGAGCTTGGTCTACTGGTTGAGAGCTGGGAGAGCATTGAGCCTCGAGGCTGTTGGCTAGGCATTCAGCCTTGTCTGCATCGTCGAAAGCGATGGTCTTGTCAGGGCGGAGTAGGGGGGGCATGGAGACTACTTCTTTGGACTTTAGTTTCCTTTGGAGTTCCCAAAAGGCCTGATGAGTGGGCTCTAGGTCGCTTAGCATCCTGTCCCAGCCAGCGGTACGCAGCTCCGCTAGGCGTGTCTTTACAGCTCGCTGTAAATGGCGCATATGGGCTTTGTTCGCAAGGCAGGGGAAGTTGCTGTATGCACGGACAGCCGCGTTCTTCTCGCGCAACAGTTCACGCACATCGTCCGGCAATCTCCAGCGACGGTCATCGTCCGCTGGAGTTACCTTTGAACAGTCGTTCAGGACTGATTGTACGTGCTCAGTGAGCGAGTCGATCGCGGCCGTCGTGTCCGCGACAGAGTCGAACTGATCAGGGATGGAGTCCAAGTGATGGGAAGAAGTGGATTTCAGGCTTTTGCTTACTTTCCTCCAATCTGTGACTATTTTGGTGGGAGGGGGTTGAGTGGGGTCATGGAGACCGACACGGGGGGCCAGTTTCATGACCACTGGTCGGTGGTCAGAGGAGAGCTCTTGTACCGCCTCTATAGAATCCAACCGTAGGTTGATATTCTTCAGAAGCGCTATGTCGAGGACGTCGGCGGTATGGTTGGGGTCGTGGGGAAAATGGGTTGGAGTCATCGGGGCGATGACATCGAAATTTAGTATGGGGCAGAGACCGAACAGTTGTCTTCCTCTGGCTGAGGTGGTGTTGCTGTTCCAGGCAGGGTGTTTGGCGTTGAGGTCGCCCGCTATGATAACGGAATCACTCAGGCCGAAGAGGGCAGAGAGGTCGTCAGAAATCGACTGGGGATTTTCTGGCGAGGTTTGGGGGGGAATATAGGCCGATACTAGGGTGATCGGTTGGTGGCCTGACATGCCTAGCCGGCATACAGACACTTCTAATTTGGATAGGGGGGGAGGGTCCATAGGGATGCAGTGAAGAACCTTTCTATAGTATATGAGGGTGCCACCCTTGACACCGAGACCTGTCGTTGCGAACTACGCAGTAGTTAGCAATTGACGGGTTACGGACGTTGGGCTTGAGGAAGGATTCCTGTATAAGGAGAATATCAATTTGATGATCACGGAGGAACTCGGCGATCTCATCGCGTTGTCCGCGAATGCCGTTGGCATTGAAGTAGCCTAATTTAAGGGATCGGGGCTTAGTTCTCCCTTTGGCTTCTTTATCCATAGTGGGGGTTGGGAAGGTTGGCGAAGGAGGATAAGGCTTGCGTGATCTCGGGATACGCATTGTAGATCTCCAGAATCTGGAGAAGGTTGCCGGCATTTCTGGCAGCAACTAATTCGTTTGCCATTTTCCTGGCGCGTGGGGTGAGGAAGGCCGTGAAGGTGCCCGAAATAATGTTAAAGGGGTCGAGGGGGTTAGGGCCAACCGTAGTCGGTGAGTGGGGGGGTGCAGTACCGGCTGCAGGGGCGGTTTTAGGCGCTTGCACCGGTCTCGGGGGGAGGGCGGGGGCGGGCGCGGCGGCGCGGTTGCGGGGGTCCATCAGCGCTGGGATGGATGGAGGTGGGGGGCTGGTTTTGGCCAGGGCCGGGAAAGCCCTTTGATGGTTAAGGGCCGTCCAGGGGCTAGGCCTTTGAGGGCTTAGCCGTTCTGGCATTTGGGTCGAAGGGGCGGGGGGCCCGTTGAGGGGGGCTTCCCTTTGCTGGCGGGCGACTGCGCGCTTGGCCAGTTTGGGGGATAATTTCGGGGCTTTAGGGCAGCCCCGGTAATTTGCCGGGTGTCCTGACTTACCACATAGCACACAGCTAGGTGGCTCGGTGCAGAGGGTACGGTCTTTAGGACGGGGGCAGTCAGAAGTGCCGTGCTCGCCCAGGCACTTGACGCACCTGGGTTTGGCGTGGCAGTTCTTCTGCGCGTGGCCGTATAGCTGGCATCGGTGGCATTGACCGATGAAGCCATATTTATTGGGCTTCTGGATCTCAAAGCCCATGAGGTGGCATATGGTTTTTACACCGAAAATAGGGTGATGCCCTTCAGTTGGGGGACAGACGACAAGGACCATGTCGAATGCTTGACCGCCTCTGGCGCGGTGCATTCGGTGGACCTCCGAAACTGGGATATTTTGGGCCTCTAAGTCGGCCTTGATGGCGTCAGTAGGGATTTCCTTTGGAATCCTACGAATTACCACTCGGGTCTGGCGCTCTTCGGGAAGAGTGTAGGTGTGGAAGGACACACCTCTCGCCCGAAGGAGCCTAGTGAGCTCCCTATAGTCCTTGGACGTAGGGATGCTCACTTTGATACCCTGCTGGGTGGAGCGGGCGTTGGTGAAGCCGATCTTTTGCTCGGTGCACCATTGGGACACATCTGTCCACTTTGCCTTGTCCTGAATGAACACAGGCGGGGGGGGTGCCAGCTTCTTGGGGGCAGAAGAAGCAGGAGTCAGGGCGTGTGCCGATACCGAAATCCCTCCAGATATTTATACTAAAATGGCTAATGAAATGTGGGCAGTCTGATTGGTCAGCCAATCAGAACACGGGAATTTTTAGCCAATCAGAATAGAGTCGATTTCGGCACAGTTAGCTTAAATACGACGAAACTTTACCTTAATGAGAGCCGCGTGACATTATTTGCGTTTTTCTCTCGCTATTATCTATAAACCTATGGTAAAGCATATATTTTTACATTCTATAAACTAAGATCTATTTAACAAAAATACAAAATATAAGAAAACATGAAGTACTATTTACAAGACATCTTAACTTACTATGTGAACACTATAACTATACTACACATATAACTGTTTTGTCAATTAGGTATTGTCACTGTCCCGCACAATTTTGGATCTTTTAAGTGTAACATTAAAACTAGATTACCACTGGGAGGAAAAAATAAACTAGTGGGAAATTGGTAGCGAGGGTAGATGAAAAGCGTTCACATTATTATCGTTAATGTACGGACATAACATCTTGTTTTGTCAACATTCACTAATACTAGACAGCACGTTAAGTCTAATCCACGACTTGCGCGCATTGTGTTCCGAGTTCGGATTTCAACAACTGTAATTCTTTTTGTGAGTTTACTTGGGATTTAATTAAAACATGCCTCGTACTGCTCGTACACCGCCGCCTGCTGACAAGTCGAATGATTCAACTAGTCACATGTATATACTGACTGGATTTTAATATATTCTACTATTGACATAATTTAAAACCTAACAATCTTAAAATAATAATAATAATATGTACAAGTATATAAAAAAAAAAAAGGGAGGGGGTAAATAATCAGAGGGCATCAAAAAATTCATCCGCATCGCTGTCAACAGGAAAAGTGCCCAGAAGGCTGGCAGCATTGCCACGTTGTATAGCAATGCTGATTCTTTGGCCAAAAATAGGCCAGCCCTCTGGTCACGTGTGGAGTCGACCAACCGCCTGGCGATGTCACGAAAAACTAAGTGGGCACTCGGACCCCATGGCCCAAGTGTTTCAACCCCAAACGGCTCGAACATATAAGTCCCAATAAGACTGGATTATTTGCGCCGTTTGAGGTTTTCCGCACCCGCAGCAGCCGCTCCAGCACAGCCTGCCGTGCTAGGAAGATGGGATGGCGCAAGGGTGTCGACACACGTTGCATCCCACACCAAAGGCCTACCTACCTTCCAAGGCATTATGGTCATTCCGTCTGGTCTCTTTCCATCGTCGCGTGCTAAGCCATTGGGTTCTAAAACAGCTGGCACCCCGGCGGTGACAAGAGCACGACGGATGATGTCATTGATGCTGGCGTGCCGTGCTATCCGGCCTGCGCTCTTACTGCAGGATAGGCCATGTTGTCCGAGGCAGTCGACACTGACACCGCATTGGCAGCGATGCGGAGCCACGCAAGGAGCGCCCAGACGCAGACAAGTAGCGAGCCGGAAGGTGGTGTCACCCAGCATAGTGCCTATGTTGGGTGACGGTAGCGCCTGAAGCCAGAGGCCCGACTCCCACTCCCCCACAGCCAGCAGGCGGGCACGCTCAGCAGTATTGGTGGTCGTATTAATTAGATTATTCCGTACCAACCTGCAGAGCGGTTCATCCCACTGCCTCTGGGAAGATGGGTTCAAGGGCCGATCTGTATCCGGGCAAGCCACTTTCCAGTCTAGTCACAAGGATTTAACGACGGGGACTCACGTAAACGTAACTACGCGTTATAAGCGTCCTAGAACAACTACTAGTCACAACAGCTCGATTGAACCATCGCCCGAGAAGTTCAACGACGAAACAACTCATCAGTCTATTACACCACAATTAATTCGAGACATCATACTCACCGAACTGCGTAGCCTCCTAACTACTGATATCCGAAATATTGTGCAGGAGAACGTGAGAGCCGAATTAAAGGATATCTGCTCGGAAATAAACCAGATGAAAGACTCCCTGGAATTTACAAGCAAGCAATATGATGATATGCGCTTAATGTTTGAAGAAAAGTCAAAGCAAATGAATCGTCTACAAAAAGAAAATAACAGCATGAAACCTTTAATAAAGGACCTAACTTTAAGATTAACTCTGATGGAACAACATGCCTGATCTTGTAACATAGAAATCCTATCCGTGCCTGAGCACAAGTCTGAAAATCTAAATGTTACAATGTTGCAGTTATGTAAAGTGGTATCCTGCCCCTTAAAAGAAAATGATATCGTTATGTCTACTAGGGTTGCTAAACAAAACCCAGAGGGAACGCGACCTAGATCTATAATTGTTAAACTTACTTCTCCTGCAGTACGTGATGAAATTCTAGCTGCCGTGATTAATTTTAATAAAGTTAATAAGACGGATAAACTTAACACTGCCCACCTGGGCATAGGGGGAGATAAAAAACCTGTCTACGTAGCTGAGCATTTAGCCCCACAAAACAGATCTTTACACCATGCTACGAGGATTGCGGCCAAGGAAAAGAACTACAAGTTTGTATGGGTGCGAAATGGTCGTATTTTCGCAAAGAAAAACGAAACTTCCGAACGCCTTCTTATAAAAGACATGGATTCTCTGGTTAAATTAGTTTAACATGTTTACCGGCTCATGTCCTTTTTTTTTTGAATGTTTATTGAACAAATAATTAATAATTCGCAGATTACCAAATATATTACCAAAATACCAGAGGGTTAAAGACAAAAACGCAGGATTTGTATCACAGCATATTAATTAATGATTACGATGTTGTAATGCTTACGGAAACTTGGCTTAATGATGATATCTCCAGTACAAAATTATTCGATGACCGTTACAATGTATATAGAAGAGACCGTAAACTTAATGAGCTCTGTAGGAAGAGGACTGGAGGTTGGGTATTGATCGCTATTTTAAAAAAAACATAATTCTATTGAAATGGCGTCTTATAACAGTTTGTGTGAAGATCTATGGGTTAAAGTTCAAGTTAAAACCAGGAGCAATACAATCAGTATTTGCTTTTGTGCTGTCTATATCCCATCCCCAGTTAAAATTGATGTTTTGGAGCACTACCTTGAGAACGCGGGCAGAGTCATTAGTACAGAGGGCAATACTTTCATAGCAGGCGACTTTAATCTAATTAACATCAACTGGCTCAACAGTGATAACAGTAGCTTCCTAGTCCCTGAAACCACAAATTGTTTAACTGACCACCTTTTTACTGAGTTCGTTGCATTGAATGGTTTGGAATAGTTTAATAGTGTCAGGAATGATAAATCAAAGGTCTAAGGGTGCGTCCACATCTGGCGAATGTGCGGCGAATGTGCAGCTCGCGAGCCGTTTGCGAGCTGCCCGCAAGCTGCGCGCGTGCAGTCACTGCAATGGTTTGGTGCGCCTCTTTAGCGCAACTCATACAAGGCTCGTATAGAGCGCGCGAGCGGCGCGCGATCTGCGCGCGCTCAGTTCTCGCCCAGTTCCGTTTTCTGGCTCAGTACTATCGAAGATGTCAGACGACACTAGTGTTTTTAATATAATTGCTGCATCATTAGCTATTATATTACTGATAAAAAGGAAAAAAAAGAGACAACGGCGTTGGTGGCAAAATCCTATTTTTAAAAGAAAACAGAATATAGTAGCGGAGTTGAAAAGCCATCAATTAAGCGGACACTATGCAAATTTTTTAAAATTGTCACCAGAATTATATGAAAATCTACGACAGATGGTTAGTTTTAAGATTGCTAAAAAGGAAACGCATTTTAGGCTACCAATTTCAGTTGAAAATAAATTAAGTTTGACATTACGATTCTTGGCCACTGGAGATTCCTACACAAGCTTGCAGTACCTTTTTAGAATTTCTAAGCAAAGTATAAGTATTATTATTCCTGAAGTGTGTTTAGCGATTATCAAGTGTTTAAAGGAAAACGTACGTGTGAGTATTTTTCTAATTATCTTTATTTAATAATCACATAGCCTTTTTTATAAGCAACATATAAGTTTACGAAAAGAAAGTACCTAGTTATTATTGAAACAAATCACTGTAGCTGTCATTCGTATCTTCTACCGAATAATTACTTTCCTGACTGTGCGATCTGGACGTAGAAGCACTTTGAGAATAAGTTGTATAACCTTGCGTCGACACTTGCATGTTTGATTGATAATCATAGTGGCCAGAATCGGCTTTCATTATGACATCAAATATTGCCTGTTGAACCATATTTTTTGTTGAACGTGAATAAGATTCCATTTTGGCTCCAATAAAATTTATAAATGAATGTACTTCTTGTGACAACTTGGAAGTATCGGTTAATTTTTCTGTAGCAGTCTTTAAAACTTGTAGGGCTTCAGTTACGATTTTATCATCCGTCGATTTTTTCTTTTTGGACGGCGGAGGTTCATTAAAAGACAGGTCGATTTCACTGTCAGTATTTATTCCATCATCTTGTACTTGTCGCTCGTCCACTTTATCTTGTTCTATATCTGCTTGTTCCTGTAGAATAGAATAGAATAGGATAATAATTTATTTGCTCAGAATACTATACTTATTATATATACTTACATACTTATACTTATATACTTATTATTATTATATACTTATTATAGGTAAGTATATTATTTGCTTGTAATAATGTATTATTATTTTTCAGGTGCCAAGGAGACCAGATATATGGCTAAAAGTGAGTAAAGGATTCGAAGATAAATGGCATTTGCCCCATTGCATTGGCGCAATAGACGGCAAACATATAGTCATACAGGCACCTCCGAAAAGTGGAACTGAATATCATAATTACAAATCTACTTTTAGTATTGTTCTTTTTGCACTGGTAGACTCAGATTATAAATTTATGTTTGCTGATGTTGGTTGCCAAGGGCGTATATCTGATGGAGGGATATTCAAAGATACAGAGTTCTACAAGATGATGCAAAATGGCTCCTTAAATTTACCACAAGAAAAACCATTACCTTATAGGACTAAAGCGATACCCTACTTCTTTGTTGCTGACAGCGCTTTTGCTCTAGATAAACATGTGATGAAACCATACTCCGGTAACCACAGTAAAGGCACACCGGAACGTATTTTTAACTATAGATTAAGCAGAGCTCGCAGAATTGTTGAGAGTGCCTTTGGCATTGCATCATCCATTTTTAGGGTACTTAGAAAACCTATGATATTAAAACCAGAAGTTGCTGAAGTGGTCGTTATGAGCATTATTCACTTGCATAATTATTTGAAACAGAACGCCGCCGATACTTATACTACCAATTCTAATATGTACATAAATCAATCCGTACCTAATTTCACATCTCTTTCAAATATTCAAACACCACAAATAAGATATTCCAGAGAAATAAACGAAATAAGAGATGAGGTTGCTTCTTATTGTGTAAATGAAGGCCGTATTGCATTTCAAGATAAATATTGTTGATTTAATTACTTACAGTATTTAAACGTTACCTTGGTTTATCCCGATCAGCTAAAAAGGAAAAAGCGTCGTAGGCAAACCATCTACTTTTGTAAGTCTCGGATGCTCCTATAAATATAGAATAATATTAGTTACATAGTCAATTTAATTAATAAAATAAAACACAAAAAGTAACAAGTCGTTTTTTACTCACCTTTCCCTGTCCCTTTACTTTTTTGACTTTTTCTTTTCTCTCTTCTAAAAGACGATAAAAGACTTAACAGTTTGCTATGGCATTGTTCATAATCGCTTCCCATTATAGCACCTATTTCTTTCCACGCATCATTTTTTAGATTTTTTCTATAGTAATATTGATCTTTAGGATCCCATAATATTCCATATCCCATTCGCGCGCGCGCGTCCCTCCCGAGAGGATGTATTTCTGACGAACAAAACTTGGAGTTTTTTTGTAAAAATGTCGACAGTGGTTAAATGCGTTTCCTGTAACGTAGTTATAGATGAATTGTTATCGTACATTCAAAACAAAATATCAGTAATCGATGAAGACACGTTAGTGCGGTTATGTACATCTACGTTTACAAGTGAAGATATCGAAAAATCTAAAACACTGCTGTACGAATCGGTTCCTGTGGAGAAGGCAAAAATAAAGAGGAAAAACAAAGGAAAGGAACAACGAGATCTAGTGGACATAATTAATGTTTTTAAGTCAGTGGAGCCGGATCGATTTCCAATTTTCGTAGCAAGGGACTTGGAAAAGCTACCTCCAATATTGTTTGACCACCTCGATTGCACAAAACTTCTAAAGGATTTGCTTCGAATTCAGAATGAAGTCAGAGAAATTAAAGAGGTATATGTGACGCAAACTCAAATGAAGGATTTAAAAACGGAGATATTGAAATTACAAAATGATTCATTAATACCGGCGGCATCTGTTTGTAAAATTAACATGAAACGAGGCGGATGGCTTATGGAAAGCGGTCCCATTGGATTATCCCACGTCAATAATTCATCAATTATAGATGACTGCAATAATAGTATCGATGAATCCGCGTTACAAATACTGGAAAACAACGAACAATCATTTAGAAAAATAAAGGGGGTAGACGCAGAAACTTCCGACCGCGGTATTCAGTCAGCTGTCTTGCTGCAGCGAGCGGACGAGCGCGGCCCCTCCCCTCGCATCGCAACCACCGCCGTTGGCGCCCGCGCCGATGCCGCTAGTTCAACTACTACGAGGCAGAAGGCCGTGACGTCACCGCAGCGACGAACGGTCGTGCATACGGCAATGGCATCGACCGCGCCTATTGTACATGAGCTGGTGCAAAACAATAATAATGACGGATGGGAAAAAGTGTCACACCGCAGAAGGCGTAATATGAGCTACCGATACCTGGGCACCGCTGGTACCGCCAGGGAGAATGAAGGAAAATTCAAAGCTGCAATAAAAACAGTGCCAATTTTCATTACTAAAGTGCATAAAGACACGACGGAGAAAGATATTGCGGATTATGTGTATCATAAAACGGGTGAGGTGATCTCGCTTGAAGGTATATCGTTTAAATATCCTAAAGATTATAACGCATACAAATTCTTTGTTTCTGTAACTAAAATGGAGATGTTTCTTGATAGCAAACTATGGCCCGAGGGAATTATTTTCAGGAGATTCGTTAATTTTAAAATGAGAAATTACACGAACGGTGCAGACAGAGGTACTGTAAGCGGCGTAAAATAAATATTAATGTATAGTCTATTAAGCTACAATTGTAAGAGTATAAAACGCTCGGTGGAGAGTGTCAGGCAACTATGTAGCATGTCTGACATAATTGCCTTGCAAGAAACATGGTTGCTGCCCCACGATATCTCGTTCCTGAGCGAAATCGACGCTGATTTTGGGTGCACCGGGACGTCGGCGGTGGACACCACGGCCGGCATGCTGCGAGGACGGCCCTATGGCGGAGTGGCACTGCTGTGGCGGAAAAGTGTTTTTGATAACGTTTCGGTAGTGCAGTGCGATAACCCGCGAGTGTGTGCCATTAATGTATGCATGAAGTCAAGGTCATTTCTAGTGTTCAGTGTATACATGCCGACGGATAATAGTGCGAACTTAACGGATTTTACGGACTGCCTCAGCCTGGTGAGTGCTATAATCAATAATAACAATATCGAAACTGCTTATCTACTCGGAGACTTTAATTCGCATCCCAGTGAGCAATTTTATAATGAATTGGTTTCTTTTTGCCGGGAATCTGAGTTGTTATGTGCCGATGTTGAACTGTTAGGAGTAAATTCTGAGACTTATACTTTTATAAGCGATGCGAACGGCTCCAGACGTTGGCTAGATCACTGTATTGCTACGAAAGCAGCCATGTGTACTATTATTAATGTAAATGTTAAATATGATGTACTGTGGTCCGACCACTTCCCTCTTATAATACAATGCAACTTAAATGAAATCAAACCAAAATTGTACAATCCAAATAGTAATAAAAATTTGTCATGTAATAAAATAAAATGGGGTGATAGAAAACTTAAGCAAATTGACATCTATACTAAATTTTGTAATGATAATTTAAAATATATTGACTTTCCAATTGAATTGAGTGCATGTTGTGACTATGTTTGTAATCATTTGGACCATAGAAATATTATTGACAAAATGTATAATGACATTGTTAATATTTTATGTCAAGCAGCTTCTGAAGGTTACGAAATAAGTCATGTGCGAAATAAGAAACCAGTAATGGGGTGGAATAAGCACGTGAGTGATGCTCACAGGCAGGCCAGGCTAAAGTTTGAGCAGTGGGTGTTGTATGGTCGACCGCGCGAGGGTCGTGTCTGGATTGATATGCAAACAAGTCGAAAAATTTTTAGGTCGCGCTTACGATGGTGCCAGAACAATAGTGACCAAATTAAAATGGACATGTTGGCGTCGCATCATTCTAGGGGCGACTTCCGCAATTTTTGGAAGTCCACCGATAAACTCAATGGTAGGCCGGGCCTGCCGGTGAGTGTCAGCGGCGCTGCAGATGTAGCAGGGATTGCCGAGCTATTTAGGCAGCACTTCACTGTTTCATCACCGTTAGGACCGTCACAGTTTATAGGCAATGCTGGTTGTAGTGGTCAGGAGTTCAGTGTCCGGTTTACGGCAAAGGAGGTAAGACATGTCATTATGTCGATGTCGAGGGGCAAGTCTCCAGGCTACGATGATTTAAGTATTGAACACCTTAAGCATGCTGGTCATCATCTGCCCAGAGTCTTAGCGATGTTCTTTTCCTTGTGTATAGGACATTCGTATCTGCCTGAGCGGATGATGAGAACTGTGGTGGTGCCAGTTATTAAGAATAAAACTGGTGATGTTAGCGATAAGAATAACTATAGGCCCATTTCATTGGCCACTGTGATCTCGAAAGTGCTTGACGGTTTGCTTAACACTCAGCTGGATAAATACCTGAATTTACATGATAACCAGTTTGGCTTCAAAGCAGGTCTCTCTACAGAAACAGCTATATTGTGTTTAAAGCAGACTGTCAAGTACTACACTGATAGAAGTACACCTGTCTTTGCTTGCTTCCTCGACTTGTCGAAGGCATTTGACTTGGTTTGCTATGATCTGCTGTGGCAAAAACTGCAGCAAGCGTTAGTGCCAGACGAACTGATCCGTATCTTTCAATACTGGTACAACAATCAGGTCAATGTTGTTCGATGGTCGGGGGCTTACTCGACCCCATACAGGCTGGAGTGCGGCGTGAGGCAAGGGGGGCTAACCTCACCGAAGCTCTTCAACCTGTATGTTAATGCGCTGATAGAGAGGCTCAGCAGCACGCATGTCGGTTGCCATATTGGAGGTGTGTGCCTAAACAATATCAGTTACGCTGACGACATGGTGCTGCTGAGCGCCTCTGTCTGTGGTGTGTCAAGGCTGATTGGCATCTGTGAGAAGTATGCTGAAGAACATGGTTTGTTGTATAACACAAACAAGAGCGAGTGCATGGTCTTTCGGGCCAGGGGGGGGTGTCCGGATTACTTACCGGCAATTAAGCTCAATGGATGCCCACTTAAAAGAGTTGATACGTTTAAGTATCTTGGACATTTATTAACCTCTGGCTTGGAAGACGATGCAGACATTGAAAGGGAACGTAGAGCGCTGTCTGTTCGTGCGAATATGATAGCCCGCAGATTTGCTCGGTGTTCGAGGGGCGTCAAAATAGCCCTATTTAGGGCATTTTGTACGTCCTTTTATACTTGCAGTCTGTGGATGGATTACACGCAGAAACAGTACAGTGCTCTACGTGTCCAATACAACAACGCGTTCAGGGTGCTCTTGGGGCTGCCTCGCTTCTGTAGCGCGTCGGGGATGTTTGCCGAGGCGCGTGTGGATTGTTTCCACGCAGTCATGCGCAAGCGGTGCACATCCCTGGTGCGTAGGGTACGGGCCAGCCGCAATAGGATCCTGAACGCTTTTGCTGAACGATTCGACTGTCAGTACGTGAACCACTGCTGCATGGTTCACGTACGGACTAATGTTAAAATATTATTTTAATTTAATTTGATTTAGCTGTTATCAATTCTAATATTAATGTATAATTTCATTTAAAATTTTTAAGTAATCCTTGAATTTGATCATAGATTTTTTTTTTTTTTTTTAATAATTAATCATTTTTGTAATGTAGGTAGTTTAAATTATATGATCCACTGTTGGTTGAGATAAATAAATAAATAAAAAAAATAATACTGGAAATCTTTTATATGTTTCAATTAAGCGTAAACAATTCTCCTCCGTCCACTCCATGACAACACGTACTTAGCCTCCAGTAATCAGAAACGAACTGAGCGAAATAACTAGCGCGCCGCCCGCGCGCCGCCCGCGCGCTGATCGCGTACGGCGCTTAGGTCGCGCGCGAACTGCGCGCGGGCGGCGCAGAAGCGGCGCACGAACAAAAATGCACGCGCGCAGCTCGCGGGCAGGTCGCAAACGGCTCGCGAGCTGCACATTCGCCGCACATTCGCCAGATGTGGACGCACCCTTAGACCTGGTTTTAGCTGATATAACGAATGTTAATGTGAACGAATGCAATGATCCCCTATCTAAAGTAGACACACATCATCCTCCTCTACTGATATATTTAGATATGCTTCCTGAAAAAACTTTGAATTGCAGTATGTTACCTACCCGTAACTATCACAAGGCTGATTATCAAGCTATAACACAACATCTTGACTCTGTAAATTGGACTACAATGTTGCAAAACTGTGGGACCATAGATGAAATGGTTGAAATATTTTACGATAAGGTAATGGATGCTATTAGCCACAACGTTCCTTTTTCATATAAAGTAAATAACAATAAACAACCACCGTGGTTTACGAAAGATCTCACTAAGTTGCTAAAGCAAACATACAACCTTAGGATAAGAGTAAAAAAATATAACAACGCTATGGATAAAATTAGTTTAGCATTACTAAAGGAGAGGTGCCGGTTATTAAATAAATCATCCTACATTACCTATATTAAAAATATAGAAGCTAGAATCAAAACCAATTCTAAATACTTTTGGACATATATTAAACATAAGCGTAAAAATAAAAGTACAATCCCGGAAAAAATGAACTTAAACAATGAAGTAGCTGACAACAGTACTGATATCTGTCAACTATACGCTAAAAACTTTTCATCGGTGTATAATCAGAACTACCCCACACAGCTAACGAATACATCAAACAGTTTATTGAGTTGTGGGAACCTGAATGTATTAAGTCACATATCGCTTACAGAGGATATGGTCGCTAGCAAACTAAAATGTCTGGACGTACGCAAAGGACCAGGTCCTGACGAACTTCCCCCAATTCTCCTCGCTAAGTGCGCGAAGTCATTCTCTACTCCTTTAACCTTTCTTTTTAACCATTCACTTGAAACAGGCTGTTTCCCATCCGCGTGGAAGAAAGCTAAAATAGTCCCTATTTTTTTAAAAATGGTCGCAAAAATGATATAAAAAATTATAGACCTATATCACTTATCTCTATTATCCCTAAAGTTTTCGAGTTATTGTTGTATCCTTATCTGTATAGCCACTTGAAAAATCACATAGTATGTAATCAACACGGGTTCTTTCAGGGCATTTTAATAGAACCTTTCTTTTCAGCTAGTAAGAAATCCCCATTCGCTACATATATTTTCACAGGTTGACTTTGTGGCGGCATCGCCACAATGGAACGCGTCACACTGACGTCACGCAAAATCCTGCATCGCGCAAACAGAGTTTACCGCGCGACTAGCATATATACAACATCCCGACATCAACCGTCGGGCAGTAGCCCACCAGACACAACACCCGTCTGGTCGGAGGATCCTCCCTTTTCATAGAGGATGAGTGAACTTTACACCCTGTTCCTCATGCCTCTATACTGGTGACCCCGAACATGAACGTCAGCGCAGCCTTCGTGCAACTACTACAGCGTGACGTCATCAGCATCACTTCCTCGAGCTCTCGAGCGGCAAGTCACACAGCCAGCCAGCACCCACGGCTTCAACGGGTATCCTGACCACCAGCATGCAGCGACCGCGCATACCTGGTCATCACCCTCAGCCTCATCAGCAACCTTGGCACAGCACACTGCACTCTCGGCCGGTCAAACAAGCAGAACCCTTCAAATCTCTCCTGGTCGACGCCAGCAGTCAGCCTCAACCCGGCGCTGTACCACATCCGACGCACTGGAGCATAACGCAGCGCCACCCCGACTCACTGGGGGCATCTCCGCAGACAGTTCCGACTCACCGCGAACTATGCGGCACCCGGTTCCGACTCACTGGAACCTCAACTGGCCCTGGCAAGCATCGCAAGATACACGACTCTGCCCACTATCGACCTCCGGTCTCCGGAGAGGAGTGATGTGGCGGCATCGCCACAATGGAACGCGTCACACTGACGTCACGCAAAATCCTGCATCGCGCAAACAGAGTTTACCGCGCGACTAGCATATATACAACATCCCGACATCAACCGTCGGGCAGTAGCCCACCAGACACAACACCCGTCTGGTCGGAGGATCCTCCCTTTTCATAGAGGATGAGTGAACTTTACTCCCTGTTCCTCATGCCTCTATAACTTAAATTTTGTACATTTGACATATAATTCTCATAACTTTCGCTTATAATGTGTTCCGTACAACCTGAGTCTACTACCCACAGAACGTCTTTGTTCTCACTACATTTATTTACAAAATTACAGTGTTCATTAATACCAGTTGTTATGAAACTGTAGTCATCCCTTTGTTCCTCGCCTGTTGTCACGTATGACCTTTCTTCAGCGCGTTGCCTCGGCTGGTATCCTCTTGCTGTTGCTCTGCCTCGAAGAAACCCTCGTCCTCGTTGAGATCCTCGTCCTCGTTTTGAATTGCAGTTCCTCGCTATATGTCCAGTCTTATTGCAAGTGTAGCAAGTAATGAAGGCAGTTTCTCCATGGCTGGCACTTCTTATTCGTGTCTTCTCAGTCCACTTCAGCTCTTCATCCAGTAGTCTAGCTGTCACAAACTCCAATTTAATATCTGCGGGTCCTGACAGGTCACTGTTGCATTCTATGGCCGTAATCACAGTCTCATATTTTTCATCCAAACCAGTAAGCAGACATGCAATTTTGTCTCTCTCATTTAAGATTTCTTGCGCAATCTAGTTCTCTGATAATGTTATCTTTGTTGAAATAATTCTCAAGCTTCTCCCCGCGTATTTGTTTTAGATTTAGCAATTTTCTTCGTAGTTGAATAGTATTAATTATGCTTTTGCGTTGAAAAGTTTCTTTGAGTTTTTCAATCATAGCCTTTGCAGTTTCACCTTTGTTCACAATATTCAGGTAACGATCAGGTAGACATTGAACTGTTACATTTTTCGCTTTTGAGTTTGCGGCAACAAGTTACTTTTTCTTGGACACGTCATCTATTTTACCCGGATTTTCTGTGAGCGTATGTAGCACACATTTTTCTTCGAGTATACTGTTCACTCGGAAGAGCCAGTTGTTAAAATTATCTCCTTTTAATTGCAGAAAATTCAGTGCAGTCGCCATCTTCGAAATTTCAAAATTACTGGTTTCGCATTTTCTTCTTATATTGAAAATAGTCAAACCTTCTATACATTCTTCCTGGGCCCATAACCTGTTGAGGAAGAATATAATATTCGTTGTAAGATGTAAAATGCAGGATTATCTCAGATAATATTTAATATAGTTTTGCATGACATTTTATCGGTACGACCAAAGAGTAGTAACTATTTATAATGGATAAGAGAAGCAAGTCGACCATAAAGAACGGCCATGAAGAAAGTGCTGCTGTCTATGAAACTTTATCAGAACTAAACACCAAGGCTGTGGGATATATATAAATATATATACCTATATTATTTTATTAAGTCTACCGCCATATTTGAAACGGATTGAACTGGAAGGCGACCTTACACCGCAGCCAGATTTGCATTTAATAAAGAAAATAAATATATCACCACAGCAGAAAGATTTTAACTTAAAGAGAATAAGAACAATAATTAAATGCAAATCGGGTTGTTGGTGTCCGATCGCCTATAAATTAAAATAATAAAACCAAATCACAGTAAACAACATTTTTAATTATTTAGACATCAATCATTGGTTCACCAAATACATTTTAATAACAAATTAATTTAATATACTGGTCCGTGTCGGCCCTAAATGAAATAAGAATGGTCAAACATGAACACCAAATTATATTACATCAGTGATGCCATTATTTTACTTTTTTGGTTTAGTTTTATATTTTAAGTAGTATGAAAGGGCTGCTAATTTAATTTGGTCATCACCATCATAATTGCATTTGCCTGATAAAATTCTATTAACAATTTTGCACCAACTATAAACTAATACATTTACCGAGATATCTGTAAAGCATTTTATCACCATTTCTGTATGTTTATTACAGTTATGATACGAAAAATCAGACGTTGTTTCTACAAGAAATTTAATTCTTTCTTTTAGACCTGGTAAGTGCACATCATGTGTTAAAAAATTGGATACCACAGTTTGGATGTGGCTAAAAGATAAAGATAAATTTTGAGAAGGATATAATAACCAAGTTTTGTTTTTATTATACTCCCTTAATTTTATAAATTCATTGCCTAATTCGTCTTTACTGCCACACAGAGAAAGCTTACATTTTTTGCACCCTTTTACCAATTTTAATACTTTTGTTAATGCCCATCCACAAACATAATTTCTTTGGGAGATGCCAGAAGTTTCGATGTCTCTCGTAAACAATTCATGTGGCTCACCAATGTACACATTTCCATATTTAACTGGTTCTTCCTGGTTTGTTTCTTTTTCTGTTATAAAAAACTGCAATGACTGTAGGCAAGAATTTGTGTCCTCTTCACAATTTGCACGAGGTGAATGGTGAGCACTAAAATTGTTTAAAAGCAATGTTTTATATGCTCCTTCAAAACCTACACAATTTGGTGAGACATTGCGAGCACCCATACTCCTGACATTGCCAAAGAAATTTTCCAAAGGATCCTGGTTGCAGTTTCGAGTCAGGAAACAATCTTGGGAGTATTTCTCATTTAAAGTTTTCCACAAAAGTTGGTATCCCTCTATGGTTTTAATCCAATTTGGTAAAGACGGCACTCGTTTTACTACTTTGCTTACCTTATCAACATACCGTACAGAATTCAAAAAGCTTTTCGCATCATTCCACAGTTGGTGATGTGGAGAGTTTTTTTTTACAGCTCCTGTATACATTTTGCCGTTTTTTATATTAAAAGTACCACCATTTAGGCTATCAAATAACTTGTCAATAAGAAGTATAAATGGTATGATTTTTTCCATTTCTTTTGGAACATCATTCCTAGTTGACAAATGTTTGATGCCAACAGCTACGCTGTGACTAAACAGCTGTGCAGCTGGCTTAACCCGCATTTTATTAATTTTTTCGGGGATTACATGCTCCTCTGTAAGGTTGTACATCAACCGAAGCTCACCAAAACACTTGTCAGCCTGATATAGTATTTCAAAATATTCCCATTTCACTACTATCTCCTCTTTTGAAATGGGATCAACAAAAATTAAATCCTTATTTAATAAATTGTTCCTCAGACCTTTTAAGAGGTGGGGCACATCATACAGGGGTATTATTTTTTTACCACCAACAATGAAAACATTGTTTCTGAAATTTTTTCCATTCCTTAAACATTGACGTTTTGCATCTAACATAAGGCTGTTCATAGTGGCAGTATTTACTCCACTTTGGTCACAGACAGTCACTAAAACCTGTAGTCCAGTGGAATGAATATTTGTTATAACATTTATAATAATATTTTTTAAATCTACAGACTTCATATTTTGGGTAAAGTAATAGGCAACTGGCTGCTTAAAATTTTTTCTCAAACCTTTGATCATAAAAACTGTGACATGGTCAGCAAACTTATGGGTCTTGTAAGTGCCAAGGTTCTCAAAACCAATAATTTCATCCCTAGATTTGTCATAGTGGACCTGCGGAGTTATAGACATTTCGTCAAAAATCAGGCTACATAAACGGTCTTCGGCATTCATTTTCGAAACAGTATTTTTTAATTTTTCAAAAATTATTTTGTTTATGCCAGGAACCAATTTGACTGATTTTAAAACGTTTAACAAAGTCCTCTTAGATGGCAAACAAAAATACTTGCTGAGAAGGCTATAACTTTTTGGACTCTTTTTTAGTAAGGAAAGCGAAAGTACTTTTTCTTCCTCAGTAAATCTCCGACCTCTTGAACTTTTTCCCGACTCCCTGCATTGTAATCCAGTCAGAATTCTGGCTGCCTTGGACATACCACTAGTTATTTTAACAGACGATCGTGCCATTTTTTCTGCTCTTGACAATCGGGTTTTGAATGACTCTTCTTTATTCTTCATCCGAGTAACCATTTTCTTCAAGTTTGTGATTTGCCTTTGGTAATCTTTGATTTGTTGATTTGATGTTTGCAATTTAGAAGGTTCTTTCTCATTATGCGGCACACAAGCTTCCACTGATGTTTCCACATGCACATGGCTCGTAGATGCAATGCCTATAAAGAAGAAAATAAATACTGGTTAGAAAGTATAATTTTATCCAGTATTATTACATTAAAGTAAATAACTTTATTTGTTAACTTCTCAGAACCAAAACAAATAAAGATTACATGACAACCAATACATTTGTGGATGGTTAAAGTGACAATCATTTTTGGTCATATTAAGAACTGCCTTGTATTTGCAGGTCGTGTATCTGCAGATCTGATCTGAAATATTATGTCTGACAATAATTATTTACCTGTATCCTGTGTTACACCGGATGATGATGATGGTATAGTCATTTCAATCTTTGTTGAGGAAACGGCTAGGCTCATCCTTGGTAAGCAATAATTATGCTCTGTATGCAGATCTGTTATTACTTTTGGGACACCTGAAACATAAGTAATTTGGTCAATCACATATAAACTGGAGAACTCAGAAGTGGAGTGAGCGATAGGACTTAGGATTTCGCTCCCACCCTGTCTAACCCAGAGATATACAATGTCAACCCATAGCCTGGAGATGCATCATTCAAACGTGGAGTTTTGGGGTCAAACCCGGAGGGTGGGCAGCCCTAGGTGGGATACATATACAAAATACATTTACCTTCTAAATACAGACAGGGGATAGCTGTTTTAGTTACACCATGGCCCCGTGTCCTGTGTTCAGGTTTAAAATGGTAGTCACACACTTTTAATGATTTCAGACGCTTCTCAGGATCTTCATGGACTATATTTTCGGGTATGACTGCTACCCATGCTTCAAAGACGGCTGGGTATTTATTTTTATTTGGAAAACCATGCATTGACACTCCTGAAAATAATAGTGTTTATTTAAAAACAAGATATGTACAAAAATAAAAAATAATGACTTTTTACAGGTGTATGTTTTCAAAGTTGTATAAGTTTTAATACGATAAAATATAGATTTAAAATATTTATAATGTCGAGCTTTGGAATCGTCGAATTCCAACTTATTAAAACGTTGATTGTGAAAACAGTGGTTGAAGATGTTAGACAATGTATTTTAACATTACAGAATAGTCATATACTTATTTAACTTCAGAATAACTGCAATACTTACCAAAAGTGTCGCAACCAAAAATGCAACGAGCTTGGCGAGAACTCATTGCGAGAATCGCAAAATGAAATACTCGTTTATACCTAATATTAACAAAAACAGTAGTAACAACAATAAAGAACAAACAGCACAGAAAAAAACAGTAGTAACAACAACTCAATAAACAACACAAAATAACAAATAACGCGAATAACACTGATTTCCAACCAAAGCACCGTTGCTTTAGTTCACAGCTTTGGTAGTAACGGTAACAAGTTCAAAATTTCCCGGGACTGACTGTGACAATCAGACTGACAGTTTTGTCAATATAGTTCTGCAAAAGTTTAAAAGATTGCAGCACTTGCATGTCATTAAGGTCGAAAATATCAACAGTTCTAAGTTTCATGCCCCTGGGTACGACGACAAAAGAGCAGAGAAAGCGGAAACCGGAAGAAACCACAGACAATGGTGTACCTTTTTCTTCATAATACTCTAACATGGGCAGTGTAGAACTGGCTCAAGATCAGTGAAAAGGAAAAATCGGTTCTCTTTGGACTGTTGAAGTTGATTATTGGTATCTGTGATTGACTCACAGACTACATAGAGATGTGTTCTGTGACATAGAGATACTACAAAAAAATGTACGTATGACTTTTTTGACAGCTTCATCAAAACACAAATCATTGCTGATTGCAAATTTTATTTGTGTTCCTGTTACAACATTTTTATTTTAAAATGAGTACTTTTGGTGAAATAAACGAACCTTCAAGTCGAACTGCATGGGAAGACTGGGATGACGTTCTTTGTAGCGAAAATTTTGTAGAGTGAGTTAGTCTAATAAATCATCATTCAGTCGAAAGACGTCCACCGCTGGTCATAAGCCTCCTCAAAGCGTCGCTACTACGACCGCTTCTGTGTTTCAGCATCAGGATTTACGATTTTGTTTTTGTGCCAGTAGGAAACTAGGTACTGTGCTCTTAGTAAATGTTGTCTAGGTTTCATGTTTTCTTTTTTTACAGTTTGCATCTTGAAAAGGACTTGGAAGTCCCTAAACAAATTGATACTTTCATAATATTAGAAGGGAGATACTTGTATGAGTGTATTAGAGCTCACCATAAACTGGAACTCATCAATGCCTGTTCAGAAGTTAATTTACGCTTATACAGGACTAGGAAAATGAATAATTATGTTTGTATGATAAGGGATTACGATTTAATTCGGAGCAGCGAAATTGTTGAGTTGTTGAAAAAATACATCACTGTCAGCGCTGATGTTATAGCAATATTGACAAAACCACTTGTAGAATACCAAGTATCTGAACTCACCACTAGAGACTATGTAATAAGAAGTCTATCAGCAAGTAAACAATCTTCAAATGGTCTGGATATCGGTTTCTCAAGTTTGGAACAACCCAATATTATATCTGGTGTATCTGCCGGAGGTAATGCACACTCCAAGTACTGATACAATTTTTAAATCTATTGTATCTTTCTTTATAATATCTATTATTTTGTTGTTTTCTCATTTTAGTTCTTTCTTGGAGAGAAATCACAGACATGCCTGCTGTAGCTGTTGTATGTTATATTGAGCACCCTGAAGAGCAGCAAATACAAGAACTGTTCAATTTACTGGAAAAATTGAAGATAATTCCACATGTGGAGAAAATACATCGTGACAATTTGTTAAACTCAAACTTGTACATTTGAATGATAAATTCTTTTTAAAATTATATATGTTTAACAGAGTACTGATGAAATGTATAAAATAAAATGTATTATGTTTTTCCTCAAGATTTTAATTACGCCCTCCATGAGTAAACCAGGGCCGCCAGTCGACCCCAAGTTGTAGAACCGGGATTTTAATAATTTCCAAATTATTACATAAATAAAAAAATGTGTATATCTTTTTTTTCTGGCTTCATAAAAATCTATTTCTTATGTTTTTATAACCTTAAAAAATAGCGTATTTACGCCACCGCCTCGTTGTCAGGTAAGATTTGGCCGTCCTTTAAAAGATGGTTCTGATGTAAATGGTAGGTACCATCGAACTGATCTGATGATGAAGCCGGAAGGTCGAACCACCAGAACTCCGAATTAAAACAATGTAGGTATTCTAGCCGTGTTTGGGCTTATTGGAATAGTTATGAGATGCACTCTGGCTACAAATATGCTTCAAATTGCGCTACTTGAGTCGTATGTTACGTGTGACCTTGATTATCAGAAGACGTTTCGTCAACGATCTGCGTCGTGTGGTTGATTTAATAATTTGTTGGCGATGGCGCACAGTGGTCTGGAAATCGAGCTCCATACTCATAGAAACTTAAAGAATTAAAAAAAAAATTGTAATGGCTCTGATATACCTCCCTTTACATAATATTAACGTATGGATGGTACAAGTCACACTACGCGTGAGAAAAACAGATTTATGTTTTTTGTATGGGAGAAAACACTAAAAGTAGGTTTGTTCGAAACTTAATGGAACTGTTAGGCTGGTGCTCACACGAGCTATAGTCCCATACACGGCAATCAAGATGACCTACAATTCATGTAGGTACCTACCTATAAGCACCGCTTCGCAGTAGCAAATTTTTGAAGTTTTGAATTTTCGAAATGTGTTTTTTCAAATCTTTGCCGTGGTTAAATGACGTTGCCGATCGATTTACTTATATTATAATTAGATTTAGCCTACTAATGACCTTCATGATGACAATAATTAATAAAGACATTGATTGTACCTACCTATAGGTTTTTTTGGCTATTCCAAGAACTAACTCATTTGTTAATTACCGTTATTAAGGTTGAGTATTAATTAGATACTAATGACATGAACATTAATGAAGGTAATGCAACTTTGGTATCGCTTTGCACGTAGCAATTTTTGAGGTTATGAATTTTAAGTACTTATGTGGTTTTTCAGATCGCTTTATAAACATTCATTTTAAAAGAAAAAAAATGCGTAGTTAACTTATTTTCATTTTTTCAAAGAATATAAAGTTAAAAATCTCGAAAAAATAAACGATTTTGTAGAAATAAATTAATATTTTATATTATAAAATTATACTTACCTACCTATATCAAGACATTACAACAAAATACATCTATAATATTATGATCCACTACAAATATCTACAGCAAGGACAACAAAAATAAATAACAAAGCCAGTAGGTACCTACCTATTAAAATTATAAAAATAGGTAAATAACTCAAATAGTAGGTAGTAGGTAACATAAGCGTTAGTTCATTCATTACTATTTCAGTGGTCTTTTACCACTATTACATCTCTGATTTCTACATTTAATTATAACTATTTACATATTTTTGACTACTATCTATAGTAAACATAAAAACTACTGCTAACAGACAGTATCTTCGCCCTCATCAGAGTCCTCTAAATCGGAGTCCATAATTAACGCACTAACATTAACATCGACAAATTCACTGTTCTCTTTGTCTACATCTGAATCGTCACTAATGAGAAGAGGTCTCATATCATCAGTGACAGCTCTTTTTGTGGACTTTCGTAGCACAGGTCTTATGCTGGACAGGTAGGGATCTGATGATACAAGGAGAGCATTGAAAATGTCTTCGTTTGTCGCTTTATGGCAAAAGGAGAATGGGCGCTTTTGTATGGCCTCCGTCCCCAGACTGTATCAAATTGAACAATACGTCATTTTAAAGCTTGTTAGAATGGCTTTATTTTATTCTATGACACCAACCACCGCACTCGTGCGGGGGAAGAAATACAAACAAACAAACATTTTGCTTCAAAAAAATGTAATTTTCGGTTTGGGTAACATCGTCCAATTCTTTTGACTTGCCGATATCAGGGGGTATGCCTATACTCCGACTTTTAATTAGCTGCAGTAAAATGACACATCTTACTGTCACTTATGTGTCAAAATGTATGAAAAATGTTGATACTGTCATTTAGCTCGCTAGCTGTCATTTTACTGCAGCTAATTAAATAATAATAATAATATTTAATCAGTATTAAAATTGAATTGAAATTAAAAGTCCGACTATAGACTATTCTATCCATCCAAAGTGCGATGGAGAGAGCTATGATCGAAGTCCTATCGTGTGTTTCCTCGAGGTAATGAGTGTTATGACAGTAGCTTATTGTATGCCACCAACAACGAAACTCGTGCAAAGAAAATACATTTTGTTTTTCGTAATAATATTATTTTTATCATAAACAGTTTTTCGTACCTACCTATTATTTAATTTACAACGTTATTTTTTGTTTACACTAAACCCTAAAAGGGGTCATTCATTGTACTCATCATTTTGAACAACTTTTTCTATGGGACCAACCTTGAAATCTCGAAAATAAAAAACAGCTTTTTCCTACATTTTGACGAGTTATGCGAACATAAATGTAGGGAACAGCTGATTTTTTTTCGCGATATCATGGTTGGTCACATAGAAAAAGTTGTTCAAAATGATGAGTACAATGACCGCTTTTCGGGTTTAATGTAAACAAAAAATAATGTTGTATAGTGTTCTTTACGGTGAAGCTACTTGTCTTATGTTGCGCCTTTACCGCCACATCCGCAGAATGGTTTATCGAATACCTAGTTTTAAAATGAATTAATCGCTGTTTCCTGTGTTCACTTAGTTTATTTTTATATTATTATTATTTTACTATGCCATGTAAGTTCAACAAATAATGCAATAAAACAAGAACAATGGCAGTTACTATATTTATTATTCAAAAATAACACTATTCATCTAAATCTACAATAATTTCGTCTAGAAAAGTTGCCGGTAATAAGATGTCATTTTGATGCCTCGCCCAACCCAAATACCATATAATACTCATTATATGAGCACATGTGCCTACTGTTCTTCGTCCAGTTAGGCACGAACAGTAATAATTGCGGACGGACTCCCTTCCCGTCAGATAACTAAATTAAATTACAGCTGATGGTGCATTATTCTTGTTAGGTACCTACGCAATATTCTATTGGGGTGTTGGGGTCATGAGCTTAATAAATTAAAAAAATCGTTTCTTTGGGAAGTTGCTTGTTATCATGAGTACAATCATGTCTTTAAAAATAAATCAGCTGCTCCATACACATTATTCTATTTTGACGACTTAGGCAAACATAAATGTAGGAAACAGCTGTTTTTTGCGATTTCACAAATTACCAGTCACCCTATATATTACGTTTCGGGTAATGTAATGTGTTATGGCATTACTTTGAAATACAGGGCGATTGGCGCATATACTCACACAAGTTTTTGAGGGATTCGGGATGTCATTTGTTTGGTTTCACCCAAAGACCTAAGTGTGACGGCAATTAAGATATGGTTTTTTTAAGTTTTTTCTTTGAATTACCCAAAATCTCGCGTCAGAATCGTTACTTTTTTTTGTTTATGGCTGTAATAGAACAAAATAACTTTTATTGTAGTCTGCAATGTATTCTTATTCTAAATAAATTAAGAATACTTATCTATACTAGGGTACTATATCTACAATAATAGTCGTCAAGCCATTTCGTTAGCTACGTCAGAGGCCTTTGACGGCTAAATAACTTTGGCACTAGGGTTTGTGAGGTTGGCTAACCTATAACCCATACGATACTAGGAAGACTACAAATAACCAATATTTTTGTTCGATTCACTTCGGAAAATAAAATAATAACTTACTTGTTGTGTTCGTAAATGATCCATTACATATTCCGCAAAGCTAGGTCTTGCATCTAAGATTACTCTCGTGAGCCGATGGCGTTCTCGCACTCGCGCTAGAGAACGGTCACATAGAACACAATGTCGGTTTACACGTTCCATCTTAACACAACGTATCCAATACACTTGCAATCAGGTCCATTAAAGCTAGCCAAAATCAAAGTAAAAACAGAGAAATTAAGTCCATTTAGCGTGCCGAAGTCAAAATATACAGTTTCGAAACGATGAAGGAGCAAAAGATGCGTGCAACGTATGTATCGTAAGGCAATATCAACCGAACTGCCATTACAATATAAACCATTAAGTGAAGACGGAACTAGTACGATACAATAGTCAGAACTGTAAAAAAATGTTTTTTGTCTTTATCCCTCTCGCCTCCGTATTATTGTTATCTCGCTCAGGTTTACCCGCCCCCTGACGTTCTTCAACCCGATGCGATGACGCCTCTAGCATTGTGTGCACATGGTTACCGGCTACAGGTACAGCCTGTCTCATTGCCTGTGGGCCTGGTACTATGTAGGTGTACGGGGCAGCAATTAAAGGAGCGACGGTGTCGATAGGTAGCCGCACCGCACTATACGCTTAACATAGTAAAAATACATAAAATAAGTGTAGAACCTAAAACTAACATTATTTATTTATTTATTTAACAGTTTATGTACACACATATAAACAAACAAGAAGAAAGGAACAGAAAAATACGTACAAAGGTGATGCTTATTTCTAAAGAAATCTCTTCCAGCATTCCTGCGATAGGAAAGTAGATAAAGAGAACATACATAACATAACATAACATAACATTATTAATTTTTTTTTTTTTTTTTAATCATGGTTCCTTTCCTGCACGAGTTACGTTGTTGGTCTCATACAATAAAATAAAGCTATTTTTATGATCTTTAAAATGACGTATACCACATCTTGATACACCACTGGGGACGAACCGCCCATTCTCCTTTGCGTGAATGGTGTTCTCGGATTTTTTTGAAATCTTTGTGTCTGGCTTCCGCCTCTTCAGATAATTTGCCAATGGGCATAATATCGAAGTGTTTAATAACTTCAGCACCATGCATTAAAAGTTTGTGGACACTTGAAGGCATGTAATACCAGCCATAGAGCTCCATGTACATTTCTGCACCTAACGTGTGCAAAGTTAGCAAACGCGTCAATATTTATAGGCTCCCCACTGGCTACAACACGCAAAAGTGTTGAAATCTTTGGATCAAACAGGAATCTAATCCTGTGATAGCTGCGGTTTTCACAGGATCACTAAAAAATTTCCTAGCTGTGTTCCCATCATTTGTAGTTCCCGAACCTGAAACAAAACAAAAATTCTTGACTCTGTGCAGAAAAAAATGTAAATGAATAATGTTAGGTACTTACTTGAAAAAATGTAGATTTAAAAGATAATTTTATCTCACCTTGTTTGACGATGTCTACCAGGAGGCCCATTTTATCACGGAACTTCTGCTGTATGATTTGTTTTCTAATCTTCAATGACTCTTTACTGCTTGCATCTCTGACTTGCCATGTTTTAAAGTCCAGTCTATATGAAATATGGAGAAGGCACTCTATACACCTGATCCAAGCATGAAGAGTAGATAACCCGTACTTGAACATTTCTGTTGAAACCGGTTTTCTGAAAATAAAATGGTTAAATTAATAACAAGAATATAAATATTGAAGTACTGCAGTGACATTAATTTATTAAATTATTGGAAACTCACGTTGAGATCTTCTGCAACTTATTCATTTCCGAAGGAGTAGCTTTACATATACAATGACATTTTACTTTACTTATAGGTACATACCTACAATGTTAATTATTTTGATTCACAATAAATAGTTATTTCAATCGATTCCTGTTTATTATTTTATCTCCTAAAGTGTTCTCGCTGCTGAAGTGAAAAGCTATGTGTTACACGAGAGTAAAGTTTTTTTGCATCTCGTGCCTTTGAATCCCTCGCCACACTATTCAAAATCAGCACTCGCAGCAAAAAACGACTTTGCTCTCTTGTTGCACAAATAACTATTTAACAAAAAAAAAAAAACAACCGACCTCCAAAAAAAACACTACAAAGTGAAAAATAACTTTAATTTCGGAAGTCGGTGTCTTTGGATCTGTATTTTAGGTTTTTGCCACCGACACCGTTATTTTTCACTTCGTAGTTTTTTTTTGGAGGTCGGTTGTTTTTTTTTGTAAAAATGTTTTTTATTTTTCACTTTTTCTTGGGTCGGTTTTTAATTTATCTAAGTTACTTACAATAGCCTAATGAGAACTGCTCATCACCAAATGGTACTTTCCGAGGGCAAATGCACAAGTTACTATAAAAAATACCCAAATTGCTATATTTTTATTTATTTATTTTCAAATACTCAGATAACAGAGATCCGTAGTGTTAGTAAAGTACCTTAAACCTAGTGTTACTATATACATAAATTAAGATAAACAATTTGGGTATTATTTGGGTATGAGTCACCTTGTAAAGAAGACGAAACCAGTTTCTCAACCGGTCATCTTCTCCACAAAATGCCTCATAAAAGGGGAAAACACATTCTCAGTCACTGTTTTTAGAATGCTGTTGACCCCGGCCCGGGTTCTAGCTGCCACAGACGCTATTTTCTTCCGCACAATTGCGTGGAAGCCATCAGTAGGGTCTGCGTAAACATCTCTGACGCACTACAGAACCGGGGCAGTCTCAAGAGCATTCTAAACACATTATATCTATAGGTGTACCTATAACATTTGCAGAGTTCCCTCGATTTCTCCAGGATTCCATCATCAGATCCTGACCTGATGACTATGGGGCCACCTGGAGAGTATACCCTTTCAAACAAAAAATATTTTTTCAAATCGGTCCAGCCGTCTTCGAGTAATCGGGAAACGCACTTCAAAAAAAAGATTCCGACGAACTGAGTCAGAACCTCCTCCGTTTTCGAAGTCGGTTAAAAATAATTTATAGCCAGAGTGCATATCATGACAATTCCAATAAGCCCAAACACGGCTAGGATACATTATTTTATTACGGAGTTCCGGTGCCTACCTTCCGGCTTCATCATCAGATCAGTTCGATGGTACCATTTTTATCAGCACTATTTATTTAAATTGGCTTCGTCATTGTCGCTTAACTATCTTAATCGAGATATCTTATCGCCACCCGTGAAATACTTATCATTGAAGAGTTCTCGTGGCCATCTGTGGTCTTCTCCATCAGTTCCCCGTCACCAAATGATACTTTCTGAATACAAATGCTTGACTTGTTGTTGAAAATATCAAAACCACTATGTGTTTGCCTATAATATTTGAGGAGTTCCCTCAATTCCTCATGGAGCCCGTCATCAGAACTGGACTTTGATAAAAATGGGACCAATCTGGAAGTATGTCCTTTCAAATAAAAATGAATTTTCGCCAAATCAGTTCATAAATGACGGAGTACTGAGGTAACAAACATTTAAAAAAAAGCATACAACCGAATTGAAAATGGAGAGCAACGTAGGAATTTCAAATAAATGGACGGTTTTAAGGTGAATAGTATTAAAGTAAAAAAATAAAGACCTTTTTCTAAAATTAATACGTTTAATCGTAAAATTTTATTCAACATTATTACATTAACATACATTTGACAATCGTTTAAAAATAATTAATAAAGTAAATAAAAGTAACATAAGAAAACTTATGAAATATACAAATAACCACAGCCTATTGGATCGCAGACCAGTTTGAGTTTGGTTTGTTATGTAACAAAAATATACTATGTATGTATTAATGTATAGGTAGGTACTTAAACAATGTTTAATGACAAAACATTGAAGTAAATCCAACTTGCACTTTATTTATAAAATTTAGAGCCCAACCATGACCACGAATTATATCGATAAAAGAAACACTTTCTAATTTCGTATAAGGTTCATCGCGCAGCAGAGGTTTTTTATGACATTAAATAATAAACCCTATTTTCATTGCTTTAAAGCGCAACATTTGTGCCTGTTTCACTAACACTGGCGACACCTAAATGTTATGCCTATTATAAATTATTGTACTGTTGGATAGTGAGAACAGGCATTAGATTGTTATAATAAGCAATAATAAAGATATAAGACAGGCGACGAGGCGTAATAAGCTTCGCTTCGCTAATTTACTAGCCCCGACTTGGAAATTTCATTTCAGCTGAACAATTCGTAGTTCGTAGTCATGATTGCTATTTATGCGACTGTGTTCAGTATAGTTCCTGATCGTTCAGTCAATAATCTTTAAGAATAAACGGAAATGAACAAAAACATAATATATTTACAAATTAGTCTTAGACAGCAAACATAATAAATCGACATTATAAAATTTAAACATACAATCACAATAATAATATTTAATTCAGAGTTACATATACCTACATAACTACACTGGGTATGCATCATGATTGGAGTTTCCGAATGCTTCATTTTTATTAAATTGATATAACATTAATTTTAAGATAAGAAAAGCTTAACCCGACCACTTTTTTGAGGTATATTTTATCATTTTATGTAGTGTATATATCTAACAAGTCTACGTTTTCATGACCAAAAGTTTGGAGAAAAATCGATTGGAAAAGTTACTTATTTCAAATAATTTCGCCAAAGCCATGGTTAACAACCAAGATTCCTTTATTACTTAAAAGATATCGTGAAAATACAAAGTTAGAATTATCTTGGATTACAAATCAAAATAATTAATGGGATATGAATTCTCTCAGGAGAATAAAAAAAGAGACGGAAGCAAAGTGAGCTATCACCAACTACCTATCTTATGTAGTGGAAAGACGCTGAAAACTGCAGCGTATACACATATGTGGTTGGTGATAGCTCACTTCACGAGTAAACAGCTTTGACACCTTTTAATCTTCATCATCTCTTTCCTGCTCTGCCTTCTTTCGCCAGATTATTTGGTGTAAAATAGGATCAGTGCCGCTCTTTCTTTTCATACCTCTGAGTAAGTGGTTACGCTGTAATTGTTCCGTTGCGAAAAAGGGACGGAGCTATTCGTCCTGTCGAGCTCCATCTCTTTCTCGCGTTGGAACAAATTACATTGTACTTTAACACTCCTATAGGGCCCCAGTTAAGTTGATGCTTATCACCTCTTAGGCCCTTGTTACATATATGTACCTACACTGAATAGACATAATTATGGCGACCTAAACTCTGGTAAGTATTTCATTATTTCTACCTTATTTAGTAAAATCGAAATGAATTAATAAATTCGAATATTTGTAATAGATTGATATGAAGTATAATTTTTATTTCATTTCATTGACATTAAAAGTAGTTTCTATAATAAATATGTATTTTTATTTTGTAACTTATTGGTTGCACAGACTTGAGAATTGGGACCACTCGGGCACATTATGAGCCAAAGGCGGGCCATTGGCTCATAATGTGCCTAAAGAAAGATAACTAAGGAAACGTTTTAAAAGTACCCTCTTTGTATAACTTACAATATTTTGTTTCATGCATGGCATTGCATTGACGTGACATTTTTTTTTATATTTGGCTCCAGATTACTTGTCGCCACACGTAATATTGCTTCCAAATTTTCATTTGCTAGGCGATTTCGATTTTTCGTTTTGTTAAGATTCATAACTGAAAACGTTCACAAATTTACATCGATCCAAATAATCTTGCACATTTTAGTGCATTTGTTCGCAATCTTTTATACGTATTTTTTTGTCAACGCAACGGTCATCAGTTATTTTATAATTTTCTTTAATTTGTAAGCGGGCCGCCCCCATACCGATAGCGGGCCGCCCCATACCGATAGCGGGCCGCCCCATACCGGTAGCGGACCGCAGTCTGTGCATCGCTGCTCTATACTATTCGTCTTATATTGCAGATCGTTCATAAACATCATCATTCTCCTGCCTTTATCCCAATTTATTTGGGGTCGACGTAACATGTCTTTTTCATCCATACTTCTCTATTAGTCGTCATCTCGGTAGTCACCCCCTTTCTAGCCATAATTATGATCTTTGACACAGTCCATCCATCGTTTATTTGGTCTTCCCCTACTCTTATAGCCATCGACATTCATACTCAAAACTTTCTTCACGACATTTTCCTCATTCCTCCGCTTCACATGCCCATACAACCGATTTCCGCACATTTTTCAATCACGGTGCCACTTTCAGACTTCCTCTTATGTACTCATTCCTTATGCTATCCATTCGTGTAACACCACACACCCCTCTTAGCATTCTCATCCCTTTTGTGGCCCAAAATTCTGATCCATACAAGACAGCAGATCTAACCATTGTTTTATATATCTTCCCGTTAGTTTAAGGGGAATGCGGGAATCGCAGATTGTTCTCGTTACTTGCCGCCATTTCCTCCATCCACTGTTAATTCTGTTCTTAACGGTCCGATCTACTTCGCCATCGCTTTGCACGAGTGAACCGAGATACCAAAAGTCGGAGCAGACTGGGAGAAGCGCGCCATCAAGCGCTATGGCTCTAGAACTGGATTCAGTTTTGGTTTAGCCTATTTTCAAGTCAACATTCCCCAGCTTCTATTGCCATTTCTCCAATCTGCTCTGAATCTCAGGTTTATCTTCACCGACAAGAACAATGTCATCGGTAAACAGCATGCACCAGGGTGCCTCTTCCTGTACCTATGTTCGACGTCAGAGCGTCCATAATCAACAGAAAGAGGCATGGACTTAAAGCCGACCCTTGGTGCAAGCCTACAGCCACACTGAACTCGTAGGTTTTGCCAGCAGCCGACCCGACGTAGGTACGAAATTGACTGTACATAGCACTAATTAACTCTACATACTTCCCGGGCAAACCTCTCTCTTTCAAAGCCCACCACAACACATCCCGAGGTGCCCAATCACATGCTTTCTCCAGACCAATGTACACCATGTGCAAGTTCTTGTGTGAACATCTGTACTTCTCGCACAATTGGCGGAGTGCAAAAGTGGCGTCCATACTTCCGTTCGGGGTAATCTCACTCTCCTCTCGCAGTCATTCCTCTATTAGTTTCTCCCATCTATGTGACATGAGCATTATCCCTCGATATTTGTTGCAGTCTTGTACATCACCTTTATTCTTGAAGTGGGCACTAGCGAACTTTTGCACCATTCTTGTCGGATCCCTCCTTCATGCAACCACTTATTAAAGAATAAAGTCAGCCACATACATCCATCTTCTTTTAAACACTTGCATAATTCTACTAGTGTATCATCTGGGCCCATGACCTTTCCATTTTTCATACTAACTGCCTTTCTTACTTCATCCATGCTAATTTCCCTCACCAAACCCATATTTTACTTGTACCTCTTTGAGCACACCATTCCATTTATTCTCTTCATTCATTAGCTTTTCAAAATAATTCTTACATCGTTCAAGCTTATAGGCGCCGCCGCCGGTGTCGTCGTTCATACATTAATGTGAATTTTATCTCTCGTTCTCTTTTCTCTTGCTTTTGTAATCCAGTAGAGCTTCTTCTGGCCTCTAGGGCTGTCCAGTGAGTCATACAACTTCTCCTGCGCCTTAGCCTTCGAAGCTGCTACCGCCTTTTTTGCCTTTCTCCTCTATTCTATATAAATCTTCTTCTTATCATCTTTCAAACTATCATTCCCGTTTTCTACACCCTGCCATTCTTTAAACGCATTTTTTTAAAGCATCTTTTACACGTCCTCATGCCACCACCATGTATCCTTTTCTATCATACCTTTACCTTTCGATTCTCCAAACACATCTTTTGCTACTCACCTTAAACAATTAGCCATCTCTTTATAATAGATGTAACTGTCTTTAATTCCGTGTGATTTTAAGAATTCTCAATAAAAATCGTTGATAACTTTTAAGTCACCAACCAACAAAAACGCTTCCTGCGAGTTAAAATGACGTCACAACACTCGAGCAGTTTTCATTAAAAAATTGATAATTAACTAAATCACAACTAAAATAGAGTTGAAAATAGTGTACAAGAAATAGTTCCCTGCGGCGTGTTACACGTCGCTTATAGCGTCTCCTATTTTGTACGCTATTTAAGTTGTGATTTAGTTCATTTTCAATTTATCAATGCAAATTGTTCCAGAATTTTGCTGCTCAAAGTACGTTGACTCACAATCTGACACCAATCAGTGTCACGTCATTTCATTGATGAAATGGCGTTCACTATACCATGACATAAGGCCAATTCTCGTAAATTATAAATAAACGTTCAAAATCTAGTGCTCCGCTAAGAGTATTAGCGTTCTGTGATCTAGTCGCAGTCTCATCGCAGCGACAATTAATGTCAAAATTCCCATACAATTTTTGAAAGTTTGAGACTGAGATTAGAATGCGACCGTTCTAAAAACGACGGGAATTGCCGCCAGGTTCAAGAAGCGTTTTCGGTCACGTAGAAAACTATAACGTATTTTCACATTGCTGCACATTGTTTATGTTAAGGAGAAAACCAATACTACCTACACAGCATTTTTATATTTTTGGTAAGAATCAAAAAGTCATAATTTTGTAAATATAAAATAATCATTAAATACGAGGTAATTATTTAAACTTCTTTAATGTGTCAATAGGTAAAAAATATAAAATAGCTAAGCCATGCTTATCTATCTATTTATTTAAATATACATCAACGAATTTATGTTGTGTCGTCATTGTTTACTTACTACTTTTGTACCCTATTGTACAAAGTAACGATTTTGATACAGATTCGTCGCCAACCAATCTATTTAAAATTATTTTACATCCAGTGATAAAAGATTTTTTTTTTTTTGATAAATTCTAGAGCTTTAAGCATAATGGAGAAGAATATTATTGTATAAAACTATATTTATGTTATACACATATAAATCACTACTTTCCCAATTTTTTGAATAATTTATTTAAGTGAACATGTACGTTGTACAACATTGCAGATTAGAGAAATCCATAATGTGCATACAGTTGGTATACACACAGAAATGCCCAAGAAATATTATACAGTATCAATGTTTTGCTTTACTGAACATATTTCCAACTTGAAAGTTCATATTAGTAAGGAATGTCAAAGAGCAATAAGTATAGATTTTTTTCTCGTTATCTTTATATTTACGAGTGCCTGACTACTTTAAAAGTTGACATTATCATTATTTTGTGATACAGTTACTATAATTTTTCGTTAATGGTACACATGTGATTTATTTGTGTATTTATTCATTCAAATAAGCACTAGTAGCATTTAAATTACGAACTCAATGCAATAAAGATGCTGTCAATGCTTACTACCAACATAATGTAAGTTAGCCCTAAGGATATAATATTATAAACTTTTAAAATATAGATGACACTGACACCTAACTTATGGCATAACAATAATAGACGAGGATTACATTAATATTCCCCTTAGTTGCCTGATAAATCTTCTAGTGACTAAATCTACTCTTCTTACACTTCTTACCATACAAAAATAAAATTGTCTTAGACAATTAAGCTTTTATATGATAGACAAACTCTCTTCTCTAAATAACTTTGGAGGTACAATGAACAGCCT
Source organism: Fissipunctia ypsillon (assembly GCA_947568875.1). Lineage (NCBI taxonomy): Eukaryota > Metazoa > Arthropoda > Insecta > Lepidoptera > Noctuidae > Fissipunctia > Fissipunctia ypsillon. The sequence goes on from OX387643.1 coordinate 13,060,626, forward strand.
TTCGTTTTACTCACATCTGAAGTGTTATGTATTTATATATCATTTAACCCACCATTGTTTTGACCTGCTCTGACTTTGTCCAAAACTTTATTGACGAATTCTGAAGTTTTTCCTCCAATTTTTATCTCTGTAACATAGAATCATTTATTAAAATTATCTTTTTTACTACATAACAATCTTGATGGTATTCCTATTGTGTACCAAATGAGAAAATAATTAATTTAGGGCTGGTACTACCGCAACTGTAGGAACCCAAATAGTATGAAGATATAATCACCTGTAGCTGTATTAACTATGTTCGTGACGTGCGAGTTCCAGTCGACGTTGTTCTGTGAGTTAGTCACTCGGCTGCTAACTATTTGTTTCATTTGTGCTATCCCATTCATGAGACGCCCTGAAGTGAGACAAAATTATTTAACTTACTAAGCCTAGGAGATTAAAATACGTATTCTTCATGCAAATCTCATTATCCTAGTAAATAGGATTTTGGATTTTCTTTTACTTCTGTATTGATATTTATTACTAGCAAAAGCTATCCTAAACCCATTAATTTAGCTATATTAATGAACTAACAGCGCCCTGCGGTTTTACCCGTAGAAGTCTCGATCCCGTGGGAATATCGGGATAAAAAGTAATGTGTTAATTCAGGTTCTAAACTATATGTGTGCCAAATTGCATCTAAATCCGTTCAGGAGTTTTTGCGTGAAGAAGTAACAAAAATACACACACACTCACAAACTTTCGCCTTAATAATAATATACAGTAGGTACCGTCCAAAAGTTTGGAAGCAGCAAGGTAAAATTAAATAAAACAAAACAAAGTTATTTCAATTTCAATGTATTGATAAAAAATTAAAATATAAACAAAAATTCATTTAAGCAGAACAAATTTTTTACATACAATATAAAATTAAATTAAATTTTAGCTTCATCAAAGTGTCCTCCTTTTTCTTTTATTAGCTTCTCGCATATTCTAGGCATTCTATTAATTTATTTATTAAAATAATCTTCATCTAATTTGTTCCATTCGCTCTCTATTAGCTTCCACAAATGTTCTGAGCTCGTAGGAGAATGATTTTTCACCCTTCTATCGAGTTCATCCCAAATAAGCTCAATGGGAGAAAGATCAGGTGATTGAGATGGCCATTGCATGATGTTTAAGATTTTTTCATCTTTTTCTTGTTCAAAAAAGTCTGGCACAGTTTCGAAGAATGCTTAGGATCATTATCCTGTTGGAAAATGAATCCAGGACCAATTAGATTTAGTCCACTGGGTACGGCGGAATTTCGGAGAATTTTCAAGTAACCTTCCTAGTTTAGTTTTTCGGTTATCCTCACAAGATTTCCGGGTTTATTGTTGCTAAAACACCCCCAAACTATGACATCACCTCCACCATGTTTAATAGTAGGCACAGTACATGCCTCTGAAGCCCGCTCTTTTGACCGGCGTACAAACACACGTTTATTGGATCCGAAAATCTAAAACGTTGATTCGTCACTCCAAAGGACATTTTCCCATTGTTCTATTGTCCAGTTTTGGTGCGTGTTTGCCCATTCTAGTCTATTTTTCTTATGTCGAATTGTTAGTTTTGGTTTTTAAGCTGCAACACATCCTCTTAGTCCCCGCAGACAATAAACGTCTTTTAACAGTTGTTTTTGAAACGGGTATTTCTCGCGTTGCATTCAGAGCTGCGGTGATTTGTAGTGCGGTTAAGCGTAGATTCCGTTTAGAGAGAATCCTGATGAAGTTGTCTTCTTGCCTTGTTGTGGATTTGGGCCTACCAGATCTCTTTCTATCTTCATTTTTCCCAGTTTCTCGTAACAAGGGTATAGTCAGCGGCAGTACCTTCATAGAAGCCAAAACCAGGGCTTGCCATAATAAAACTAGCACTCATTGGAACTCGATCATTCATAGGTAATCATAAGAATAAAATTTAAATTCCGCGCTTTGTTGCCTAACCTACGCGTACGCCCCGACTATAACTATAAATGCCTGTGACAATGCGTTCAAATACGCCTTCTCGCTCACACTCGTCTCGGCTTGGCATCGGGCTTTTTATACCTGTCTTTGTCTCGCAGTTTTCGCCTACAAAATGCTATAGAAACGTTTACATTTGTTGATATATCGAAAAGTACCATGTAAGTACTTACACGCAGATTTCTATGCAATCAAAAGCCTGGCTTTTGAGAGACATTAAGTTCGTGCAAATGCACTATCCGCGTTGACCCGCGTAAAGTGAGTTGCGAAAGCGACGCACAGGATGCGGCGCGACTCAGTTTTTCTGAATGTTTTGAGAACAGTATTTTCTAGATGCTGAGGTTATAAATTAGTTGTATTATTTAAAATGATGTGATTTTGTGATTACATAATAGGTAGGGGAAAAAGTTTCTTCGCATTTTTTAAGAAAATTCAAAACATTTTATAATATAGTTTATTCACATTTAACTAAAGTATGTAGGTACCATTTTGTTCGATAACTTTTTGCCATCTTGTAGGTAGGGACATGATCCCATTGCTATAGAAATTTTGGGACTTCTGATCAAAATACCACGACAAGTGGTTTTGGCAGTCCTCTCGTGATGTTAACCTGACACTGCCTAAAGAATTCTGAAGAGACCGAAACAGGTGGAAATCTGAAGGTGCAAGGTCAGGACTATACGGCGGATGCATTAACACCTCCCAGCCAAACTCTCTTAATTTTTGCTGAGTGGCTAAAGATGTGGAGGTCTAGCGTTATCATGATGAAAAACCACACCCCTTCTGTTGATTAATTCCGGCCGCTTTCTCTCAACTTCTTGCTTTAATCTCATCAGTTGTTCGCAGTAGAGTTCAGAATCGATGGTCCTGCCTGGTGGTAACAGCTCATAATGAATAATGCCCTTCCAATCCCACCACACACACAGCATCACCTTGTTGCGAGTTAACCCGGGTTTCGCCACAGTCTGTGAAGCCTAACCGGCCTTTGACCACGACCGTTTTCGCACGTCCTTGTCGTACGTGATCCACTTTTCATCACCAGTTATCAGCTTCTTTAAAAATGGTTCGGTTTCATTACGTCGTAATAAAGAATCACAAATGAGTACACGGTTCATTAGGTTTCTTTCAGTAAGCTCGTGAGGTACCCAAATATCGAGCTTTTTTGTGTACCCAGTTTTTTTCAAATGCGCCAAAACTGTTCTGTGGTCAATTCCCAGTTTTTCAGCTACGTCGTAACTACTGATATCATCATGATGATGGCATCTTGCTCCACTTTTTAAAAAATGGCATCCATTTTATCCGTAATAGGGCGACCAGAGCGACGTGCATCTTTGACATCAAAATTTCCGGATTGAAAACGCTTAAACCAAATTTGTGCTACTCTCACAGACACTGCACCAGGTCCATAAACATCGCAAATTTTTTTCGCGGCTTGCGTTGCATTTTTACCTCTTTTGTAGTAAAATTTTAAAATGTATCGAATTTCTTCATTAGATTCACTCATCTTGACAGTACGAAAAACAAATGAAAATCACACATTTTCCTAATTTGAATTTGGAATTATGTTCTTTAAAATTTAAACTTTCAATGATACCGAAACCAGCCAGATACAAATACTATAGCCAAAGAGATTTTATTACAAGTTCATACATACTATAATGCGAAAAGACTTTTTCCCCAACCTAATATTATAGTGATATTTTTATCAAAATGTGAATTCGGAAACTGTCGTCGAAAAGGTATGTAAATACATTAAGTTTTCGGATCTCTTTACTTCACCGTAACCAACTTCAAATTGCTGAACTTAGGTTTTTCTCCGAAATAAAAACAAGTATTTTTGTCACTCGAAGAACAAATTAAAATAAGTACCTCATTCGATTGTATAGGCATGAGTATGACAAACTTGGGTACCTTTAAACTAAAGTACTTATAGCTGGTGCCATGAAAGACAAAATTTGTTTATGCACATGACTATTGTTGTTTGTATGGCATTTGTAGTTTTGGTAAACTACTGAAAACTAATCGTCTTATTATATCTCATCGAGTTAACAAAACAATCATGTTCGTATCGAAGAGGTTCTTCATAGGTGTTTTGAAATGAAGAAAAGTTGGCATGATCATTATAATTAAGTAGAAATGTTATAAGGTAACATTTTCAATCGACATAAAATTAAATTCATAAAATAATGCTTACGGAAATAGAACAACAATTCGATAATTTGGAGGCCATCTAGTGGCTTTTGATTGAAAAATTTTGCATGTGACAAGCGAATTGTGAATTAAGGTGAAAAGGTGCGGCTAAGCACTGTAGTTATGCGTATCCAATAATACAGATGGCATTTATGTTAATTATGTACCAATTAACATAAGCGCCATCTGATGCTTGAAATATAAGTAGTACTTTCGTATTTTAAAGGTTATCTAACCAACATTTTAATAATGGCTTTAGTATGAACAAGGTAAGAAAATCCCTGTTTTTTTTAAATCGTTGGCTTGCCAGAATTTAAACCCTTAGGCACGCCACTGCCGTATAGTGGACACCTTTACGAGAGATTCCGAGCCTTTCTGCGATTTGACGTTCACTGTATCCTTCCTCACGTAGAGTACAAATAGCGCTTCTCTGTTCGAGCATGATTTGCATGCGTTTTGCCATTTTCAGAAGAAAAAATAAGGTCAAAGGAGTCGTCTATATCTTTCGAATACGTACAATGTTAATATCACAACTTTCACGTGCCAGTGCTCCAGTTGGACTGAACAGGGTCTTAAAATGTTAAAACCACCAAATATTATTAATAAAACCACACCATTGCAACAATAAAGTACCTGACGGATTAAGTCATAGTCTAGACTAGTCATAAAACACGTGTTTCGTCAAACCTAAGGAGTTAGATAAAACTTCATGAATGTGGAATAACAATCCTTTTATTTTTATGTAAACAATCGTAAAAGCTTGTGAAACGATAGTTTATTGCTAATTTTTGCCGCCTATAGTTGTTATTCATTTGTTTTGTTTGAAGACAGGTGTGCTTCCAAACTTTTGGACGGTAGTGTATACAGCGTGTTACGGAAAGGGTATATACATATCAAAGGCACGGATTCTTTTGATGATAACAAAGTACATGGCAACATTTTTGGATAAATATACCTACTTATTAATAAAGTTAAGAAACATTTAACTAAAAATCAAATGTTTCCAATTGAATTCTACACATCACTAGACCAAGTCAGCTGATCGGTGTCAATAAACTACACACAAAGAAACAAGTCCGTAAAAGATTTGTTTCTCCTGGTACTATTTGCGAAATGGGTTCCGCATGTTATTTTTATTCCACAAAATATCAAACACTTGAACACAAATGAGTTACTACAAAAACCTTATTGTAACTTGAGGAATAGTTTTTGTTTTTTAGTAAAAAAACATACTGCCCAGCATGTAACTAATAGTACAGTAGGACTATTTTTTTTTATTTCATAAAATCATACTTTAAATATTTATTTATTTAAATGCCTTAAAACTATCATTACAGGTTTTAACCTAATACGATAGCCAAGTCACATACCGAAAATTAACATAGGTAGGCACAAGGTACATCAAAGATAACATACTGACATTGAGAACATAACATAACAACACATATCAGATACTGTGCACTCCTAAAAGCTGTAGCCCAAATTTTGTATGAATTAAATTACTACATTCAACAGTTATCCAACTAAGTTCAAAATTTTCTAGCTCAGCAATTAACATTTTTCGTGTAAATGTAAATATTTGAATTTAAATTAACATAATCCTCCTTCGTTTGTTTTTTTGACAGTGTAACTAACTGAGATAAATGGCTGACAAGTGTGTTAAAATTGCAATAATAGGAAACAACAAAAGTACTCAATACGAAAAAAGGTTTAATAAATTTGAAAATGAACCCTAGAAAACTTTCCTACGTAAAACTTATGTGTATCCTGGTACAAATAATGCCAGAGGGTTCAGCACTTAATTTTATTTTAGTTTTTCATTGATGAAGTAAGTTTTATGGCTGTAGGTAGTAACTTCTTAACACCACTAATAACATCAAAAAGAAATAAATTATTAAATGTACCTATCCAAACACGCCACTTTGTTTACAGTTGTCCCGTTGCCCGATCGGGGAGTGTTTTTTTCCGTAATCGCGAATGTCTCAAACTATGCAAGAGAAGTTATTTAAAGTACTAGGACTTCATGAGTAACGGAAATTGTCACACAATAATAGGTAATAACATACATACCATCACGCCTTGTTTCCCCGAAGGGTTAGGCAGAGGTGTACCCTATTACATGGGACTTAAACATAACTGGCGAAATGTGAGTGTAATAGGTAATACTGGACCCTAATTTCTATACTTTTACAATCATGTAGGATAACACAGTGATGTTTAGTGGTGTGTATTTGTGTGTTTAGGGTCAATTAGGTAGTTATCTATCGGCACATCGCTCCTTTGTTCTGATTTTTATGAAATTATTTTTTCATTTTGATATCTAGCTTAAGCAAAATGCTTATGTTTTATGCTCAAAACTTTTGTTTATTTCCTGATTATTATCCCCAATATCCAAATAAGCAAAGTTTAGCAACTAAGACTTACTTGTTCATCTCAAAATAAACCTTTAATGAACAATACTTCAATTAATTAAGATTAATTTTCAAATGGGTTTATCAAAATCGTGTATCAACGCATGAGAGATGCTTCTTAAGACGTGTTTGGTGTCGTAAGTCGGTCAATTCACTTATTTTTAAATAAACAAATTACGAAAGCAATAATTGGGTCAGTTACCTTAGTACCAGGATAGTAGGAAGTCCGACTATTTTCGTGTGCTTGTCAGTCGCTCTCTGTCCGTATCGGTGCGAAGTTGTGATTATCAGATCAGTGATCGTTGTGGAATTGTCATGAAAATGTCGTCACGCAGTAATAGCGAATACTATGAGATGATGTTGTATGTTGGAGCAACGGATGGTAATTTCGGAAGAGGTGGGTACTGGGTACACGTTTTAAGCAGGTGTCTGTGTGTACTAAGCGCACAGACACAGTTAATTGACCCTCGTAGTGCGGTGACACGTTTGTTATGATTTAAATTTAATAAACTATCGAAATAAAAAAAATATTAAGCATTTTCAAGCTTTTGAGCTGAAATTTTGTACAGAGAATCTGAAACAGATACACTCTTCACCCAGTTTGTATGGATATACCCTTTCCGTAACACGCTGTATACGTATATACAAGATGTAACATAAATAACGCACAACCTCTTAAGGGGTCATTGTACTCATCATTATAAACAACTTTTACTATGGGTCCAAACCTGAAATCGCGAAAAAAAATCAGCTGTTCCCTACATTTTGACGAATTATGCGAACATAAATGTAGGGAGCAGCTGATTTTTTTTCGCGATTTCATGTTTGGTCCCATAGTAAAAGTTGTTCATAATGATGAGTACAATGACCCCTTAAGAGGTTGTGCGTTAATTATGATAGGTACACCTTGTATATAATGTGAAGTGTGATAAAGCACCACATTTTCTCAAAATGCCATTTTATTTATTTCTGAAATCTGAAAAGTCTGTATCAGTTTTAAAATAAAGTAATTTATAAAATAAACTTACTATGTTCTTGCTCCAATCCATGTAGTTTTAATTTATTCGCCTCATGTTGGGCTTTTTTCTTCAACCTGCAGGCCCGTGATGCAAGTTTATTTTTCTCTTTTCTCGTTTTGGGTCTTACATTGAACGGCAGTTCACTAACAGGTATCATGTCATTTATTACTTTGCCCAAATTATCTAGTTCTTTGCCAATCAAATATAATTTTCTCGGATTAGGTGTTAAATCATTCCCATCTCCTTTCCTGGCTTTTCCGCTGAAAATCACACTGAATAGTTGAAAACTAAATAGGCTACAAGATAGCTATATCTATTTTTATAAAAGTAAAAAAGACTGACAGACTAACATATCAATGCGCAGCGAAAACTACTAGGCTATGAACGTGAAATTTTGCACAAGGCTTCCTTTTACTATATTGTAGGCGAGCACAAAAACGGGTTTTTGGACATTCTTCGTTTAAGGGGGTAAAAAGGTTTGAATGAAAAATCTTTTTCCTTTGGTAAATCAACTTGAAACTTAGCACGAATCCTTGCCTAAGTAATAAAGTTTGTCATGATTAGTTTTACAAAACTACCCATCAAAAGGGGTTTAGGGGGTGTCAAAGTTAACGTTAAAGAAACGCACCTAACGATTTTTTTAAAACAAGCCCTGTTGTTGTGTAAAGGGAGGACACAGTTTATTTGAAAAATCTTATTTCTTTGATCTTTGAACTAGAAATTTGGCCCAAATACTTTTTTATCTAAATAAATGATAATGATCGTAAACATTAATTTTCGAAAACTACCTTTCAAAGGGGGTGGAGGGGGGGTTAAAATTTTTAGAGGAAAGTACAAAATCCACGCGGACTACGTGCTAGTAATCTATACTAATATTATAAAGCTGAGTTTGTTTGTTTGGTTGAACGCGCTAATCTCAGGAACTCCTGGTTCCAATTGAAAAATTATTTTAGTGTTGGAAAGCCCATTTATCGAGGAAGGTTATAGGCTATATAACATCACGCTACGACTAACAGGAGCGGAGCATCAATGAAAAATGTTGCAAAAACGGGGCAATTTATTCCTTTTGAGAGCTTCCATTGCGTGTGCTGCGTAAACGGTTAAAGTTACGCCAAAATCATGTATCACGGAATTTTTCCTCTTAAAAAGTTTTATTTTTATTTGAGATAGGTTTGCTCTTGACTCTAGTCTAGGTCAGAAATGACAGAGACAAAGTCGACGATGGAGCGAGCTTACCCAGAGGAAGCCTGTTCACTCTCACTTTGAAGAGATCGGGGTTGTATGCGTTTGGAAACACAGACGCAGGCAGAGAGTTCCACTCCTTTGCTGTGCGCGTCACAAAAGACATTTGGAAACGCTTAGTGCGAATAGGTGGAATAGCAACTAGGTAGGGATGGTAACCTGCAGTGCGTCTAGATGTCCGATGGTAAAAGAGGGCCGGCGGAATGAGGTCGTGGAGGTCTTGAGCACACTCACCGAAGTATAATCTGTAGAAGACCGACAAGCAGGCAACCTTGCAGCGATGAGACAAGCTGTGAAGCTTGGCATCCACCAGTCTTACATCGCCAATGAGCCTCTTAGCTCTGTGTTCCACCGAGTCAAGCGCGGCAAGTTGGTATTTAGCTGAGCCATCCCAAAGGTGGCTGCAATACTCAATGCAGAATTGGACTTGCGCTTTGTAGAGAGTTAAAAGCTGTCCATGCGTAAATTATCGCTTCACCTTATTTAGGATGCCCAGTTTCTTGGCCGCAGAGCTTGGCTTTGTACTCGATGGTGGCACCGGTTGATACATGATGTCAACTCCATGCCTAGGAGCTCGAGCCGATCAGTTACAGGAACAGATGTACCCCGAAAAGTAGGGGTCCGATCGAAATGACTCTTTTTAGCGGTAAAAAGATACGCCTGTGTTTTGGTGGCGTTAAAAGAGACCAGATTATCATCCCCCCACTGGAAGACAAGGCTTAAGGTCAAATCTGTCCGCTCTACCATGGCCTCTCTTAAGGAACGAACTTCGGCCTCACTAGTTTTTGCGCTGGACAAGTATCTCTCTGAAACTGTACTGTCATTTGCGTACCCAACAATACCAGGTTAAAGTAAGTCATTGATGTGCAGCAGGAAAAGACTTGCAGAGAGAACAGACCCCCGAGGAACTCCGGCATCAATAGCCATAAGGTCGGAAGAGCAGCCGTCAACGACTACTCTGATCGACCGTTCACTAAGGAAGTCTGATATCCAGCTACGAAAATCAGCTGGGATACCATAAGTAGGAAGCTTGCTGAGCAGACCAGCGTGCCAGACCCTGAAGAAAAATTCTTTTAGTGTTGGATAGTCCATTTATCGAGGAAGGCTATAGGCTATATAACACTACGCTACGACCAATAGGAGCGGAGCATCAATGAAAAATGTTGCAAAAACGGGGAAAATTTATTCCTTTTGCGAGCTTCCGCTGCGTGCGCTGCGTAAACGGTTAAAGTTACGCAAAAATCATGTATGACGGGACTGATCCGCTTAAAAAGTTCTAAAAAAGTCCGCGATAGCATATGTCTATCTTTTAAGGTTGGCTCACTATAACTTTTTTAATGGTAATCTTTGTTATAAAATAATGCATTATTTGCGAAGGTGGTTTCATAAACATGGTATTAATCCTTATCCAAATAAATAGTTTCATAATCAAGGTTGACATGTAAACCTGTACATGTAAATTCCTTTTTAAATTATTCGAATCGGAGCTTTCGATTAGAAATTACGACGGGTATATAAATGGTTAAAGTAAGAAAAATGCGCTTAGTCTATTAGTTACCTACACATTTTATTTTTATTGACTGTTTGAACGCGCTAATCTCTGTCACTACCAGTCGGATTTGAAAAATTCTTTTTGCATTTTATAGCCCAATTCTTGAGGAAGGCTATAAGGCTAGGTAACATTACGCTAGGATCCTTAGAAGCCTAGCAAAAAGAAAAAAGTAAGAACAAGCACGAAGCGAAAACGAAGTAACAGCGCGGGCAGGCGATGCGATGCGATGCGATGGGGTGCGTCGGGGAACAAGAAATTTCACGCGGACGAAGTCGCGGGTGGAAGCTAGTAATGTATAATTTCGTTTTGATTATTCTTACCTATGTTTAATACCCCTGACACTGCAACTGGGGCTGAAAACTGGATCAGTGACTAAATTGAGGACATGAGGGTCTTCTGATTTGTTTTTCAAGATAAGCCTCTGGCCCTTTGGTCCTTTTGCTTGCACATTGTACTGCCAGAAAAATCTCTCCTTCTTAGAATTGTGACGAGGATGTTTACCTTCTGTTTCATCATTTGATTCTGTAATTACAATTATTTCACAATATTACACAATAATTACTAGGCTTTTTACTCATATAGTGGATGAGTGTTCACAAATTACCATCAGAAGAGAGGTCCTCATATCTGTCACTATCTTCATCTGTCTCAACATCACGGTCCTCTTCATCCTGTGAGAAGTCACCAGTGCCCGGACTGAGGAGCCCTCCAGACAGAGAAGATGCAGATCCTGCTTCAGCCAAAGAGCTGGTAGACAACAAATGCTTACGTGGCTCTCGACGCTGCCAGATCTGGCAAAAAATATTAAAATAGTATGTTAAAAACCTAATGAAAGGAATACTGTTAAACTTCACATGATTACGATGGCCCATCGTAATCACGTTAAGTTGAAGAAGGGGGGGTAAGGGGTCAAAAAATAATCACGATTAATCACAATGTGTGATCCGGATGGGATAATGTGACAATCACATGTATTTTTTCGTGCGATGAAATAATGTTAATTAATGTATGACTTGTAAAATATTTTTACCAATAATGAATTGATGTGTGTTACGCCAGCAGAATGTTGTCGCTTTTCAGGATTTCGGCTTGACAGATAATAATTAGTACCTCATCTCGTGTAATTGTGTCCGTATAATTAGTGCGTCCAGCCGATCCAAAGATATTCACAAAAAACAGATTCCGCTAGAGTAAACGTTACCCCAGTGGCATGTTTATTACCCGGTGGTCGTAGCTAAATACATACTAGCTACTTAGATATAATTTGTGCATAATGGTGCCCAAAAAGTGAAATTTGTACGTCTTAAGATTTCAGAGTTAATCAGGATGCCGCTGGGGTAACGTTTAGCAAATTGCTGTATCTCTTAAACGGCATGGACATACAACTACGATTTTTTTTTACGACGGTGGGTCTTAATTTGTGCAATTTTATTTTTTCTATAATCGACACCGTTAGAACATTAGATTTTTTTTTTAAAACCCTAAAATCGATCCTTGCGCTTCAATGAGAAACCCTAGAAACTTACCAATTATGGTGGTTTGTATCTTTTATGAACTCAAAATATCATGTGAAATTAGATGTTTCTATTCCAACTCCTTAGAGAATTATTCCATTTTAATTAAAATCTGGCTATGATATAATGTAACGCTCCAATACATAAGTTATTATGAAGTGGCGGTAATTATGATTCAACTAATAAATTCTTACCTTTATTAAATTGTTTATCCTTAAGTTTCAGCTGAAAAATCCTTCTAACTACTCAGATATAAGAAAAAAGCGATAGGAAAAGAAATCACACAATTAACCGAACAAATTCGAATGACTGCATAAAAGCGCCGCCGAGTACATTGTGCCAACCTTCTTAAATTGGTAGTATTATAATTTAATTTTATGGGTACAGGTGCGTACAGATGGTTTAAATAAAATATGTGACGTAGAGAGTTATCACTATCAGAGAGTAGGTATCAGTTAATTTATTTCATCATAAGCACAATGTACCACAAAACCAATGCGTATTGGCCAGCCGAAAGTACACGCGTCGTGATTATACACACAATTCCTTGAATTACTGGGAAAAAGACAATGCACACACGCTCTTCACACACGACTACACGAGTAATTAGCGGCCACTCTCGTTTTATCTCCAACATGAACTACAAGCTCTGGGAATTCCCCCCACGTAATGTTGTACAATACTATCCCGGTCTTCTGACTGACGGAATAGGATAGCCATAGTATAAAGAGAGGAAGTACGTTATCGTCATACAAACGCACCGCGCGCGGCTTGTATGTGTGCGCCAAAGTATCTATGCGTCGCCGCACGCACACTTAAACAAATCTCGGCCCGTTTCGCAGCGCGCCAGTCGGGGCTAACATCGCACGAGGTTCGCGCGTCACGGCTTTTCGGCACCGCTAAATGAATGAAAAATGTGTGATAATCGCAGGAGAACGTATTGCTGTGTGTTTGGGTGTCTTAATAATTCATCGATTCCAGAATTGTCTCTGTTCAAATTACCTATTGAACAGGAAAGAAGTCACTTTTTCTAGCATATCATTTTTACTTGATGATGAGATACCTACTTACTTATTTTTTGTTGTATTAGTTTTCTATCAAACAGAGGAAGTAGGTAGGCCTACATTCCCACTAGAATGTACTAGGTACTTTCGATCTGTCAATTGATTTGCCGCTATTGCTTTGTTTATGTTTAGTCATGCCGATTTCTCAGTACCTATTGTAGGTATAGTAACTAAGTACCTACTTACAGTTATAAAATCGTACTTAAAAAATAAGTAATTGACTAATTGTGAATCAGATAAATAGAGCAAAGTTCGAATCACCTACCGTTTACTCGTGCTCATCACCGCCCCGCGCCGCCCGTCTGCTGGCCCGTCGCTGTTTCTTTCATCGTGAAAGGTTTCATCATCGTTTAGGTACCCAGACAATACAAGTAAAAAATACAACTTCCCGACCCTTGCCAATTTATTGGCACTGAATTAAAATTTAACTAAAAGTGACAACCCTGAGACAGTAGGCAATTATATCGCGGATTGTGCCGGAGATAGCCTACTTCCTCTCTTTATACTATGGGATATCTATGTATTTTATGTATGAGTGTGTTATTTCCGATTGACTAATGAGCTGAGATAGACAATATAGACATCCACTTGGCTCAATTTGATTAATTAGTAAATAATAAAACAAAATTTCACATAGTATGAAATGCTATTTTATTTAAATTCAAAACAAAATCTATAAACTGTATTTTTCTTTTAAGGTTATGTCATATTATATTTTTTTCGTCAAATAACCACAGTGTAGTCTTTGTTAGATTGCTGTCTTTATTAAATCTTTGAACTCTCAGTCTCGGACTCGGATATGCAAATCCTCAATATGGTTTACACTCTGTGTGTATGTACGTGTTTTGCAAAACAGCGAGCCTGTTTCAAAAAACGAAATCTTGTACTACAAATTTAACAAGGTTGGCACAATGTATTGTGCAGTCGCTTTTATGCAGTCATTCGAATTTCTTCAATGAGGATGATGTCTGTCTATCTGATCTTCAGCAAAAAGAAGTTCCTACAGCAGAGCTGCAAGATGCTTGTTCACTAGAGTGGAAAACAGTCAAGCAAACCCGCGGTCCAAAGAATCTGTCTTTAAACATACATGCTAATAATTTTTTTCACAATAAAATGCCCAAATTCTGTGTTATAATGTTCCCACTGGCCTGTGACATAGTGTGGAGGGGTGGAACTGTGGTCGACATTGTCGGTGTATGGTATGGACTGGCGCTTGGTACGGGCACTAAAATCTTTATACAAGGATTCCAGTGCTTGCGTTAGGTTAAATGGGGCATACATGGACTGGTTCTGCATCTCGAGGTGTGTTAGGGTTGTGCAGCGTCACCATGGCTGTTCAACTTGTACATGGATAGTTGTCAGACAAATTTGAAAGAGGGTGAGTGCGGATTGAGGATGAATGATTTGCTTGTCAAATGCCTTCTCTATGCAGATGATCAAGTTTTACTTGCATCGTCATCAGAACAGATGCAAGACATGGTGACTGTCATGGATGATGCATATAAGATGAAAGGGATGAATATAAATGTGAATAAGATGAAGGTCATGGTGTTTGAATGAGAAGAGGACATATCGATGGGTGATGTGAAAATAAATGATAAAAGTGTGGAGCAAGTAAGTGAGTTTGTATATTTGAGGAGTCTGTTTACAAGGGATGGAAAGATTGATGAAGATGTGGAAAGTAGAGTGAGTGCGGGAAATAAAGTGAATGGTGCTATACATGCTGTTGTGACCAACCAGTTAATGTTCAAAAAGGCCCGACTGGCTGTTCACAATGGTGAGCTGGTGCCTACGCTTATGTATGGAAGTGAATGTTGGGTGTGGCAAAGGAAGCATGAAAGTAGAATAAATGCTGTGGAAATGCATTCCTTGCGAAGCATGTGTGGTGTCACTATGAATGATAAGACTGAGGAATGATGTGCTAAGGCAACGGTGCGGTTTAAAAGATGTAGTGACAAAAATTGAAAAGAGTATGATGGTTTGGTCATGTTGAGAGGATGAATGAAAGTCGACAAACAACAAAAGGTATTTACATGGCAGATGTGAGTGGAAACACTGGGAATACATCTCATTTCATTTCATACATATCCATAGGAAGACATATAGTGATCTTATTGGTGATGTTCTTCAGAAAGGTCAGGTGCATAGTGCTCGCAACTGGCGTGCGTGTATGACCAGATGTATGAACGTAACCAAGGCAAAAGGAGTATGTAAGGATCGTAGCAGGTGGCGTTCTGTAGTTTCTGCCTACCGCCATGGGAAGGCGTGAGTTTATGTATGTATGGATTGTTCCCACAGCTGGGACACAGGCCTCCACACTTCGGGAGGGAGTGGGCTGTAATCTACCATGCGGGCCCAGAGCGGGTTGGTAGACATCACATAATCTTAAAATTGTTGGGTCTAGGACATGCCAGTTTCCTCATGATGTTTTCCTTCACCATTTTATCTTTTCAGTTTGCAAATTTGCAACCCTCATATCAGCCTGGAAACCTTTTATATCATAGTGTGTAAAGTTTTAAATTAATAAATTCAAGTGCAGTAAAATACCAACAAAATTTTCAATTTTATTAATATTTATGGTGTTTCAGGGCCCAATTTTGTTTTTTTTTTTTAATTTATTAAAACAGATTAAAAAATTTCAGATCTTTTCAACAATAAAAAAGTGATGCTGGGAAGGGGGGAGGAGGGGTATCCTAAAACCCCATGATTTATCACCAATAGGGATAGGTGATAAGATTGGCCTAAAAACCTCACGTGTTTAAAGGATTGCCCCTAACAGTTGGCCCATAAACATACAATGTTCATAACAACTTACCTGTTCCATGGTGAGGTGTGTGGGTGCAGACGAGGAGAGTTGAGCTTGCTGAGGCTTTACACTTGTAGGGTATGGTGGCAGCACAGTGGATGCTGGAACTGACTGCCCCAAAGCTATCTCACCACTGTACCCATCCATGCGCAGCAGCAGCTCTGGCAATTGGTTCATGGGCTGAGCAAAGCTAGATGATGCTGAGCTATGTTGACTTGCTGGGGAAAATGCGAGCTGAGCACGGCTGTAAGGACTGCAAGGACTCTCCGAGGCGATTATATTGTGTGGATGTATAGTATTCGGGCCACGACGGGAACCACTCATTGCTCCTCCAATTTGCACACAATAACCATTCTCTTCAGGTAAAAGGAGATCATCAAAGTTCAAATCATCCAATAATGCATCAGGATTTGCATTCAACTCGGCAAGTGTAGGTCCAAGTATTAAATCAGCTTTATCAACTTGAAATATGTCATCATCATCCATTTTAAAGCTTTCCGTTTTTGATGTGTCAGTTTCAAATACAAGCTTATTGTAGCCCACATTGGGCATGTTGTAAGAACCCACCAGGTTGTCTTGCAGACACAGATCTAGATCAGTGTTGAAGTCCCCGAGATCAACACGGCGCTGCGGGATGGGCACGGAGGCAGACATCGTGCTCATCTCTATCGACGACTCCTGTTTTATCTCTACACCTGGCTCGAGAAGAAAGTCATGTGTGTAAATAGAATCCGACATCGCACGTGTTTGTGACCAGTGACCTTGACGTATAATAGTCTTGTTGATAGAGATTGGCGCACGCGTCTTACGTCTATCGATTTATTCGCAGCAAAACCCACGTGTTATGACTATTTCCCTAACTTTATTTGTTACCAGAACTTATCGTGTAATATAAAACGTATCTTTTTATCATAAATACACTTAGATATCTCATCCTTCGGTTACATAACTATATGTAACAACACACAACCCTTTAAACAAAATTTGTAAGCACTTGATATTTACAATGACTTTCGAAATCGAAATTAGACAAACAATAGATTCAATAAATAGAATGCTTCACGTTTATTTGTGTCAATTTCCACTTGATGTTTTGGTTACACGTGATAACAGTAATGAAATTATATGATTCCAATAAATTCGATTGATAGAATAGCCACAATAACAAAAACACTGCTGAGGTATACGAAGTAAACAAAGATTTTATTTTTATTATTCAGCAAATTCAAAGGTCATTGAAGTGAGAAAACGTTATAGACAGGTGAGAGGAGTGAAAGAGATAAACAAACTTGATTTGCAATGTCTAAGCGGAAGTGGAAAGGATCCGCGAAGTAGGGATGGGGTATGTTTCTTACTATTTGAAATAATGGCAACTGTTTGTCTACGATTAGTATGGATTCCAAGTTATCACAATATTTTTCCGATGGTACGGGACCATGAATACGATCTCTAGGTACACACGCAGCGACTTAAGTCACCAGCGAGCGTTGACGACTTCAAATCTCACATCAGCGCACAGATTTTGACAGTCCATTTTTCGCTAGCGATTTCAAAATCTGTGTGTGAACGTGGTATTTTGGCGACTAATGTCGCTTCGTGTGCTGTGTACCTAGCTTAAGTATATACGTCTGTGAACATAAACCTATGCTATTAAAAAGCTAAAAGCTATTAAAACCCTAGATAATTTACCATTGAAACTGTTGATATTTTATTGTTTATGCTATTAGAGTTTGGCCAGCGAGTCGTGTTAACGTGTCAAATTCTTCTACAACAATTTAATCTGTAAAAAGAACGTTTCGGCATCGATGACATCGGGTAAGTCTTACCAAAACATGTTGATACTTATCAATTTTTCTTAGGGTGAATTCGACAAAACTTTTATACCTAGTAGATGTCTAATCCAGCGAATAAATTTTTAATTTTTGACAAATTTTCCATTCAAAAACTGTCAGACGTCAATTTTATTCCGCGCAAAGATATATGACTTTGGTTAAATCGGCTCTTAAGTAGTCAGTTAGAGAGATTTTTCAGTACCTACTTAAAGTATGTATGTTTACTTAGTATGTTTTTATTTCACTTTACATAATAGATGCTAGTTTTATCGTCAAGACATCGTAAATACGTACCTCTAAATTTTAATTTCAAATTACACTATATTTCCAAAAAACACTATACTTACATACCTAACTTTCTTCCGTGGGTAAAACCTCATGGATACCCCTCCGTCTACGTAGAACGGAGGGTTATGTCGGACTCCTACCGACTAAAACCCCACTGTTCCTTCCAGTACCATGAGTCGGGGGCCCGGGAGATACTTGTATACATTCACCGCACCCCCGACTGGTATCAGCCCACCATGCCTAGCGGTCCCCATCATTATGTGCGGCCAATCACATGACCCTACGTCCTCCAATTAAGGCGCGCATTTAATACTGTGTGCCACCTCTATGAGCCTGACTGCTCAAGCGACGACACAGCTCCAATTTCGTCACCCGTAGGCCCCTCCTTATGGTAGCCGGAGATCATTAAGCGCCCTTCGACGCCCAGCTGCTCTTCTGATGCGGGTGAAGTGAGAAGTATGCTCTTTCTCTCTCCGCCGCCTCCTTTGAATGCATCACCTCCACGCAAAAAGAAGCAACAGCATCCTACGCGTTTTCGCATCCGACCATGGACTGAACCAGGGCTGGAAGCGAGAGATCACCCGCAACAAGTGTCGCGACGAGGACACAGCGCTGTTGGGCCCAAGCTGAGCACTCCTCCAGCGTATGTTGCGCCGTGTCCTCGGAGTAGTCCACACAGTGATGACATACGGGCGTCCGCTCCCGACCTATGTGACGCAGATACTTCCCGAAACATCCATGTCCAGTAAGCACCTGCGTAAGCCGGAAGCTTAGGCCGCCATGTTCCCTCTCCAGTCATTCCTCCATAACAGGTCTTACCGCCACTATTATAGCAAGCCCCCACCTGGGTTATGCAAGTCACTCCCTCCATTCAGCTACTAGGAGCTGACGAAGCTCGATCCTTCGTGCCTAGAATTCTCCTGGAACGGAACGCTGACCACGCGCTAACTCCACCATCCGCCAACGATATAGGGACGCTAGGATTTTGTCGTCCAGATCCCAGGGCATTGCGGCCAGGAGAGTTGCTGCCTCGTAGGAGATCGTACGGTATCCTCTAAACTAAATCGCCGGATCCTACCAATGACCTACGCAACCCCTGTCGTGGACAATATGGCTGATTGCCGGTGCGTTTGCCCCCGAGCCGTCACCAGTGTATCATTGGCATAGCAGCTTAACTGTTTATACCATCTGTAGACGGTTGCACGAGAGGGACAGTCATCACCAAGTATAGGCTTCATTTCTTCTAAACAGTTTTCTGGACTTAATCTACGTAAAAAGTTATAACGCAAAATTGGGCGATATTTGACAGTCGTCCACGAAGCCATTATTCTTCGTGGACGAAGTTCACTTTATAGTGTTGTTCGAACACGATCTACGGCAATACTGAATGCAATCAAATGACAACTGACACTAACGTATATCATAAATTCATAACATAAACAATCATACTACCGTGCTCGCGTCGGCCATTCGCCTTAGTAGTATTAAATATCTCAAGACTTTCAGAACACCCTACGTACTTCCAAAAAACACTTTACTTACAGCTTGGCCAAAAAGTCGTGAAAATGATGGTGGCGCCACTATCGTTCATGTTGTAACCCTATATAGTACAACTAAAACGGTTTTGATACTTAGGTTTTTTTTACAATTAATGTGAATATTGGCGAGTTTTATGAAAAAAAGAAAAGCTCTGAAACGCTTGTTCAGCCCCTGCCTAGAACGATAACATTTGTAGTTATTTATTTTAGGGCCATTTTCTCAATCGTCAAATAACTTTTACCTGAGGAATAAATATGGCGGTTTGACACATTTTTTATACTAAATCTGTCAAAACGTTAAACATATTCCCCAGACAAAAATTATCTGATGATTGAAAAATCGGCCCTTAATGAATTAAAAATAAAATTATTAGGTATTTCAAAATACCTTGATGTCAACTAATCGCGAGAGATGTGATGTGAGACAATTTTATGTTTAACAAGACCCTAGATCACCTTATAGTACCCAGACCCCAGATCACCTTATAGCACCCAGACCCCAGATCGCCTTATAGTACTGATGGATTTACCTAACAAATACTATAGATAATTTTGTCCAGTGATTTATGCAATATTAACAAAAAGTATCAAAATTATTCGAACGCGCTGCATTCCGGATGTGTTTTGTAAACATAACCTCAAATTCGTGAATGTACATTTAAATAATTGTATGAAAGGTTTATACTAGGCGTTATTGGGTTTTTCCATCTGGAATTTCTCAGTAGCAGCCCGGAGTCTGGATTTGTGCCCGGTTGATGGCAATAGGCTCGCCCCCTATTACATGGGACTTAAACATAACTGGCGAAATGAGGGTGTACTATATTTTCAAAAAACACTATACCTCTGCCTAACCCTTCGGGGAAACAAGGCGTGATGTTATGTTATGTTAGGTTTATACTAGATATTGCACCTTGAAATACATACATTACATCTGATTACATGTACAAAATATCATTTTACCTGTCATTTCAGCGGTTCTTATATACATCGTTGAGATCGGATAAAATTTGTTCGGGCTCGAGTTACGCCAAACATCTCACATAGACTTTGTAAATTATCGCTCTTGCGGAGCTGGGGAAAACAGATCTGTTCATTATGAACACAATGGGTCACCAGTATCACCATAATAACGCAAACAAATAAAAATAAACACGAGAAACAGTCACCGATTACAAGAAATGACAGAATATGTACAGACGCCAGCAGGTCAAGCTATCCGAAACTGTCAAATTTTCCCAATCAACCTTGTACCTAATGCTTTAGCGATAAAGTTGAAAATCTATTGAAGAAATTTGACAGATTGTAGTAGCTTGATGTGCTGCCGTCCATACCTTACTCAACGAGACAGAACGAGTATTGCCAACGATTAAATATTTTAGTCCCGTTTCAGGACTTACTTGCCAAAATGTACATACCTATCTACTTAGTTAGTTGAATTATTGTTATTCTGTCTTACATTACGCTTACCTTTTTCTAGATGGCTTGAATGACGAAAATATTAAATGTACTGACGCCAGCACATCAAGCTACTACAATCTGTCAAATTTCTTTAATAGATTTTCGATTTTATTGCTAAAGTATTAGGTTCAAGGTTGATAGGGAAAATTTGACAGTTTCGGATAGCTTGATGTGCTGGCGTCCATACAATTAAAAATTTAGTAAAAAAAATGCTCAAAAACAATTAAATAAATGACATCAACTCGGAATCAGAATATTTGACGAAATGTTTCCCTATGACTGGTAGTATTTTACAATATTAATTGAAATAAAAAGCGTGAAGAAATTGATTGTGCCTTTGACTGAATTTAATTATTATTTTTTTTCCTACTCATATCAACGTTCTAATTAACATAAAAATACAAAAGTACCAAAACTTTTTTTTTTCAGACCATATTTGATGTTGCGACCTGAAGATTTTTTAATTTGCCGCTATTTCCTTGTGCCACAACTCGCTGGCCAAACTCTAACGTACATTTGAAATTAACAAACATAAATCCGTCTTATTACAAAAAAAAATGCTTGTACTGTAGTTTTCATCATAACATGTTTATTATTAAAATTATTAACACAATAACATTACAAGTTACATTACAGTATGGAATTTTTACATAACCAAGTATATTTTATAAATTGGTGGATTATAACCAGTGATCGGAATAGGTAGAGCTATTTAGGTTCATTGACCGCAAACAATGTTAATATGGATATTCCACGGGATTCCGACTGATACTACAGGATTTTATTGATTTTCATTCTTTTTGTCAATATGTATAGAAATGGTTTATGTAAGCCAATAAGCGCATGAGCGACGTTGTAAATTTTACGTCAACAGCACGCTATAAAATTTTTTGCCAAGCGCGCGACGTTGCCGCTTTGTTGAGACGCGTAATGTCGCATCATGGAAACAAAAGAAAACAATAGCGGGGTGTTTCTGTCGCTAGAGTGACGCACCTGTTTTTGTCTCTTTCTGCGCCACTAGAATTCAATTCTTCACCAACAGTAACTTGTTGTCTCACTCGATTACTTCGGTTCTTAGAGTGCGCTTGTTTGCTTCCTGTGGTGCTATTCTGGAAAGATCCCACCGTGAAAATTTAGGTGAAGTGAGCGTGATGTGAACTGTCACCCTACCCTACTCTACTAGGGATTGAGCTCACTTCAAACTCACTTCACCTAAGTGACCACGGAGTGATGTTTACAGAATAGATCGGCTGTTGTGTTTTGTTGTGTGGTGAATATTTCCTTACCCTGGCTTATTTACTGGATTCTGAAACCTTCTTGCTACTGTGACTTTGGCTAGCATTTACGGACTCTGATTGGACCTTATTTGATTGGACGTTTGGAGTTATTTTATTGGATACTGATTTGGTAAGTTATATTTTTTAAGTAAAATATTGAATAAAACTAATGTATTAATCTTATTCTACCTTGAAATATTAGAAAAATTTTTTGTTTGGGCTTAGCGAAAAGCTTGTCCTAATTCGAACCAATAAAAAACATTTTAAATACAAAAAGTAAAGTACAGTATTATTCACACAAAACGCAAAACCTTTTCTTGTTAGTTAAACTTTATTAATACTAATGTATTCCAATTCAGTATTTTCTTGACTTTAAAGTATGTCACGCACGTGTCAAAAGTAACTTAGAAACTTATTAATAGAATGTATTAATTAGCTATACGGTAAAGTGCAGGAGTCATAGACTAACATGTGTGCAGTTCGTGCACATATAAACTATCATTGAACTGTACTGAGTGTACTACTTGTGTGCGATTAATGGTACCCTCTCTTAGCGTAAATTAAAAACTTTTGATTGACTTTACATTTTCAAACTTGCACTGGGAATATATATATTTTACTAGTTTTGTTTTTCGAACACTCATGTCGATGTGACTCTACTCAGCATTTCTAATTTAACGACATTTTGATTCAGGTGAAGTACTTCAACATGGCGTCAAGTTCTGTCAAGCCTGAAACAGTTCAGAAGTGGATACGTGCCTATCCTGAGCTGATTTTTGACGCTGCCAGTTGTACTATTTACTGCACCAAGTGTGAAAGCCATTTATTAGTAAAAAAATCTAATGTTAATCGAAATATTGAAGGTGCTCAACATCGAGAAACATACAAACAGCCTCAAGAAGAATTTTATTTTGACCTTATTCAGTTTTTAATTTTTTGTAACATCCCCTGGTCGCAAATAAAAAATAATGTCTTCAAAGATTTTTTTCAAAAATACTTGTATGGTGTTTGTTGTTGTAATTGCAATAACAAAAAAGTGCCTGACGAGTCGCTATTCCGAAAAGTGTATTTGGACAAATTTTATAAAAATAAAATTTCCTCCATCTATGAAAACGTTAAAGATGAGAAACTTTGGATATCGTTAGATGAGACAACTGACGTTTTAGGTCGTTATATTGTGCATTTCTTAGTAAAGCAATTAAATGAAAACTTTTCTGGTCGACCTTATTTAATTGCTTGTAAATTGCTCGAGGTGGTTAGTGGCCAAACTATTTCTAGAGTGTTTGGAAAATATTTGGCAAGACAACTTTGAAAGAAAAGTTGATAATGTGTTAATATTATGTACTGATAGTGTTGCATACATGTTGTCTGCGGGCCGAAAATATTTTTTTTTTACCTCAATTAAATATGTCACCTGTTTGACATACGCTCTTCATCGCGTATCAGAACAGATACGGTTAGAGTACCATGATGTAGATATGCTAATATCCAATGTGAAAAAAATATTTTTAAAAGCCCCTCGCAGAATAAAAGTATTGAAAGATACGTATCCTAACTTACCTCTTTCCCCACAACCATTGATAACTAGATGGAGCACTTGGCTCGAAGCTGCATCGTATTATGCAAAATATTATGAAGAAATAATAAATGTTATTTTTAGATTAATCAGCTCTGATTCAATGGCAATACGTAATGCGTAAAATATTCTGGAAAAGGAAAATCTACGGAATCAATTAGTTTATATAGGAAATCATTATACGATTATTTTATTTTCATTAAAAGGGTTGCAGAAACAAAATTAAGCATTAAGTGACTCGTTTTTGGCTTTTGATCAAGTCAGAGCTGCTTTAAATGAATGTAATTCTGATAGAATAAAAAACAAAATTGAAAAAGTTATGGATAGGAATCCTGACATTGACATCCTCATAGAATATGAAGGAAAATTATCGAAAAATGATGTGAATGACGAAATTTTGTCATATAAATTCGCTTTACTAACATCAACAGATGTCGAACGCTCATTTTCTACACATAAATGCGTGTTAGATGTTAAAAGAAATAGATTAAAATTAGATAACTTAGAAAAAAATAATGGTGATTTATTTTAACTCTGGTCATACTCAGTCTTCTAGTGAAGCTGAAGACGAACCAGACCAATGACATTTTTTGTTTAAATAAGTGAATTATTGTTGAAGCGTAATGATTATTTTAATTAAGATTTTATTGTAAATACAAATAAATTGTTCTACTTGATAATGCTTTGATTTTCTGAGGAACAAATAACTTCAGAATAAAAATGTTTAAATGATTGTTGATTCTTGAATAAGAAATTGTTACGTAAAAAAATATATGTGGTTTAATGAATCAAGTTTATCTTTTTATTATACTATCCTTAATCCTGTCCTTCTTATATGTATTTACCCGTCAGAAAGGAAGTGTAATCTTTCATTAGTCCCGAAGGCGAGAATAGTTTTTTTATGATTTTACTACTTAAAAACCAAATCCCAGGAATCGGGGAATATCCATATTATTCTAACCTATGGCAAGTACATAAAACAGCCCTACCTATTCCGATCTATAATTATAACTGGTTAGTTTGTAGAGCCCACTTAGCTGTGATAGTTGTCCTTTTAATTTATATCCCCGCTTTTCGTGTACCTAAGGGAAGTACCAAAAAAAGAATTTTCAATATTTTATTTCACAACTTTGTGGGCGTGATTATTATCTAAAATATTGTATGACCATAAATTAGTTCTTAGTACATACTAAGAAGAGTTTCTGAGTGAAAGTGCACACAGACAGACTGACGGACTTGGCGATACTGTTAGGGTTCCTGGTTTTATTACGGACCCTTAAAAAATGATCGAAATAAGCAGTATTCAACAGTCTGTGTTTGTGTAAAATCGAATTTTTAAAAAAGGGTGCATCTAGACTGCCAAACAGACGAGCGATTGACATCGCGCGTTGATCGTTGACATCCTTAGACCATTTTAATGGTCTAAGGGCCGATTCTAAGGGCTGATATAACCAAAGCCAGATATCTTTTATCTGCGGAATAAAAGTGACGTCTGAGGGTTTTTGTATGGAATATCTGTCAAAAATTAAAAATTTATTCTCTGGATTAGACTTATGCTAGGTATAAAAGTTTGGTCGAATTCGCCCTAAATCTAAGAAGTAGTAACGTAGACACTGAACTACTCTCAGACAGTATTAGTCTGAGGAACTACTGGTGTCTGGTAACGATCGTTCATGTTTATTTATGATCGGTCGTTCATGTTCATGATCGACCATAGATTGATTTCAGATTTGGTAAACCGAATACGTTTCGAGGCAATCAGTTTTCAAAATGTCATCAAAAGTCCTGTCTAGTTATACCTTTGCATCAGACTTTTATGCCTGCCATAAATAATTTACCACAAACTAATTTTTTTTTCAAGTGAAGGACAAAGATGTCGTAACCAGCTGAACGTCAAAAGTGCAGTGACAATACCAGACAATACTGACAAAATAATACAAGTATTAATCAATTTTCAATATTATGGGCGACGAAAACTTAAATTCCAGTAAAAAATGTTATACAAATAAGTGTAATATCTTAATTATTGGCGCCGGCATGGCTGGATTATCTGCCGCCAATTATCTTCTCAAAAATGGCATGCAGGACTTTGTAATTTTAGAAGCTAGAAAACGTATCGGTGGTCGTATAATTTCGATACCAATGAAAAATCAAAATGTCGAGCTGGGAGCCAATTGGATTCATGGAGTATTAGGTAATCCAATTTTCGAAATAGCAATGGCCAATAGTCTTGTAAATATTATAAACATACCTAAGCCGCATAAGGTTATAGCAGCAACAGAGGACGGGAAGCAAGTACCCTTCGGAGTACTTCACGAGATTCATGAAGCATATGTATGTTTTCTGAGACGTTGCGAGGAGTACTTCTTGTGTCAGTATTTACCCCCTCCTGACATCCACAGTGTTGGTGAACACATCAATTTAGAAGCTACTATTTATCTAGAACGTTTACCATCTTCAGAAGAAAAGAAATTACGAAGATTAATATTTGACTGCTTACTTAAAAGAGAAACATGTATATCTGGTTGTAACAGTATGGACGAGATAGATCTTCTGGAGTTAGGTAGCTACACTGAGCTACAAGGTGGGAATATCATGATACCAACAGGCTATAGCTCAATATTGGAACCACTCACGAAAAATATTGCCCCTGATAAAATACTGAAAGATCATGCTGTGAAGAAAATAATTTGGGACTCACATGAGCATAGTTCGCAGAAGCCCTTAGAAGATATGGGTGAAGAGTCTGAGGACTCAGATCAAACTGTGATTGAAGATGTTTCCAAAACACCTTCTGACAAAACAGTGAATCCTGGTGAAGGCACCTCATTACCAGATGTTAATCGGAAACCAAAGAAAAAGTTCTCGAACCATGTTGAAGTAGTATGTGAAAATGGGCAATCTTACTATGCTCACTATGTGATATGTACAATTCCTCTGGGTGTTTTAAAAGACAATGCTTCAAACTTGTTTGAACCCTCTTTGCCACAATACAAAATGGAATCCCTTGAAAGATTATTATTTAGTACAGTAGATAAAATTTTCTTAGAATATGATAGACCATTTTTGAATCCAGAGATCACAGAGATCATGTTGTTATGGGAGAATCCATCTGGTCCTGAAGATATATCAGACTCATGGTATAAAAAAATATACTCATTTAGCAAAGTATCAGAAACCCTGTTATTAGGATGGCTGTCAGGAAAAGAGGCTGATTATATGGAAACACTATCAAATGAGGAAATATCATCTACTTGCACAAAGATACTAAGAAAATTCTTGAATGATCCATTTGTTCCTGAGCCACAGAAATGTGTTTGGTAAGTGTTCTTCTACTTCCTACTAGACTATAATATTATAAATGTGAAAGTTTATATGTATGTATGTTTAGAAGTTTGTTACTCAATCACGTAAAAAAAAATATCCCAGTAGCATGTTCCTATGGGATAATTTCCGACATAAACGCGGGTGAAGCCACAGGCAAAAGCTACTTTATAAACAATGATAACCATATTTTTTGTTGTTTGGGTGATATGAAAATTGTTACTTTTCAGCACAAGTTGGAAAAAGCAGCCATTTACAAGAGGATCATACACTGCTATAGGGGTGGGAGCTAGTCAAAGTGATATTGAAAGTTTGGCTCAGCCCTTATTCAGAAATGTACATGATAAAAAGGTAATATTTACTGCAAAAAATCTATTGGTCCTGCATGGGAATAATTTTATTATGGAATTATTTCCTTCCAGGTCACTTAGATCATGCTCACTACCCAGAGCTGATGTCCACAACTATGATCAAAGCCTGATTTTTGTTTTTTTTTTTTCTTAGAGGAAAGCCTATGTAGCCATTCATGAGCACCCCCTGAGCAAAATGCTGCTTCTGCCAAATATGATAAAGCAAAAAATATGTGTCTAATATATTTTTATTATCTGACTGACAGACTAATAGAATTTCTTTTTTTTACCCAGGCATCATCCTCTATTGTGACTTAAAGTTTTGTCATTGGTAATTCCAATAACTGTTCTACACCATGATTTAATTCTAAGGAGGAAGGAAATACATACAGAAAACATACATACATTGGTGCCGATTCTCTTGTACACCAAACTAAACTAACTAAACTATCACTAAAATTCCTTACTTTTGGCTATGAGAATCTTAAAGCTATTCTGCAAAAAATTATCACAAAATTTAAAAATAATTTTGACAGAACTAAATCGAATTTGACAATCGCGGCTCCACATGGTAAGTTCTTGTTTGCCCTACCCCATGATTTTTTTTGAGCTGGAGGCGCGCAGGGGGAGCCTAGACGTGTTTTATATGGAATTTTTCACTTGTTGTATGGAAAATGTGAAAAATTATTACCTACATGTTGAGTTATAGGCGCCTATGAGTCTTAAAAAGGGGGTCGAAATTTTCATTATTTTTGCTATAGGACACACTGTTTTCGAGATATAAGCAAAAGAAAAGAAAAAAGATACAGTACTGTTTTTGCACCTGAAGTCGAGGTGTTGGTGTGAAGTTTAGTTCATGCCAACTAATTTTATTCCACACCTTTTTAATCGCGATTAAAAATAGTCAGATTTAGTTAGAAAATCTAAATTTTAGGTGAAAAACGTGAAATTCAGAATAGCAAAATTACCATTTTCACTAAACTAATTATTCAGTGCCATCTTAGTGCTGTCAAACTAAAATATAGTTAAGTTGTGTCAGAGATGCGTAGTAGGTTAATACCCATTCTTACCATTTGCGTTATAATCGGGTGATTTGGGTTTTAGCTCATTTTCACCAGATTTTATGGGTGAAAACGGTTTGCATAGTGAATAACGTAAAATATCATTTAAAAGGTATGGTTAGCGGTTGGCAAGCCTTTTTTTTTGGATGGGAAATCATCAAATGACTTCTCCCGCTCTGGGCGGAGCGGGAGGGCGTGTCAGACTTTTTATTATTTTATTTTAATTAATTTTAAAGAAAGCTTACAGACTAATAACAATTATAAATATCATGTATAAATAATAACATTTGATAATTACAAGCTTCCACATATACAGGGTGTGTCGTAAATAGTGGTCCAGAGTAAAGGAGTCGATACACTGTATTCTTATGTATAACATACCGAAATGTTAACCATTTTCAGTTAAGGATCTCCGAAAAAAAAAAAACTTTTTTTTAAATTTCTATACCTTGCTTCACGAATTTGGCTGTAATTTCAAAAAGTATCAATATTTTTTTAGTCTGTTTTTTTATTATTACTCCTGAATATGTGTACTATCATATCCAAACCCTTTTTTCTATTTTAAAGTCAAAGATACTTAAAGAAATTAATTTGTTTCCAATTTCAATACTCATCTCCAGCAAATCATTTGACTTTAGGGGCATATTGTGTAAAAAAAATGTACAGCACTGTTAGTGCCCATTAGTTTTAAAAATACCTCATTAAATGCAAATTACAAAATGGTAAAATATTAAGTGGTAAGACTTCAGAAAAAAAGTTATTAGCATTCAAAACGAAAGACAGGTACATTTTTTGCAAAACGACCTCCCAGAGTTATTGAGAGATTTTGATCCAGAATTAAGAGAAGCAATGTGGCTGCAAAATGATGGCTGTCCCGCTCACTACGCAGTTATTATGCGTGAACATTTAAACCATACTTATCCCCAAAGATGGACGATGGACGGCAAGGCCCAATTTTATGGCCACCATGTTCGCCAGACCTGAACCCCCTTGATTTTTTCAACTGGGGGTGTCTGAAAGAAAAAGTTTATAAAGTCCAAATCACTTCAGTTGAACAATTACGACAAAGAATTCAAGCAGCGGCTGATGAGATAAATACAAGTGGGTTTGCACGCAGACTAAAGCGATCTTTTATTCGGCGGTGCAGAGCATGTATCGCCGCTGGTGGTCGCCACTTTGAACATTTGGTGTAATAACAGTGAAAAAACTTATTAATTTAAAAATAGTTGTGATAATTAGTGAATTTTTTTGTTCTGTAAAAACAACATTGTTTTTCTGTAAAACATTAATTGTTCTGTAAAAACATTAATTTGTTCTGTAAAAAACAGGGTAATGAATAATTCATTGTTCGACTAAATTTTAAGTTTGAGTTAAAAATACCAATACTTAAACGCATTTACTGTTTTAGGGTTTATCTTTTCGTATTCTGTTTCGTTTCATGTAGTATTGTTTTAGTATTAAAATTGCTGCGCCCTATCTGGGTTCAATGCTGTACCTGTACTGTGCCTGTACTGCCAACAACTTTTGTACAGTGACTGCAATAAATGATTGAGTATTGATTATTTTAATAAATGGTTAATTTGAAAAAAATGTTTTATTTTCAAAAGCCAATCAAAGAACTTACAATAAAAAAACTTATTG
Organism: Fissipunctia ypsillon; assembly: GCA_947568875.1. Classification (NCBI taxonomy): domain Eukaryota; kingdom Metazoa; phylum Arthropoda; class Insecta; order Lepidoptera; family Noctuidae; genus Fissipunctia; species Fissipunctia ypsillon. The sequence continues at coordinate 13,090,745 of OX387643.1, forward strand.
GTTTAATCCTTAACAGTTTGCAATACTTATAATTTACTTAACCGAAAAAAATGTTTTTAGCAAATTTAGCTGTCTTTCGTTTTGAATACTAATAACTTTTTTTTCTGAAGTCTTACCACTTAATATTTTACCATTTTGTAATTTGCATTTAATGAGGTATTTTTAAAACTAATGGGCACTAACAGTGCTGTACATTTTTTTTACACAATATGCCCCTAAAGTCAAATGATTTGCTGGAGATGAGTATTGAAATTGGAAACAAATTAATTTCTTTAAGTATCTTTGACTTTAAAATAGAAAAAAGGGTTTGGATATGATAGTACACATATTCAGGAGTAATAATAAAAAAACAGACTAAAAAAATATTGATACTTTTTGAAATTACAGCCAAATTCGTGAAGCAAGGTATGGAAATTTAAATAAAAAGTTTTTTTTTTTCGGAGATCCTTAACTGAAAATGGTTAACATTTCGGTATGTTATACATAAGAATACAGTGTATCGACTCCTTTACTCTGGACCACTATTTACGACACACCCTGTATATATCTAAATAGCAAAAGTTACTTGCGTTGACCAGTAACAGCGATTTGAGCAAGTAAACCGATTGCGATGTAGACACATTGGTATATACGTCGAGATAATAAATATTTGGTATGTCAAGTCATGCAACATTGGAGCATTTCCGACGTTTGGCTCCCAGACTGGAGCGGGCCGGGGCTGCCTTGGGGCGGCTCCTGCCCAATCTGGGGGGTCCAAACGCCTCCTGCCGGAGGCTCTACGCGGGGGTCGTGCGGTCCATGGCCCTTTACGGAGCTCCGGTGTGGGCGCGTTCCGTGAGGCGGCGACCGGTCCGTCGGTTGAACGCGTCCCAGAGAGTCATGGCCATCCGGTTAGCCCGGGGATACCGCACGGTCTCCGGGGAGGCGGCGAACCTCCTTGCCGGATTACTGCCATGGGATCTGGAGGCAAAAGTCCTCGCGCACATCTGGGAGTGGCGCGAGGAGGCAGGACGCCGGGGTGTAACTCCGTTGCCGCGAGAAATCGCGGCACGGCGGACAGAGCTCCGGCAGGATCTCATGGCGGCATGGACAGTGCGATTGTCGCAACCCAGCGCTGGGCACGCCACAATTGCGGCGATAAGTCCCCTCTTTGAGGAGTGGCTGGAGAGGCGCCACGGCGTCCTCACCTTCCGCCTGACGCAGGTCCTCACCGGACACGGGTGCTTCGGGAGGTACCTGTTCCGGATAAGGCGGGAGGAAACGCCCGGGTGTCACCACTGTGTGGATCGCCCGGAGGACACGGTGGAGCATACGGTGGAGGTCTGCCCGGCTTGGGCGGAGCACCGCCGTGTCCTCGCGGAAGCGATCGGCGGCGGCGATCTCTCGCGTCCGGCCCTGGTCCAGGCCATGGTACCGAGCGAGAGTGCATGGGAAGCCATTACCTCCTTCTGCGAAGCAGTAATGCTCGTGAAGGAGGAGGCGGGACGCGTGAGGGAGAGGCAAGCTTTGCACCCTCACGCCCCCAGTCGCCGCAGGAGACGCCCTGGGCGTCGGGAATTGGCAGCTGATTCCCGGCCACCGTAGGCGCGGGCTTGCGGACGGCGAGCAATGGGTAGCTCGCCGTCCGGTAAGGACCAAGCCTGAGTCGACGGCGCGTCGTGTTCCACGCGCGCCTCTAAGAGATGTCAGCACTATTGACGGGGTCCGCTAGGGCCGATGCCAGCTAGGGTTGCGGGATGTTCGAAAGAGTTACCGTGGCCCCGGCACAGGCAACAGAAGGAACACGGGTGGGTTTTAGTCAGTAAAAGTCTGACACGCCCTCCCGCTCCGCCCAGAGCGGGAGAAGTCATTTGATGATTTCCCATCCACAAAAAAAAAAAAAAAAAAGTCATGCAACATCAAAATGAAAATTAAAAGCTATTTATGGCTGTCACCAAAATATTCCTTGTTTAGAATCTTTCTAATTTTATGTGCGCTGGTGCAAAATAAATCAATTTCCAGATGTGATGGTAAACTATTGAGAGCTATAACACTACGTATGCAAAAGGCGTTGCGCCTGTACTTTGTCGATGCGAATGGTACATGGAGTAGAGGCCGTTTTCTCAAGTTGCCTATATTAGTGCGAAGAAGTATTTTGCTGAGTAATTCGGGACAATCAACCGAGCCGTTTGCGATGTTCACTAAAAAACAGATATCACTGATATTACGTCTTACTTCCAACGGTAAGAAATGATATCGCTTACAACGGTGTTCATAGTCGACTGAGAATTGCCCAGCCTGAAGTCCAAGTACCGCAAAAACCTCCTCTGAACGGACTCAATACGAGATTTGTAAATCTCATATTGAGGGTTCCATACTTGAGAAACGTACTCAAGGTGGCTGTGCACTAGAGAACAATAAAGGACTTTTAATGGTTTTAGGGAGCGAAAACTAGAACAAGCTCTAATAATGAAGCCCAAGGCTTTGAACGCCTTGTTGACAACTGTTTCTATATGGTTATCAAAAAGCAGCTTGCTGTCGTGTACCACACCAAGATCCCTGACACTGGTTTCTCTACTTACACAGGTACCGTCCAGTGTATACCCTGGGCCAATAATAGATTTCTGGCGGGTGAATACCACGTGAAAACATTTGGATACATTTAGTTGTAGTTTGTTTGTTTTGCAATATTGTACGAATCTGTCAAGGTCTGACTGAAGTAGCTCAGTATCAGATAATGTGCGTATGGACTTTTCACTTACCTTTTACTGACTGAAACCCGCCCGTGTTCTTCAAGTTGCCTGTGCCGGGGCCATGGTAACTCTTTCGAACATCCCGCGACCCTAGCTGGCATCGGCCCTAGCGGACCCCGTCAATTGGTGCTGACATCTCTTTAAGGCGCGCGTGGAACACAACGCGCCGACGACCCGGACCTGGTCCTTACCGGACGGCGCGGCGAGCTATGCATTGCTCGCCGTCCGCAAGCCCTAAGTCTGACTAAGATTTAGTTAGAAAATCCAACTTTTAGGTGAAAAACGTGAAATTCAGAATAGCAAAATTACCATTTTCACTAAACGTTTAAGGTTTTAATCGCGATTAAAAAGGTGTGGAATAAAATTAGTTGGCATGAACTAAAATTCATACCAACACCTCGACTTCAGGTGCAAAACAGTACTGTATCTTTTTTTCTTTACTTTTGCTTTAATATCTCGAAATTGGTGTGTCCTATCGCAAAAATAATAAAAATTTCGACCACCTTTAGCATAACATCACGCCTTGTTTCCCCGAAGGCTTAGGCAGAGGTGTACCTATAGTACACCCACATTTCGCCAGTTATGTTTAAATCCCTAAAACTCAAACGCAAATAATTCATTGAACTCTATAATTACCTGGCTTAGCAACAATAATTTGAAAATTAATCTTAATAAAACTAACATAATGCTTTTTGGACAACGGGAAAAATTACATAATTTAGCAAAATTCAATTTATCTTACAATGACAACATTATACAAGAATCAGATACAGCCCGATTTCTGGGATTAATCATTGATCAGCAATTAAATTGGAAAAAACAGATTAATGTACTTAGTAAAAAATCAGCAGCTCGTCGTTTGCCCTCTATAAACATGCTCCTACTGTCAATACAAACACCTTATTAACGGCCTTGTTGAATCTTCATTGAGATTTGGGATAATTTTGCTGGAGCAATTCAACGAACAAAGACAGTGTGCAAAGCACAAAAGCGTTGTGTACGGGCTATGTTTGGGTTGCAAACTATGGACAATTGCAGACCAATGTTCATAAAGCACAGAATTTTAACACTTCTGTCACTCTACATATTGGAAATAGCTGTATTTGTAAAAAGTAATCCTCAATGGTTTCCTCTGCTGTCAAATAATTCAGACAGAAATAGACGTGAGAAGTATAGACTTTGGGTGCAGTCACACTCGGCCAAAACAGCACTTCTACGAAAAAGTGTTGAATGCACGGCCCCATTAATATACAATAAAATTCCGAATGACATTAAGCAATTGAGTTTTAATTTATTTAAGAAAAAACTCAAAAAGTTGCTTACTGATAAGTGCTACTATAATATTGTCGATTTTTTAATGATAAATTTTGAATTTTATTGTTATTTAATTGTATTTTATATTGACTTAATTTGTCTGTAATTAGTAATTACTATTGACTTAACATACACACATTACATTTTGCATTTTTACATTTTGTACTGACTCTGATTGTATATTAAATTATTAACTATATTATGCATTGACTCTAATTTTATATTTGAAACTGGCAATGTTAAATAATTTCCAATTTAATTAATAACATATAATATAATCATTTGGTACGTGAGGCAAAACATGTTAGTCCAGTAAAATTGTTTCCATCTACAGGGTGAAATTGAATTCATGGGCATCCTCTTAAGGGGTCATTGTACTCATCATTATAAACAACTATTACTATGGGACCAAACTTGAAATCGCGAAAAAAAATCAGCTGTTCCCTACATTTTGACGAGTTATGCGAACATAAATGTAGGGAATAGCTGATTTTTTTTCGCGATTTCAGGTTTAGTTCCATAGTAAAAGTGGTTCATGATAATGAGTACAATGACCACTTAAGAGGATGCCCATGAATTCAATTCCACCCTGTATATGTGCATACTCATGTTTCACATGTTTGAACAAATAATCTAAATAATATAATCTTTATCAACATGTAAGTAATCATTTTTCATATTTTCCATACAAAAAGTGAACCGCGCCTCCGGCTCTAAAAAAATTCTGGGGGTAGGTCAAACAAGTACCACGTGGAGTCGCGATTGTCAATTTCTATTTTAATTGTGTCAAAATTATTTAGACTTTTTTTTGCAGATTAGCTAAAGCTATTCTGCAAAAAAATGTACTACGTAAAAGTAAAGTAAAAGTACTAAGTGGCTATGAGAATCTTAAAAGATTCTCATAACCAAAAGTAATGAATTTTATTGATAGTTTGTTTCGGTGTACAAGAGAATCGGCACCAATATGTTTGAGTTTAAAATAAAGTTGACCAACATAAAGTAAACCTGGGGGCCAACCACCACCTCTTAAAGCAGTATTCAGTGTGAGAAAGAGATGGATCTATACAGGACGTCTAGCTCCATCTCTTTCCCACACTCAAGTAAGATTAAAATAATACTGCTTTAAGTTAAGAGGTGGTGGTCTAGGCTTTGTACTTGTTTAATAAAATATTGTTTGTCAAATTTTAATCGAAATAAAATAAATTGGGACTTGGCGATGCGATGTTATGATATACAGCCTGATTCAAATTTTATGGCGGCTCGGAACATGAGGCGTGTCGCTGCGCAGTAACAAATTCACGTGTCAGCGGGGGTGAGGGATGCGGTACTGCGCAGTGAGTAGCGCACTTCACAGTCGCCATAAAGTTTGACGCGTACATTACCACCATTTGATCAATTTTTGGTTCTGCTATCGTGTTTACATCCTAAAACATAAAGGCGCCAAGTTAATGGCAGCTTGATTGATTTTCGTTAGTTGATCTGCGTTGATGCTTTGTTTGGCGCCGACTCAAAATTAGTAATTTACATTAATTTAGGAGCATAATAAGACTGAAAGGTTTATTTTTTGCTTTTCAGTTCCTTCTTTGCTTTTCAGTTCCTTCTTTAGTCGGGTTTAATTTTTTGTTAAAAGTTTTTTATTAATTATGGGATCCAACGATACCCGACACGCTTCTGTGCATTGTTTTTTTTTTTCATCCCTCGCTTACATGTAGGTATGGGGAGAGCCATCCTTAATTGCTTTTTTCGTAATTTCACTACACCATTGTTTAGCGGTGCACAGAATGTACCTTTTTCCAATTTTCATTTATAATAGAGTCTCCGAGTAAAATGGCTGTGTAACACCCGGATAGACCGACATTACGAAAATAAACGGGAACCGTTTTTGTTTACGGAACCCTAAACTGCTCATAACTGACATTACTTTGACAGAAGCGTCTGTCCTTGTCCCGGCGTGCACTTTTCGTCCGCACGCCGTATCTTTGTTGCAGCGCCAACAACCTTTGTTAAAATGAAATCCGATGTTTATCTATATTCTATCCATCACCATTGTAGTAGATGCATTGAGTGTGTTAACAAACCATACTGATTATGTTTTTGTTATATCCTTTCAGCCTGTATTGCTCTTTGCTGGAGAGCACACCCACAGCAACTTCTACTCCACCGCGCACGGTGCTTACCTATCAGGTCAGGTGGCAGCACGGCGCTTGCTAGCCTCGGATGAACCTGAAGAAAACTTCCTAGAATGTCCCGCATCAGCTGACTTGAGCTCGTGGATACAAGGAATACAACTTGAGGGCTAGTTATATATCAATGGTATGTAGACCTGCTTCATATGCACAGTGCCTAGGTACATTTTACTCTCATTGTATTTATCCATTATACATGACAGAGGCTTTGTCCAAGTTACTCATAAGAATTGTGATTTTGTTTATTAATGCTGTTATTAGGAAATAGTTTTGCTGCTATTGTATAGAAATTGTTTCTGCTATTAGAAATAAAGTGTTTTTATTTATTTATTTCATACATATACAGCCTTGGCCAAAAGTATTGAGCACCCATGATATCTTTCAGTTTTATGCGGAGTATCAAATAGAAATAAAACAAAACGTTTTATATGGGTTTATTTTACTATTTATTAATAGAAAATTAATATTTTGTGGGTCCACCCTTTGCCTTAATTACGGCAGAAATTCTTTTTGGTAAAGAGTTAACAAGTTTTTTACAGTCGTCAACAGTAATCGAGTTCCATTCTAGGCGCAGGCAGCGTTTTAAATCTTCTTTGTTGTTAATTGTGTGGCGCCTAACCCTGCGCTTTAATAAACCCCATAAATGTTCTATGGGGTTCAGATCTGGAGACTGAGCTGGCCAGTCAAGCAGTTCCGTGTTATTTTCCCGAAACCATCTCATAGTGCGTGCAGATTTGTGGCATGGCGCGTTATCCTGCTGGAATTTGACACCATCCATATTCGTGTCGCCAAAAAGTTTCGTGAATGAAGGCAGTAATGCAGTTTCTAGTACATTTATGTACTTAGTAGAGTCCATGCGACCCTCACACACGAACAATTCGCCAACTCCAGAATCGGTCATGCAACCCCAGACCATTATGCTGCCTCCACCGTGTTTAACGGTTGGGATCACACACTCTGGCTTAAATTCTTCGCCCACACGGCGACGCACAAAGGTCACACCAGGTGTACCAAAAATCTGCAATAAAGAGAAAAATATTGAGTTCCGTAAAACTAAAATAAATTCAATTATGCGTTTGGTTTTTAAAACATTTTATAAAATTGTATCAGGGCATTAAATTGACTTACTCACCTCAAAGTTTGATTCGTCTGACCAAACAACATTTGACCAATCTTCAGCGGTGAAAGTTCGGTGTTTTAAAGCCCATTTCAATCGAGCTTTTTTGTTGTTATCGGAGAGCCATGGCTTCTTCCTAGCTTTACAGCCTTTCAGACCAGCTTCTTGAAGTCTTCTGCGAGTAGTTCGAGCAGAAATTGGCTTCTTAATTTGTTCCGACAACTCAGCAGCGAGCTCTGAAGATGTTTTTTTTCCTATTTCTTAACGACTCTCTCAGTAACTGACGATCTTGACGGTCTGTGGTGATGCGTTTGCGCCCGGTTCTCGGTCTGTTTTGATGTAACCCGGTAGCAGAGAATCGCTCAATAGCATATTGCACGGATCGGCGCGAACATTTCAAAGTTTTGGAAATCTCTACCTGAGGTTTCCCTTGCTCATACAGAAGCTGTGTCTGCACACGTTATTCTAATGAAAGTTCGTTTCGCTTTGGCATATTACAACGATATCACTTAAATCTTCTGAAATAAAATACCAACAGCGCACTAGATCACTGGCTGTGTCCACAACGAGCGATAGTAGCGAACTGATTAATAAATACAAAAATTGAAAAAGACAAATTTTGTGACATCCAGGTGTTTTATTGCTAGCTGCGGCGTGACTGATTATTTTTAAACCTTTGTAGATGCCGATTAAATAATCCATAAGCAATTGATTTGGTTTCTTCCCATACTTACCGTGTACGAGCGAAATTTGTAAGGTGCTCAATACTTTTGGCCAAGGCTGTATATATAAACTACTATACCTATATGATGTTAGCTCTCTAAAATTAAACAAAATGTATGTGTGGGTTAAAATTTCGCAAAACCGTAGTTTTACAAGTTGTAATGGCCGAATATAAACAGATATTTATGTATACTCAAACTCGTAAAATTTGATTGTATCACTCTGTTGAATATCACTTGCACGTCAAAAACGACAAGGTTTATTTAGACTATTTTGTCTATGTGACAGTTAGATAGTTTCAACCTTAATGAAGTTTCAGTTCCTTACGGAATTGTTGTCAAATGTTGTAACGAACTTACGAGTTCGACTATACCAAGAAAACTGAGAATAAAATAATGAATGAAATGATAAAAATTAGTCATGGATTCATTGGTGTAGTCATATCAATTAAATCATTTAAAAGATAATCTTATAGTACAAAATATAGGACAGTCAACAGTGCCTCAAAAGGTGATTCAAAAATAGAGTCTTAAAATTGCCTGCATCTCGTAAACTAGACTGACAGTCCAACTAGGACTAGGCCCACTAGAATTTCTAAGACAGAATACTACCTACTTACTTCAGTATCTTCTAACAACCATAGTTGGTAATCTGAGAGTAAGATTCGCGGCATATGCATCTTTGTTTTTTTTTTCACATTTATACAAATCAAAACACAGAAAAATGTTTTTAATATCCATTAAATTAGTTTTATTTGACAAATAATTTTATGACACAAGGAAACATTTGACGAACGACTAATTTTACGAAATCTGGCCACCCCGTTCGTGCTATTTGACGCCATTACTTTATTTTCACTGTGAATATGTGACGTCACATGTCTACGCCGATAAACCAGTAACAATCGATCACTTGCATGCCAACATTCGACGCATTATTGCCGAAATACAGCCTGATTTACTGTAAGGAGTGTGTGAAAACTTGACCTCCAGATTGTACCATGTAGGTACGCGCCAGCCGCGGTGGCCACATGCCCGAAATCATATTCAAATATTAATGCTATAAAATTACCTGTCAAATAAAGGTAATTTCATGGATATTTAAAAACATTTTTCTGTGTTTTATTTTAATTTAAAGTGGAGCATCTAAAAAAACACTCTCTACATACAGGATGTAAGGGACAGCCCTCCGCAAACTAACAGGCTGCATTTAGCTCCTTATTTTGAATCATATTCCACCGGAAATATTCTCAGGAAAATTTTCATTTTTTTTTTTACCGTATTTTCAGTTACTATTACTTTATTTCAATGTAAATTTACATTCTCTGTACGCATCACTCCATTTATGTAAATAAAACAGCTAAAATCAAAAAACCAAAACGAGCAATGGATGTTGAAATACTCGGCGGCCGAAGGCTCGCTGCGCTGCAGTTCGCTACGCGCGTTTTGCCACGGTAACGATACATTGCGTGTGAGGTAATAAAACAAATCAGGTTTATTGGATTCCCATAACGTTCCTGCAAAAAAATCATGTACCGGTCATCTTAGTATGATATTATACTGAATTCACCCCATCAGTCTGCGGAGGGCTGTCCCTTATACCCTATATAAATACGTAAAAATGTATATTAATTTGAAGATGTTTTCTCTTATATGCTGTGAACTATAACAAACACGGTAAAAAAGAATTGCAAATATGGCTACTTTTAAATTAATACTTTTAAAAATAGCGTGCATAAAACATTTTTGTTTTCCCTAAGTATTATTGCATATTGGTGCCGATCCTCTTGTCACAACTGCTTCTAAACTGGACTAAAACATGAACATAACATAACATCACGCCTCGTTTCCCCGAAGGGTTAGGCAGAGGTGTAACCTAACCTTATCTAACCTTTAGTTAACCTTTAACCTCGCCCCCTATTACATGGGACTTAAACATTAAAAAAAATAAAAAAATAAAGCGACCGTTTCTGGGGACCCATTGTTGAGTGTGCAAGTCACCCCCTGCCATTTTATCCGTGTATTGTATTTATCACACTTTAGCCATCCAAACCCATAGCCCATTTTTTTTTGTCTCCATATCCTGCAATAGTCCTACACCAACCGGGGGTTGTCCTTGGGTGCACTTGCATAGTACGCACAGGGATAATCGTCGGTTGGTGCCTCATTACCATTGAAAGCGTCTAACGGGCCTCTGCGAGTTGGCTTCGGCCCCTCATATGCCTTCCAAAGGTCCGGGACCCTGGGGTCCCGAAAGAAAAAAAATAAATGTGGGTGTACTATTGGTTACATCTCTGCCTAACTAAAAAAATCACCAAAATTTAGTTTATTCATGTCAAACGACGATTTCCCATTCTGAAATTGACTAAAGTGACATAACTTAACTATTTATTTTAGTTTAACAGCACTAAGATGGCCCTCAGTTAAGTATTAGTTTAGTGAAAATGGTAATTTTGCTATTCTGAATTTCACGTTTTTCACCTAAAAGTTGGATTTTCTAACTAAATCTGACTATTTTTAATCGCGACTTAAAAGGTGTGGAATAAAATTAGTTGGCATGAACTAAACTTCACACCAACACCTCGACTTCAGGTGCAAAAACAACAGTAGGTACTGTATCTTTTTTTTCTTTTGTTTTGTTTTTATCTCGATAACGGTGTGTCCTATCGCAAAAATGCCTCGTTGGTCTAGTGGTCGCAAGCGCTACTGCTGAGCATGAGGTCCTGGGTTCGATTCTCAGGTCGGGCAAAGTATTATTGGGTTTTTCTATCTGGAATTTGTCAGTAGCAGCCCGGAGTCTGGATTTGTGCCCGGTGGATGGCAATAGGCACGCCCCCTATTACATAGGACTTAAACATAACTGGCGAAATGTGGGTGTAGGTACTATAGCTACACCTCTGTCTAACCCTTCGGGAAAACAAGGCGTGATATTATGTTCATGTTTTATGCTATCGCAAAAATAATAAAAATTTCGACCCCCTTTATAAGACCCACAAACCCCTAAAACTCAACATGTAGGTAATAATTTTTCATATTTTCCATACAAAAAGTGAAAAATTCCATATAAAACACGTCGAGACTGCTCCACTCCGCGCCTCCGGCTCAAAAATAATCACGGGGTAGTGCAAACAAGTACTTACCACGTGGAGTCGCGATTGTCAAATTGGATTTAGTTGTGTCAAAATTATTTCTTTTAGTGATATTTTTTTGCAGAATAGCTTTAGGATTCTCATAGCCAAAAGTAAGGAATTTTAGTGATAGTTTTAGTTCGGTGTACAAGAGAATCGGCACCATTATTAATTTATTATATTTCTATCCTCAGATGGTTTCTTGATTTCTTGCAATGATTTAAACACTTTGCTATCTTTAAAGTGGCGCAATACTTCTTTTGATCAGTGTTCCATCAATTTAGCTTGCAACCATTGTTATAGAAGTTGATATGGTAGCTTTAAGTTTTTTGGAAAAAAATGTTTATAGAATACTTCTTATTTAACTTATTATAAATCTGTATGTAAAATTAGGGTTTGAGATATAACATAATTGTAGGGAATAATAACAGACATTTAAGGGTTCCATCAGACGTTTACGATAAACAGCTGGCTTATTCCCAGTTCACTTCTTATTGTCTTCAGATTTGAATCAAATCAAATTTGATTCGAATGAATGATTCCTGTCATTCCCCACGACACCACCAATGGTGTCGATTTCAGTGGTGTCGTGGGGAATGAAGGAAAGAATGTTGGTTGAGGTCGAGAGTAAGCCTGCAGATTATTTCTACAACTTTGTTTCTATGGTATAGTCTTCCTTCATTGTATGTAAAATTCAAAATAAAAATAAAAAATTCAAAGAGAGCATGCTATGAACTTACCAAGAGATATTGTGACTTCAGTTCAGTTTATTTTCTTCTTTGTTATTATTATAGCTATAGGTGTGTAGGTACTTGTAATATTCATTTTTGGGAACTGATGTTGTCTTGACGACATTCAAGAAATGGACATGGCGAATTTATATTCCTATTAGTCAATGGGTTTTACAATAAAACCCTATTGGCATCTCTGTGTAGTCGGTCTTTACCTATGTTAAGTACCAAGTACGGTCAATTGCTCGGCAGTAGTAACACATTGACTACAAAAATCTGCTTACAAAAGGCGCTGTAAATGTCAAATTACTCCATAGATGTGCGGTTGACTGTAATTAGGTACACGAGGCTACGGCTACTGGTGTTATTATATCTAATAATATATTCCTATGGAAAAAAATATTTATAACATAATAGCACTAAGTATAGAAATCCTATTTTAACCCCTATAGTCATTCCAAATTTAAGTTTCCACGTACTTATGCTTAGGATTGCCAAGTACGCTTTCTATATCAGAAAAACCGGCCAAGTGTGAGTCGGATTTGTGCACTTAATTGAGAAAAATTGGGATAGAGCTAGCCACATATTACTAATATGTAGCAAGCTAGTGCTAGCTCAGATGTGGGTAGCAAGAAAGCATTTGAAATAAACCCCAAGTTCAAAGAAAATAAAATCGTAGATTATTGATTGATTAATTATTTCTCAGTAGATATTGAATAACGTATGTAGTACCTAGTTTACTTACTTACGTTATCATTCTTAAACCGGATATTCCGTTATCAAAGTTTAAGTTCCAAAATGAGCCTCACTCTAGCGTACGTACCTATGTATTTTCCACCTTTTTAGATTGAATAACTTTGGTATTTATCTTAACTAGGGGTAAGTGCATGCCCAAATTGTTCTTTAAATAGGTACCCACAAATTGTAATCCCTGTATGGCTAGTTTAAGTAAGCTGTTGCACAAACATGTAGGTACAGACGCCAGCAGGCCAAGCTATCCGAAACTGTCAAATTTTCCCAATCAACCTTGAACCTAATGCGATAAAGTTGAAATCTTTTAAAGAAATTTGACAGTTTGTAGTAGCTTGATGTGCTGCGAACCATACATCATAAATACAATGATGATTTATAAAATGCAAGTTTTATAAATAAATGAACCATTTAAACTATAATATTCTACCAGTTTTTAGGAGCCACTTCAAAATGGCCTAACCGTCTAAAATAACATTAAATTTGATCTTATACGATGGAAAAAATATGTTATTAGCTACGGTTTAATGCATACTGTGAGGCAGGGTCCTAACCGAAAGCGATGGTCGTGCGAATACGCGATCATATTATATTACATGAATTATGACGTACAACTTACAAACGAATCCGCGGTCATATTATATTATATGAATTATGACGTACAACGTACAAACGCTACTTGTTTGATCGCGCCAGTTTGTAGGTACAGACAGTCGCTTTTGGTTAGGACACGGTGAGGCATAGTTCCCGTTTTGTCGTAACGTAACGGCATAGGTACATATTTAATGAACTCGAGCTGTTCAGATATACCACGGTAAGAGAAGCGGCCTATTATTGCGATTTGCGAGAACACTCTCACGCCCCCGTGGGTGCAGTAAGAAATAACAGTGGCACAACGATAAAAATCGCCACGACACACAGTGGCAGGAAAATTACGTTTCATATAAGTACATAGAAAACAAAGTACAGTTTTTGAATAAAAACAAAAATGCAGGGTTGTAATAACCAACTTGTAGTTCAAATACCTACATGATGATTTGTTTTCTTCTCACGCAGAGTAATTTGAAATTAAAAATAAAATAATTTTTCTTGTATAGAAGAAATCACGTTATGTCATATTTTTTTCAAGACTAGTTAAAACTGTTAAGCTGCCATTAATTTCTATGTATAGCGGGAGTCACTTCAAGTCGCTTGAAATACAGCACGCGCGCATCGACTTGCACGTTTGGCCGCTACATATCTTTAAGCTTTCGCACCGTAGTATTTACGGTTTATTCCCGGTCGTCCCCACTGGGCACGAGTGGCAAAAAAAGTTCCAATCGTCACCACAGGGGAGGAACGAAACTTTTTTTTTCCCCACTCGTGTCCACTGGGGACGACCGGGAATAAACCATATTTACTAGAAATGTGTATATGTGTAGGTAAATTAGGGTGGTATTTCCATAAAATAAGTGTTAACTTGTAACCTTATGATAAAACCGACCTTCCCAAGCACTGTGGTTCGAAATTACGAATAAAAAAGTTTCTGTTTTAGAACAAATCACGTTATGTCATTTTTTTCACGACTACCTAGTTCAAACGCAGACCCGCTTCACGTAAACGATTTCGGATGGTTTGGTCGCTTATCAGCAAGCCTGAAGAGCTGTGGAGCCTCGTAGCCAACATCATGGCGGTCATGGTACGATTCCGTCGAGCAGTATTTTGGATGTACCAGTCCTGTCTGCGAGTGGTGATGCGAGATCGTCTTCCATGTCGCTCGGCCACGCTGCCCGTGATACGATAGCGTGTCCAGAGGCGGCTTATGATGCTCTGTGTAGTGTCAAGAGCGACAGCCACAGATGTTGCCTGGGACCAGCTTGCAACATTCCGACGGTTAAATGATGTCGTCGCTCCATATCGATGCAATTTTTTTCAGTTCCGATGCAGAAATTGTAATGGTTTTATAAAAACGCAATTACACACTTTTATAGAAATCGTGATCGACAGTTGATTTTCTATTTTTTTTTAATCAAAATTTAAAGAAAATTATTTATTCAAATAGTGAAATTCACTCAAAATAATTAATAACGGTCCAAAAAAGTTAAAATAATAATCCTCAATTGCGGCGATACTCTAAAACGTATTTGATCCCCAGACACTTCTGATGTATGTACCTACATGAAACGTAATTTACCTGCCACTGTGCGATACAGCGTGAACAGTGCCTTACTATACTGTAGGTACCTACCTACTTTTATATTATTTTAGTTAATTAGATTAAATACAGTTTGTTAGTCAACCTGTCTAAAATGTTATCATAACCATCATGATGGTTTGGAAAATAATGAGAAAGATACTTCTGTTACTACACAGTAGTAATTTTTTGGACCAGGCTTTACGTATGGCGCTATGTATATGCAAGCTAAATTGGGTCATTTCAACTGTAGTATTAGTATTTGCAATTAATGTTATCTAATGCATTTCCAGATTTTAGACTATTAAAAAATTAATTAGGTTACATATTCGATTTTTCTAGTCAATGCCATGTTTTTTGTATTGCTTTAAATAAATCATCAAATACATAAAATGTTTTATTGTCCTTCACTGATATCCTACATCATTCAAGATTGAATTATGAATGACTCTAAATAATAAACAAAAAAATTATTATTGTAATAAACTTTTATTAAATTAATAATAAACAATTGAAGCAAGATTATTAGCATTTTTTATAAAAATAACATAAATAATAACATTTATTACAATGGAGCTGGCTACGTAATGTAGACGTAAAATAAAGGTATTAAAGCCCTCAAAATATTTTATGATTAACATCTTGGTCAAAATTATATTGGGTAATAGTTCTATTTGGTCACTGGTTAAAAACAATTTTATTATAATAAGTGACATGACATGATAAAATTATAACATTTCAGTTAAGGTGAAAGCGCCAGATAGCCCGGGAAATTCAAAGTTTCTTACGTTTTTTGCAATTTGCAAGTTGGTATTAGGTTGTATGTTGATCAAAATATGATTGGCGACCGTAAAAAGTATGTATTTATAGAATTATAATAAATTAAAGTCATCAAGACGACTCTTTAAGACTTGGTAATTCTATTGAATGATTTTCATGAAATCTTGATAATTATGATTATGCAAACTTATGGAGTTGTATTACAGATTTTGAGGATTATAATTCTTTATATGCATATTTATTACGCTAGCGAATGATACTTTAATCAACATACAATATAATACTGACTTGCAAATTGCAAAAAAAACAAGAAAGTTTCAATTTCGCGGGCTACCTGGAGCTTCCCCCTTAAATAAAAATACAGTAGGTACCTATACCAACTCAGAAAGTTACAACTTTGTGAGGAAGTCCATCACAAAGTTCATGCTAATTTTCATGAAAATTAAATATTTACAAATTAATTGACAATCACCTTTGTCAATTTTATTAATTACTAGCTGTTGCCTACGGCTTCGCCCGCGTGGATTTCATACTTCCTTATTTGAATCGTATTTTGTTCACAATTTCATGGTTTTTAATTATTTTGCGCAGACCCCTAATTTAAAATCTGTCAGTGAAAGTCCCATAAAAATCGGTCCAGCAGTTTCGGAGATTAGCCAGAACAAGCAGACAGACAGACAATTTTTTTTTTGTTGTTATAAGTACCATAAACTTCCATGCATTAAGTAAAAAGCTGTTATTTTTGACATTATAAACAGACACTTCAATTTTATTTATTTGTAAAGATTGTATTTCTAATGAACCTTGGCCAAACAGTCCTTTTACCCAATTACAGGTACTGTCAGACAAAATTATATTAAACATTTTATACCTCTTTATACCTCTAGTATCATAGGTATTTTAAATAATACTATACTATGTTAATAAAACCATGGAATGCCACCGTTGTTAAAAATGTTTACAAAAAAATACTGAGTTATGAATACCATAGCTATGTTTGTAAGTTATTTAAATAAACTAACCTATGTACATGTAAATTATTATATTTTTTGCATAAACTCAATTTATATCAGGTGATTCCTTGCCCAATTGAAATCTTGTGCATAAATAAAAAATAATACATAGATGTCATGAACAGATCTAGCAACTTTGAGAATTTAACCTAGGTACATAATAACTAAAAACCTACATTATTGGACGGATAATTCTCTAAATTTATTATAACAGTTGATACAATAGTGAGTATTCTTCATAATATACAACAAAAAGTAGATGTCATAAGTACAGACATACAATTAATACCAGACAGCATTTTACAGTTCTTATGAAAGATAAATCTAATGATTGTGTTCTGTAAACACCTTAAAAGAGTGGCTGTAATATTAACGAACAACATGTAGTTCTACTAAAGAATTTTTTGTAGTAATTATTGTCAACAAGCTTTTGTCATGCTCATGGGATACCTCTTGCCAGACACACTTGCCTATAAGAGGTACTTCTTCAAGCGGAGCTCTAAAAGCTACAAGTAAAGTAAGACAGCAGCCATCAGCAACGGGGTCATGTTCCAAGTTCAATAATCCCAATGGTCGGTGTTGACCCACATCAGCTCCAAACATTTCCACCATAAACCTTCTCAGTGTTGAATGAATGCTTTTCCCAGGATTTATCTCACATGTAGGAAAATGAATCGCAGTTTTCTCACTTAACAGAACATGCAACTTGTTTGTACTCCTCTTCTTTATAACTACAACCAATCTCAATAAATCTTTGATATGATGAATGGGGGCTGGTAAGATATCTTTGTGCCATTGACTGTCAGGATTTCTATTACTGTTTAACTGGGCTTTCTCAATAAGATGCAAAATGTCATTAGATCTCAATGAGATTTCTTGAAGATTGGAGATCCACTTTGCTTGCAACGATTCTTTATCTGCTCTAGCAGGTGTTTTTAATTCACCACCTTTAATTTCACCAGTTAAAACAAATCTGTACCACATTCCACCAGCAGTCTCTACAACTAATAGTGTGGCTGGATTACATATAAGACCTGTTTCCTCAAGAACCTCTCTGGCTGCAGCCTGTACTATAGTCTCACCCTTTTCCATGCGTCCTGCCGGTAGATACCACTTGCCTGCGCAACTCTCTTTTGCCTCTTGCATCATCAATACCTCGTTTGATTCATTAATGATCACACAAGCAACGACATAAGTGACGTTGCTGCCCAGTACCGGTTTGAAATTAGATGAAGTGGTAGGTGTAATACCCTGAGACTCGGCAACAGAATTTTGATCAGCAATAGTAAAATCACAAATAGTATTATCATCGCCATCTAGGCCTAGACCATCAAGTAATTTAGTAATATTCGAGTCCACTTGGCGCGACATAGTTACCTAATTCCTTTTTGTTGTCTTATACTCAACACCTTGGTTAATTTTATTTAACTAAATATGCGAACAGGAAACTAATTTCAATGGTTTCAAAATATTGATGTAAACTTGAGTCAAAACTATTTTTAATTAACTAAATGTATCCAAAAATACCAATGAGCGTGATTTGTATATCAATTTATAGTAGTACGGTTAGGGTTACCAGATAGAAAATTTAAAAGTCCGGAGAATAACCTTTTCCATTGCAGTCCTGAGATTTTCTCGAATTTTGCGAAATCTCTCGCAGACGAAATTTACAGCTGTGTGGCCCACGGCTCGACGTGGGCAGTGCGTGCCAATACCATCCACCCCTCCCACGCACCACCATGAGTTTTAACGTGCATTTTATAGAACAGTGATAAAAGACAAAAGTTTATTTGTAGAAGTATCATCGCAAAATAAATATGATAAAACTAATGATTACAATAGGTTTAGATCTTAAGTGTTGATTTTATTTGTGCAAATCACATGACCAAAGTTGATTTTTAAATTAGTTTCATTATAAAAAAGATTTTTTTTTTTTTGTAATAAAAAAGATCTGAAAAATTACTCTATTTTATTGAAAATTCTAAAATTCCTGAGATTTCTGAAATCCAGCCACAATCCTGAGAAGAGCCTATAAATCTTGATATATGGTAACCCTATGTAAGGTAGTGCTTTTTTATATAAAACTGGGAATACACGTCAGGTCTTTTTCATCCGATAGTCTGATCCGGCTACCGGAGGCGTTGGAGCCATTAGTTTGTATGAACATGCAATACACGTCCGATCCGATAGTCGGGCCGGACGTCTGGAGTCGGAAACTGGCACGCGGCGTTTCCGATTTTATTGTCGTTCTGGGCCTACGACAGCTTTAGTTCCGTTATGGCGCTACTTTCGGTAGCCATGTTGTTGGCAGCCATTTTGGTGTCTAACTATAATTATGTCAAACAGACATGAATGTATTCTCCGTCATTCGTGTCATGTCCAAAGAGTAAAGTAACTATAGAGATAAAGAGTAAAAACTCTGTGGTATTTGCATGTACAAAACTAGCATTGAGGTAATATGTATGGACGGCAGCACATCAAGCTACTACAATCTGTCAAATTTCTTTAATAGATTTTCAGCTTTATCGCTAACGCATTAGATTCAAGGTTGATTGGGAAAATTTGACAGTTTCGGATAGCTTGACCTGCTGGCGTCTGTACTACCATAGAGTATAGTAATATATGTGTACTATGTATATAACTAGGTACCTACCAAATTATCAATTGGTAGCAGAGCGTGGTTTTTTCGAGGAACGATGTCATCATCGTATCGTATAGAACCACTTAGTAAAACTAATTATGATACCTGGTGCGTACAGGCTGAGGCCATCTTAATAAAAAATGACCTATGGGAATACGCGAGCGGAACCACAAATTATCCGTGAACGCGACTGCCGAAGAGACAGTGAAGTTCCTGAAAAGGGACACGATGGCTCGTGCTGAGATCATGCTTTTGATGTCTCCACCTCAACTCAAGCAAGCAGGTAACTGGTTGTAAAACATCTAAAGAGGTTTGGGACAAGCTAAAATATATTCATCAAAGTTCGGGACCTGCGCGAAAAGCAACTTTGCTTAAACAGCTCGTTCTGAAGAAAATGGCTGAAAAAGACGATGTGCAGGATCATTAAAAGCAATTTTATGGATGTGGTTGATAAAGTAGCAACAATGGGCGTGGAAATCCATCCAGAACTATTAAGCATTATGATGCTGTATAGACTGCCACAAAGTTTCGAAAATTTCAGGATTGCCATCGAAACTAGAGACAGTTTGCCAAGTCCAGATAATTTAAAGATTAAAATTGTTGAAGAAAGTGAAACCAGAAAGAACAGCAATAGTAGATATATTACTGAAGATGCTTTTTATGGCAGAAATAAAAGACAAGGAAATAACAATTACAGTGGACCTTTCAAGTTCAGATGCAACAAATTCAAAAGAAAGGGACATAAGGCTTCTGAATGCCAAGCGAGAGCCGGTTATAGTGAAAATAATACAAATCATGGAAGTTTTAGTATGCAAACAAGATGCCTAACGACTGCGAAGCATTTCAAGAAAAATATTTGGTGCCTCGACAGTGGATGTATGGATGGCAGCACATCAAGCTACTACAATCTGTCAAATTTCTTTAATAGATTTTCAACTTTATCGCTAAACTATTAGGTTTGAGGTTGATTGGGAAAATTTGACAGTTTCGGGTAGCTTGACCTGCTGGCGTCTGTACATCTCACATGTGTGGCGATGAGGAGAAATTTGACAGCATAAACAGTGAGTCTGGAACATTAAAACTAATGTAGTATATAGATAATGAAGAATATACTTTCGGTAAGCAGAGCGTGGATGGGTTAGATTGATTAAATCGTCTCCTATGGTTACACAACCCAGGTCTTAACACTAATTATTTTATTTGTAAACACAATGATCTATATTAATAGGTTTTTTTCACTCATCATTGTCAGACACACTCACTTGTTATTTTTTCACTTGACACTGACAAGTTTCTTTTTCACAGTTTAAGTCTTTGAATAATGAGGTTCCTATACAAACTCTAACACTTTCCCTTATTCAATAGATCTAACTATAAGACCCATTGCATGACAAAGAGATGTGAAGTTCGGACGTGGCAGTGCTTTTGTGAGAATGTCAGCCACTTGATTCGCTGTACCAATTCTTGTAACTTCAATAGCACCTTCAGCCACTAGTTCTCTGACATAGAAGTGACGAATGCGGATGTGCTTAGTCCGCTTGTGGAATTCCGGGTTGTGGGCAAGTCGAACTGCTGCTTCGTTGTCCACACTGAGCGTTGGTGTATGCGTAAGCTTAGTAAGGTCTTGCAGAATTCTTGTTAGCCAAACAAGTTCTCTAGCTGCTTCACTAGCTGCTACAAGCCCAGCTTCTGTCATAGAGATAGTGACCGAGACTTGTCGCTGACTCAGCCATGAAATTATTCCACCAGAGAAATGACAAACCACTCCTGTAGTAGATCGTCCGGTATCTCGATCTCCACCATGATCTGCATCGCTAAAACCTAGCACATCAGGTAAATGATGCTCTTTATACTCGATTCCATAAGAGCTTGTGCCCTCGATGTAGCGCATAATCCGTTTCACTCGGAGCCAATCTTCTTTGGACGGTGATTCCAATTTTCGAGATGCAACTCCAACAGCGTAGGCAATGTCCGGACGAGTTCCAACCATGAGATATGCGAGAGCACCAACAGCTTTACGGTATGGAAAGTTTTCCACTTCTGTAGCTTCAGCTTTCCCTGATTGTGAAGGTTCCTTCTCTATAGGCGTAGCAACAGGGTTACAGTTAGCCATCCCGAAACGGTCCAAAATTCTTTTTGCGTAGGCTTCCTGATTGATGAAAACAGAGCCATCCTCTTTTCTGATTAATTGAAGACCTAGGTAATGAGACGCAGGTTTCGTTGTAATCCGTAGTCTTTTTTTAAGATCATTCAAAAAAGAATTAGCCAGGGCTTCATCCGTGGCAGCTACCAATCCATCATCGACATACAATGTAATGAGTAGCTTCTTGTCATCTACATGCTTGGTGTATAGACAACAGTCAGCTTCGCACTGCTTGAAGTCCATGTCCAGTAGTATTTCTTGGAAACAGGCGTTCCAGCACCTTGGAGCTTACTTCAATCCATACAGGCTTCGATTGAGCTTCCAAACATTAGCCGTGCCATCGGCATAGCCTGCCGGTTGTTGTACATAAATTTCCTCCTTCAGGGTCCCATTGAGGAACGCAGTACAAACGTCAAACTGCACTAGGTGAAGGTTTTCCTGTGCGCTGACACTCAACAGAGCTCTGATCGTTGCAAGGCGAGCAACAGGACTAAACGTCTGATCATAATCCTGTCCCTTTCTCTGCTTGTAACCTTTGACGACTAGACGAACTTTGTATTTGTCGACAGAGCCATCTGGATTCCGTTTAATACGCAGAACCCATTTGCAGGGAAGAGCTTTCTTTCCTTTAGGCAAATTACGGGGCGTCCAAACATTGAGGTCCTTTAGAGATTTCAATTCAATATCCATAGCCTGTTGCCACTCTGTACAATCGTCTCGCTTCATTGCATCCGCGAAGTTTGACGGATAAGTTTCTGTGACACATACATAGTCATCAAATCTTTTTGGACGTCGAACTTGATTACGGTCACGTAGATTGTATCGCGGCAGCGACTCTTCTACAGCGTCATGAAATTCCTCAGAGTTGTGATCATCCTCTTGTAGGTTATGTTCCTGGACAAAGTCTTCCACTTGGACGTCTTCCAGGTTTTCTCCCTCAAGACTTTGTTCTTGATCAACGGAGGCTAAAGGTTCTTCCATAACATGGTCTCCCTCGTGTTGAATTGTTTCTTGATGTATTTCTAACGAAACCGGTTCCTCACTGTCGTTCGTACTATTAATCGGCAGCTTAAATGAATACTCCCTCGAACTAGAGACGGTTTCTTCATGTTCGTTGATGGAAAGTGGTTGTTCGTTAAAGATAACATCTCGTGAACGGACTAACATGTTTTTCTTTCCGTCCGTTATCCAAATTCGGTAGCAATCTTCGTCATATCCGACGAGTTTGCCTTTGATAGCTTTTTTATCTAATTTCTTCCGCTTTTGCTTTGGAATGTGGGCGTAAGCTGGGCATCCTATAATTCGGAGGTGTTTTATTATAGGCTTCTTTCCACACCAAAGTTCATACGGAGACTTATCACTTATGTTGGTAGGACCCGTTCTGTTCAGGATGTACGCTGCAGTATTTATAAGTTCTGCCCACAGTTCTTGAGGCATTACTTCGTGTGCATACATCATGGACCTTGCAGTTTCAACCAACGTTCTGTTTTCTCGTTCACTTACTCCATTTTGTTCCGGTGTGTACGGTGTGACGAGTCTTTGTTGGATTCCATTGAAGTCAAGTATACTTGGAACGGACTTGTTATCAAATTCACCACCGTTGTCACTAAGTAAGCACTTTATGGTATGTCCGACTGTTTTAGCCTGAGCGAGCATTAAAGTAAGTTTATCCTTGACCTCAGATTTGTGTCGTAAAAAGTATACCATACGGTAACCTGTGTAGTCATCTTTGAACAAAACGTAGTACTGATACTTTCCATAACTCGGTTGAAATGGTCCACACACATCTGTATGTATGAGTTCTCCTGGTGCAGTAGCTCGAGTCATCTTACCGAATTTAATTCTATGAGCTTTCCCGTATATGCAGCCTTCGCATGTATCCTTATCAAGAGGAAGATCTAGTCCCAATGCGTGTTTAATTGTAGCTTTTACATGCCTCTTGTTTTGATGCGCAAGCCTCTCGTGATAGAGCTGCATCGTTTCAGTTGTTGCATAGACTTCGAGGGTTTTCATAGACGTAGGTGGTATATTTATAACGTCAAGTCTGTATAAACCACCTCGGTGCTGACGTTTTCCTATTAAGCTTGCTTCTCCATTGACAAAGACGGTGCATTCTTTTGAACGAGCTTTTTGGAATTTTGTCGTGAAGTGCGAGAACTGAAAATAAATTCTTATTTATGGCTGGAACGTACCAGACGTCTGTCAGGGTAACACGTAGTTGTTTCGCTTTCACAGTTGCTTCGAGTATTACAGATCCTTTACCTTTAGCATGGATCGTATTTCCATTGGCAGTTGTTACCGTGCGGAACTCATCAAAACGCTCAAAATTCTGGAACAAATCAGCCCGATCGGTGACATGGCTCGTCGCGCCATTGTCAACAAACCAGCTCTCGGTGTCTCTATCGATGTGAAAAACCTCTGTGTTCTCTACGGACATTAGGATCATGTTAGCTGTCTTAGAAGTAGAAGGCGCTGTATTGCTACTCTTTGGAGGCTTGCCATCTCGGATCCACTTCTGGCAGTTTTTCACTCGATAACCTATAGCCTGGCAGTAATTGCATTTCATTTTCTTGTCCTTCTTCTTCTCTGTAGCAGAAGTGCTGGAATTCGTAAACAAGGCTTCTGGCTGCTGTAGTACGGCGTTATTACTCAGCAGTGCCCTTTCGAATGAGCATAAATGACTTGTAAGACTGTCGATGTTTCTGTTCGCTTTCGGGAGTAATAGCCAACTGCTTCTGAACGTAAAGAATGATTCGTCAAGAGTATCCAGGATTTTACATATGAGCATTAGTTCTGGTAGCTCCTGATTGTCGTCTTTCTTGAGTTCCTGATTCAGCTGTGTCCAAATGTTCTTTAGTTTCGACATATGTGTGGCTATATCGTCAGCGGGGTCCTTTTTGAAACCAAAAAAGTTCATACACAGATTGTATGCCTTATCTTCGTTAATACCATCAAATAGTCTATGTAATTCAAGCCATACCTCTCGAGCTTCAGCAGACCTCATGACTTTCCTAAGTGTCTTTTCGTGCATATTGGTCGTCAAAATAAGAAGGACATTCGCGTCAGCTTTAACAAACATCGCTTCGTCGGTGTTGTACGCGGTGACGGCGGCATCTCCAGCTCCGGCGGCTGGTGGTGTGGGTTTTTGGAACTTGCCTTTGACTACCTCTAGCGCCTTCGGTACGGTGCGTAGGAGACATTTGGCTTTATATTTCCACGTCACGTATCCTAGTTCGACTTGCCCTCTAATAAACCAATTTTCCCTGAGAATGTTTCCATCTTGTGAGCGGGCCCTCAACCTAATGTAATAATAGAATAGTATAAGAAGAGTAGTAGAGTACTGTAGTAGTAAGTAGTAGTAGAATAGTATAGATAATGAAGAATATACTTTCGGTAAGCAGAGCGTGGATGGGTTAGATTTATTAAATCGTCTCCTATGGTTACACAACCCAGGTCTTAACACTAATTATTTTATTTGTAAACACAATTGATCTATATTAATAGGTTTTTTTTCACTCATCATTGTCAGACACACTCACTTGTTATTTTTTCACTTGACACTGACAAGTTTCTTTTTCACAGTTTAAGTCTTTGAATAATGAGGTTCCTATACAAACTCTAACAAAAACTAGCTTCCGATCGGTATGTCACTCAAGTAAAAGGCAAAGGAAAAATTACGGTTAGAGTGAAGGATGGACACTACGATATAAATAATGCTCAATAAGTACCTGAATTGTCTACGAACTTGATTTCAGTTGGAAAAATCACTGATAATGGATTCACTGTAGTATTTCAGAAAGATCAGGCACTGATAAAGAACAATGGTGGCAAGATTGTTGTCATTGTTGTTCTCAAGGCAAATAGAGAGAATTACTTATGTTTTCACTTCAAATCTTACTCTACTTTGTTTATTTTGTATATTTTAATATGTGTTATAATTTTCTCTTTTATTTTATAATTTTAGTTACTGTAATTGGTTATAACACAACGGTTGTAATTAAATAAATAAACAAATTTGTACTACATGAGATTTGACGAAGTAGAAAAGGCCAACGCAGTAGAAGAAGATACAAAATTATTATGAAATGGCATAAAAACTCGGATATTTAAATGAATCTGACCTGAAAGCAGCATCCAAGCAAGAACTAATAAAACGATTAGAAATTAAAGAAAAAGAAAAGTTGGGAGACTGTGAAACATGTCTGAAAGGAAAGATGACGAGATTACCATTTAATACCTCGGACGGTATAAAGACAAGAAAGCCACTGGAAATCATACATACTGACGTGTGTGGACCTATGCAAGTTAAAACTCATGCTGGATCAAGATATTTCGTGACTTTCATTGATGATTTCACTAGATATTGCTGCGTATATTTCATTAAAAATAAAAGCGAGGAATTCCAGATATTCACAGAATACAAAAACATGGTCAAAAATGCATTAAAGCATAAAATAAAATATCTACAATCGGACAATGGTACCGAGTACATAGACAAAAAACTTTAATGATTATTTAATGCAATATGGAATACAACGCAGATTAACGTCACCCTACACACCACAAAGTAATGGACTTACAGAGCGTAAAAATCGGACATTAGTCGAGAAGGCGAGATGCCTAATGCTTGAATCACATGTCCCAGAGGAGCTGTGGGCAAATGCCGTTCATACAGTAAACTATGTAACGAATAGATGCCCAACTAAAGCCCTGATTGGACAGACACCTTTCCAAAAATGGATTGGTCGTGAACCGCCTGCAAGACACCTACATATATTCGGTCAGAAAACGTTTGGCCTAAGGAAAGGACCAAAAAAAGGATGGAAATTTGCTCCTCGAGCCCCCGAAGGCGTATTTGTTGGATACGTAAAATGTGCCAGAGGGTACCGAATATTCGTTCCTGATTCAAAAGAATTCATAATAAGCAGAGACGTAAAATTTGTTGATACCATGTTTTACGAAAAGGAATGTGAAAATTTTGAAGCAACAAGGGAGAATAGAAGAGATATAAATAAAAGGAATACTGGTTAGACAGTAAAACCTAAAAGGCAACAAGAAGAAGAAACAACCGAGAATATTAAAATTGACGTAAAAATGAAACATAAATCGCCAAAATCTGACGCAGTACCTGATTCTTCGACGCAGTATGAAACTCCATCATTGACACAGCTTGATACTCCACCACACGATGTTTTTGGAGACACGTTCAATGATGGACTTGATGAATTTAATAAAAATGTTCATGAAGCAGTAGTCGAACATCATGAACAACATGAAGCAACGGAAGACGAAAAAGTTCATGATGATGCCAATAACAGAACACAATCTCAAAGAAAAAGGCAATTGCCAGTATGTGCACAAGATTATAAGATGGAAGGCAGAAACGACGACGAATTCACTACTAATAAAATGTATCTATGCGAAGACGAAGAAGAGGGAGTTGAAAGGTACTGGCATGATGCCATAAAAGCAGAAATTAGACCACAGGTAAAGAACGGTACGTGGAATATCGCAAAACGAGAAAAAGAAATGAATCTTTTGGATTTCAAAATGATTTAAAAAAAGAAAATAGGTACGAAAAACAAGGAGGTAAAGAAAGCGAGACTAGTTGCAAGAGGATTTAGGCAAAGACCTGGAGTTGATTACAACGAGACGTATTATCTCGTTGCAAAGCTAAGTTCAATTAGAAGCATCATCGCTATATCTGTGGAAGAAGAATTTAAACTTAACCAAATGGACGTAACGACAGCTTACCTAAATGGCGTGCTAGATAAGAAAATAGCAATGGAGATGCCAGATTACTTGGAAGAATATGTGGCAGAAATAATGGTGGAAGAAAGTGGTAACAATGATTTTTAACACTGTTCCATAAAGCTAAGAAAATGTTAGAGGACTTGAAAAACATAAAAGGAGAGAAAGTATGCCATCTCGAAAAGGCACTCTACGGCTTGAAGCAGTCAGGTCGACAATGGTAATTGAAACTGAGTAGCGAGTTAGAAAAAATGGGGTTTGTCCTATCAGAAGCTGATCCTTGCATATATATACTAAAGAAAGGAGGAGCTAAAATGATGATAGCAGTATACGTAGATGATTTGTTAATAGCTTACTCCTGTGACATAAAATTAAAAGAAATAAAAAAGATGCTAAATAAAAAATTCGAAATGAAGGATTTAGGAGAGCCTGAACGACTTCTAGGAATACAGATTAAAAGGCAAGGAGACGAAATAAAATTATATCAAGAACGATATATTGAAAAAGTGTTGAAGAATTTAACATGGAAGACTGCAAGCCAACAGTTACACCAATGGAACTTAATCTGAAATTACAGAAGAATCAAATGTGTGATGAGAAATTACCATATCAACAATTGATTGGCACACTGATGTATTTAGCCGTGGCCACCAGGCCTGGTATAATGTTCAGTGTGAGCTATTTGTCTCAATTCAACAATTGATTCGGAGAGGAACATGTTAAGAGCGCGAAGCGTGTGCTACGTTATTTAAAAGGGTCCAAAGGAATGGGTCCGTGCTATAAGAAAACCGGAATGGAGTTGTATGGTCAAGCTGATGCAGATTTTGCATCTTGTGCGATAGATCGAAGATCGTACAGTGGCTACTGTTTTAAACTCGCCGGTGCTCCCGTTAGCTGGGAAAGCAGAAAACAAAAGAGTGTAGCCTTATCAACGGCCGAAGCAGAGTACACGTGTGTGGCTGAAGCTGCTAAGGAAGCAATCCATCTAAGACGTTTAATAAATGACATATCAGAATGGAGGCAACCCATCGTCAAAATATATAATCTATACTTCTATACTAATACTATAAAGAGGAAGAGTTTGTTTGTTTGGTTGAACGCGCTAATCTCAAGAACTACTGGTTCGAATGGAAAAATTCTTTTAGTGTTGGATAGTCCATTTATTGAGGAAGGCTATAGGCTATATAACACTACGCTACGACCAATAGGAGCGGAGCATCAATGAAAAATGTTGCAAAAACGGGGAAAATTTATTCCTTTTGCGAGCTTCCGTTGCGTGCGCTGCGTAAACGATTAAAGTTATGCAAAAATCATGTATGACGGGACTGATCCGCTTAAAAAGTTCTAAAAAAAGTCCGCGATAGCATATTTATGTCTATCTTTTATGATTAGCTCACTATAACTTTTTTAATGGTAATCAAATTTGTTATAAAATAATGCATTATCTGCGAAGGTGTTTTCATAAACATGGTATTAATCCATATCCAAACAAATAGTTTCATTATCAAGGTTGATTAACTACATGTAAATTTCTTTTTAAATTATTCGAATCCGACTTTTAGTTTAGAAATTACGACGGGTATAAAAATGCTTAAAGTAAGAAAAATGCGCTTAGTCTATTAGTTACCGACACATTTTATTTTTTATTGACTGGTTGATCGCGCTAATCTCTGTCACTCCCAGTCGAATTTGAAAAATTCTTTTTGCATTTTATGGTCCAATTCTTGAGGAAGGCTTTAAGGTACGTAACATTACACTAGGATCCTTAGAAGCCGAGCAAAAAGAAAAAAGTAAGAACGAGCGCTAAGCGAAAACGAACTAACGGCATGGGCACGGACACGGGTGCTTCGGGAGGTACCTGTTCCGGATAAGGCGGGAGGAAACGCCCGGGTGTCACCACTGTGTGGATCGCCCGGAGGACACGGTGGAGCATACGGTGGAGGTCTGCCCGGCTTGGGCGGAGCACCGCCGTGTCCTCGCGGAAGCGATCGGCGGCGGCGATCTCTCGCGTCCGGCCCTGGTCCAGGCCATGGTACGGAGCGAGAGTGCATGGGAAGCCATTACCTCCTTCTGCGAAGCAGTAATGCTCGTGAAGGAGGAGGCGGGACGCGTGAGGGAGAGGCAAGCTTTGCACCCTCACGCCCCTAGTCGCCGCAGGAGACGCCCTGGGCGTCGGGAATTGGCAGCTGATTCCCGGCCACCGTAGGCGCGGGCTTGCGGACGGCGAGCAATGGGTAGCTCGCCGTCCGGTAAGGACCAAGCCCGAGTCGACGGCGCGTCGTGTTCCACGCGCGCCTCAAAGAGATGTCAGCACTATTGACGGGGTCCGCTAGGGCCGATGCCAGCTAGGGTTGCGGGATGTTCGAAAGAGTTACCGTGGCCCCGGCACAGGCAACAGAAGCAACACGGGTGGGTTTTAGTCAGTAAAAGTCTGACACGCCCTCCCGCTCCGCCCAGAGCGGGAGAAGACATTTGATGATTTCCCATCCACAAAAAAAAAAGCACGAGCAGGCGATGCGATGCGGCGGGGTGGGTTGGGGGAAAAAAATTTCACGCGGACGAAGTCGCGGGCGGAAGCTAGTATAATGATAATCAGTCTGCCATACAATTAACGAAAAATTCTATGATTGGTTCTAAGACGAAGCATATTGATACTAAACTACATTTCATACGACAGTTAAAAGAAGTTGAAATATAATACCGTACAAGAGCCCACATGGAGGCAGATATGTTGACTAAGAGTTTATCTGGACCAAGACTTAATGGATTGAGGTCCTTACTTGGTTTGATATAGCGATCATGCTAGTGATGAGGAGGAGCATGTTGGCGTTCGCATGCATCATAGAGTATGGTCTCTTTGGTGGAAATCTACCGTTGCTATGGAGTTTTTTCTAACGGTCTTGTCATTCCATATTATGTCGACCGTATACTGTACATAACTAGCATTAAGGTAATATGTACTACGTATATAACAAGGTACCAAATTATCACACATCACTACGCTACTACTTTTATAGTACGCCGTGGGCCATCACTAGGTGACATTACGACGCTAGCGCTTGGCGTACATTTTTGGAACTAATCGTCGTACTTGAGTACTCTGTGTATCTGTCTCTGACTTATATAGAGTTGTCTGTGACTCTGTGACTGACCTGCCTGAGCGATCGAATCTTGCTGCCTGCCTTTCACGTTTTTATAAAACTGTTATATAATAATCTCTCATCCATAAAACATCATGTCGGTCACAAAGGGAAATATGCTGGTGATTGTTTAAACTTTATTTTTGAAATATTTTCTTGTATGAAGTTGAAGATGTAAGTTACGTAATATTTTGTAGGTTCGTTCCTTGAGCACATCGGCTGCTGCTAGCCAGCTTGTTAAAGCGCCTGTACAAGTTTTTGGTCTGGAAGGCAGATATGCGTCAGCTTTATATTCTGCTGCCACCAAAAGTAAGAGCTTGGATTCAGTTGAAAAAGAGCTATCTTCGTTCCAACAGTCAATGAAGACTGATGCGAAGCTGAAGGAATTTATCGTGAACCCAACACTTAAGAGGACTCTGAAAGTGGAAGCTCTGAAGCATGTTGGTACTCAAGTAAGTTCAAATTATCTATTCAAATGTTTGGTTCATAATTATTGATTTTCTCAATGAATTGGTATAATCAATGTAATTACAGTCCTGGTTGGACCAATAAGCTGGAAGGTTTGAATTTTGAAAAGTTGCTTTGTGGGAAGCAAAAAATTATACCTGTCCTAAAATTTGGTCTTCAAGAGAAATGTTTTTTTATGGCATAGGGGTAATTATTATATGTTGCAGGCTGATACAATGAGGATAATACAGTAAAATATATTACGGCATAAAATGTCTTAAGTTTTCAAATTTCTTAATTCTAGTTCTTTAAAAAAACTCTGTAAATATCACTGTTCATTGATAATGGCATTGAATGCATTGTTATAATAGGAACAGGCTTATTGCTAGTTAACTGGCATAATTCTAATTAAAAGCTACTAAGAATATCCTCTAAATAATGCCTTGGTAATCAAATACAGGTCTTCATACTGTGCTGGTGAAATTGACCAATGAAGAAGTCACTGGTAGATGGTAATTTTGCCTGCAAAAGCAGTGACTTGAAAATGTGAACTATCTGTGAAAATGTATGATGTATGCATAAACTTATTATGTATATCAGAATGATTTCTTAGTTGATTAGGATTGCATACTTATTTTGTTTAATTTTTGCTGGTTAATTTAGAAGTAGTTCAGTATGGTTGGAGTGAGTATAATTATGGTAGTTTAAGTTGAATAGTAATTGTGTTATGTTGTGGGTGTATTTGGTTAAGTTATATTCAATATTTTTAGGCTAAACTGTCTGCCACAACAGCCAACTTGTTGTGTCTTATGGCTGAAAACGGTCGCCTAGGCAAGCTGGAAGCTGTTATCAATGCATTTAAAATCATGATGGCTGCCCACCGTGGAGAAGTTACTTGTGAAGTTGTCACTGCCAAGCCTCTTGACCAGGCCCAGAGACAGAACTTGGAAGCTGCCCTGAAGGTAATGTGCTTCAGTTCAGTCATAATCATCTTCCTATCCTTATCACAATTGATTAGGGATTGATGCAGCGTCTTCTTCCATACATCTTTGTTAGCCATCTTCTTAGTTATCACCTCCTTTCATATCGCCTTTGTTAGCCATCAGAGGGGCAATTCCCGTAATTTTAAAAATGTTCACAGTCTGATCAGTCTCAATCTGTCAAAAATACCTATAATTTCCCTACATTTTTGACAAGTTTTTGACATTGATTGTTGCTGAGATGAGATTGCGAATAGATTTTGAATGTTTCTTACTACGGGAATTGGGCTTCTGGTAACTGCTTCAGTGGCAGTGAAATTTACAAAAAAAAAAAAAAAATAGACAAGACAGAAGTTGTAGTATCCTTTAAAGTGCTAAAGGCGCACGGAGCGTTTGCCTTCGTCTCTGTCTTTTTCTTTATGCGTAAAGAGTAAAGAAAATAACCAAACTTGCATTTTTTCAATGTTTTTCATTGTTATGTTCATCATATCTCTTAAATAAATAAAAACAATTGTGTATAAAAGCTCCAGTCATCTATAAACTTTATTATAGTAAATTAATCATATATCAAATTACTTATTTATATAAAAAGCTTGGTTATTGGCATTAAGGCCCATATTACAGAATGTCACTCGTTATTCAAGCATTACTTAAAACTAGATTCAAGCCATTTGATTGGTTGAAACTAGTTTTAAGTAATGCTTGAGTATTTCCTTTGGACCACTCGGTCTGGGACACCCTGTTTATGTGTTTTATACCTTGGCATAAATATGGGGTTACAAAGACAACAAGAGAAACTAATTCTTTTCCTCTCAAGGATTATAAAAAAACTTAAGTTTTAACAAAAATAAGCTTTACATACTGTAAATAAATTGTTGTGGTGTTCCAGAAATTCCTGAAAGGCAATGAAACTCTCCAGCTGACAGCCAAAGTTGATCCATCTCTGATGGGTGGTATGGTTGTATCTATTGGTGACAAATATGTTGATATGAGTGTTGCCACCAAAGTGAAGAAGTACACCGAACTCATCAGCACCACTGTTTAAATCATGAAATAATTCAAATGTAAATGTTTAGCAAAGGATAACACTAATATTTAAATCAGTTAATCATTAGAAATGTTTGTTTTATTTCACCTTTTTAAGTCTTAATGTGGTGAATGCTTATATACCTGTGTAATTTAATGTAAAACAAAGCTGTAGTTGCAGTTAAGGTAAGGATGGACGGTCACAACTCAAAAGTCACTTCGAAATAGTTCTTAAAAAATTACTACTATTTTCTACCTATCGTTAAATAATTGCTACCTAAATAATTAAATAAAATAAACCACTTTTTTGATGTGCCTGGCCAACCTGACGTCAGGATGACCGGTCACCTACGTGGTTTATACAAACTACAGGGAATTAAAGAAATGTTCTTTGCGTTTGTTTTCCTGTGTACCCTTGCCTGTTCCCTTGATGGTACAGTGGAAGGTCAATTTTAACCACTGTACCCTTGGCCGTGAAATTCGATCAAATTAAATGAACAGGTGTCATTAATCAAAATATCATTTTAAAATGTTATATGGCAGTAAGTATCTATTGTCACTGTGAACTTTATTTTGATTTCATTATATATTCCGAAACTGAATAATAATAATTTTTCTGGATTTTATCATGGAATTCATGGAAACCACGGATCGCATCGACATTATTTGTTATATTCCAAGGAATGGCGGCATTGTTTTATTACATGACGGTCGACAATATTATAAAAACAGTGTACCTACCTATCCTGCTGAATCCCAGCGTGACCACCTTTAAAGTCGATTTTCTCGAAAACTACTAAGGTACCAATTTTGTTGTTCGAGTACTAATTAATACCAATTGAGTACTGATTATTTACCAAAATAATTATGGAAGCGATTGGCGTTGGTGGTCACGGACAAATTTGTCTGAACTATGGCGGTGTTCAAATTACGATAAAATGAAATGTAAAGGAACAATAACTATAAAAGTAAGATGTAATAAGTAAAGCCCTACCACGAAGTATAAAGATTGAGGTTTTTTCAGAATACTTTGAAGCGTTGCAGCAGCGGTTAAAATTATTGATCTTCCACTGTACCATCAAGGGAACAGGCAAGGGTACACAGGAAAACAAGCGAAGCTGATAAATACAGCATTGCTGGGTTGAAATAGTTGAATAACTTTATATTTATATATTTCGAAACAGACATTCCACCATATGAGATTCTAGATACTGTCTTAGATAGAAACTACTTAAAGTATTTTGAACTTGCTTGTACCAATGTATGGAAAAACTGAATTCTTTTATATCTTTTTAATTACACACTGACTAAATCTGTGACATGGCGAATAATTAGCGACGAAATTTGGGAGAAAACAGATCTTCGCTAGGTGCCCTAGCTTTTGATATTCAAATAGGGCCAAGCTGGGGAGCTGCTCTCCAGATCGGCCCTAATAACTTTTGAACCAGTGACCGACAAATTCTGATATTTGGCGACAGAATTCGACTAATTTTTTGTGTTAGCAAAATTAAAATCCCTGATGATGGCCACGCCAGTGTTAGCACACAGCAGGTGCTACTAGAATTTTGAAAATTTCTTTAAGGTACACCCCTACATGACTCAAAGGAATGTATTTACAAGCCAGTCCCAGCATTAATTTTAAAATGTATTAAAAATTCTATAGACATTGGTTGGAACTCCATGAAGTCATAACCCGGCTGTGTGGCTATGAGTTGACAAACCTGGTTGGAATCCAGTGTTCAATCATCTGCTTACCCTTTTCCCAACTATTTTGGGGTCGGCTTCCAGTCTAACCAGATGCAGCTGAATACCAGTACTTTACATGGAGTGACTGCCTATCTGATCTCTACAACCCAGTAACTGGGTAATACGATACCCCTTGGTAAGACTGGTTGTCAGACTATTCTGACGACCCGTAATGACTGTCAAAGATCTCGAAAAGACGGAGGAGTCTCGGTATGTAAAGATGATCACCCATCCACGGACAACCCCGGCAAGCGTAGCTTAACCTGATGGATCGACCCGTGCGGCTGTTATTATTTAGCCACAAGCTCCTCAGGTAGGAATCCAGTGTTTATTAATTATTATTTAAGTAAATAAAACAGGCAAATAATTGGAACAAAAAATTTAATAGTGCTTCTTGCACTGCCAAATAAGATATACTTATAACAAAAATAATACTCTCACAGTAATCATAACACTAAGTTATATTTCTCTAGAATTAACAAGAATATTTTTATCTGAGATCATTTTTATGAGATCTTTAAATTGAACAAGTCATTTATGTATGTAGGTAAATTAGTAGTAATAATAATTATGAGCAAAATTTTATCCTTCCGTTGGCGCTGCATCGCCTTTGAGCAGCGTAATCTCCGCCTCCAATTCGGCTATGCGAGCTCTTGCAGCCTCCAGCTCATCATCTCCACCATCAGTGCCTAAATGTTTTCGAACATATTCTAAGGCATCTTCGGGCTTATCTGGTTCTTCATACAAGCTCACAAGAACTTTCGTTAAAGCGTCCATAACGCCAGCTCGCTCAAGATATCTTCTAAACTCCTCTCTTTTGGAATCAATGGGCTGTAAAATTGAAACAGACACAAAATTAAAATACTACTTTATTTAATACCATCTACTGGCGGTAAACAAATATCTTCTATTATGATGGAACTCGTGTAATTGTACCGAAAACATTTTTTTAATTTATGTGTGTGAAAACGGGTTTGTTTACAACTGAACATTTTAGATTAAACCATTTTAAATTTCAGTGAAGTGGTTTATACACTTTATTAATTTAATAAGTGTTTTCCTTATTGTACTTACTTTATACGAAGACATATTCGGGTATTTCCCAAAATGAGCTTAAATACTCGAAGAATATCAATAAAAATCACTTTTCTCCAGGAAACTGCAAAAAGCCGTAGCTGAAGTTTGACAACCACACTGTTATACTTGACACGTAGGTTTTTTAGGTGTCTTGTTATTTCCTTCGTCTAGATAAAAAGCCATAGGAAGAACAGTTCTATTTTTAAATAATTTATCTAAAGTAACCAATATTGATGAGAATTTGTTTTGTTTTTCTAATTTGTTTTTTTGTTTGAAGAGTTTTATAAAAATTTAGTTATATTATATAAAATAAATCAAACTATACAAATCAATTCAATTAAAAAAGAAACTATAAATTAACCTCCACGTGTCTCCTATAAAGAATCTAAAAAAAAGACAATCAATACGAAATGTTGCTAGTAAAAAGAGGTAGATAGTGTATACACCTGGTATACATGCTCCGCAAGTGGCACGTCAAAACTTGGCTAATGGGGTTAAAAATTGAAAGCTCGTCATAGGTGGCAGCACTTTTGTCCGTCTTCAAAGCGCCATTGTTGTTTATGTGTTCACTGTTGTGTCAATGAGGATAAAAACTGCCACTTGCTCACTTCAGATGTCGCCACCATTATCCGTCTTAAAATTTGACAGCTAGCTGTCAATATCCTTACATTTTTTGTAAACTAACAACTTCTTTTACTCATAAATAATTAATATGCCCCGTTGTGAAAACTAAGTGTTTTTTCGTTACGGGCACTTGTGGATATTTCAATGTATTATTTAAGGGTGTGTGTGATAAGATTATCTTTGAATCTACCAAAATGTAATAATATCTAAGTAGCATCTAAGCAGCATTCGCTATGTTGCATTGCATCTAATACCCTTATCCCAAACTACCTACAGCTTATTATTAACACATATCCTGCAGTGAATCTCATAGTTATTTAGAATGTTTCGCACATAGATAGATCCTTTTTGTCTGTTCTAGGTGATGAAAATAACTATAAAAGGCTGAGGAAGACTGCTGTACCCTCAATTTTTTCATTTACCAAAGTCAAACCAGTCAACCCGTCAGCTGAAGACAGATTCGTAGACATTTTTGTCTCGTTTTCGTATATTTTGTGATTGACACAACAGTGAACACACAAACAAAAATGGTGGTTTGAAGACGGACAAAAGTGCTGCCACCTATGACGAGTATTCAATTTTAAACTCCATTACAAAATTACCCACAAGTGGCTGTAACGAAAGCACACTTAGTTCTATGTTTTAAAACAAAAAGGGTCACCTGTGTACGAATTTCTCTGATAAATCTTCTGGTTTAAAATGGATAGCACATAACCTCGACGTATTATTGAGATTCTAATTTTTTCTTCGGAGAGCTATCTCACACAGTTTCTTCTTTTAACATCTTTGGGGAATAGATGGGTTCGCGGATTTTTGCAGTCAACAGCAGCGCGACGGGGCATATTAATTATTTATGAGTTAAAGGAGTTGATTGTTTACAAAAAATGTATGGACATTGACAGCTAGCTAGCGCACCGGGAAAACAACCCTGGTGGGGTGCTGACCTGGAGCGCTGGCGCGGCAAGGTAAGGCAAACTCTGAATAGAGCCATGAACACATGTGCGGATGAGGACTGGGATAGTTACTACGTGGCCAAATCCAGCTACAAAAAATGCATCAGATTCAGGAGTACCACGGGATGGCGTAAATTTTGTGGTAATATAGAATCTTGCCAGCAAGCTAATCGGGTGAGGAAAGTACTGGCGCAACAGAACACACCTGGGCCCATTACCCTCCGCAAACCTGATAATACACTCACATCCTCGCCAGAAGAAACGAGACGCGTCCTTATTGAAACTCACTTCCCTGGATGTGTCTTTACACAGGTAATCGACTGGCTTGATGTAATTCAAACACCATCAGACAACGATTGGCTTCATGCAAGTAGGGTGATCACGTTGGAGAAACTCCAATGGGCCATCCAAAGTTTCCATCCTTTTAAGGCAGCTGATCCTGATGGAGTTTTCCCCGCCCTATTACAGTGGGGTGGAACCTCTGTCGCAATAAGACTGGTGCCTTTATTGAGAGCGTGCCTGGCCGTTAGATACATTCCCAAAGGATGGAGGGAAGTGAAAGTAATAATCATCCCCAAGCCAGGTAAGGTTGAATACACAAGCGCCAAATCCCACCGACCAATCAGCCTGACCTCCTTTCTACTGAAAACTCTGGAGAGGCTGTATGATAGATAGGGAGCTTAGGGACTGCGCTCTGAAAACCATACCGCTACACGGTAACCAACACGCATACAGCTCGGGTAAGTCGACCGAATCTGCTCTTCATTTAGTGGTCAGCCAGATTGAGGAAGCGATTTACCAACAAGGCTCCTGCTTGGGCACTTTTATATACATCGAAGGAGCTTTCGACAAAACCAACTTCTCCAGCATCAGCAGTGCCCTCTCCAGACATGGAGTAGAACAGGTACTAACGGACTGGATTACAAACATGTTAAGCAAACGAGTGGTTCACCTTAAGGGGGAGCAGCAGTTGGCCATGTTAGCTAGAGGCTGTCCCCAGGGAGGGGTGCTGTCCCCCCTTCTATGGAATTTGGTTATTATTGACCTCATCACCAGACTCAACGCCAAACGCTTTTATACAGTAGGGTATGCAGACGACCTCGCAATCCTTGTATCGGGGAAGGTGACAGGAATTACCTGCAACCTCAGTCAGCAAGCGCTACGTATCGTAGAAAGATGGTGCAGGGAATTTGACCTATCAGTGAACCCCACTAAAACTGAACTGGTCATGTTTACCCATAAGCGAGCATTAGGCCCTTTCCGCCTACCAAAACTGTTCAATACAGAACTCCAGCTGGTCAACGAAGTCAAGTACCTCGGGGTTACTTGAGACAGTAAGTTAAACTGGAGTAGTCATTTAGACAATAAACTAAACAGGACCTGCATCACCTTCTGGCAGTGCAGGAGAATGATAGGTAAGAAGTGGGGCCTATCCCCCAAAATTATACTATGGCTGTACACCACTGTGATCCGCCCCATGATCACCTACGGGGCCGTGGTCTGGTGGCCCCGAATCAAGTTAGTTACAGCTTCCAACAAACTGCAACGCATGCAAAGACTAGCCTGCATGGCGACTACGGGCTGCATGAGGACTACTCCGACTGCAGCAATGGAAGCCATGTTGAGTTTACCACCGCTCCACCTGTTTATACAGCAGGAAGTGACGATGGCGGCGGTACGTCTTAATACACTGAATCTCTGGGGTAAGAGAGACACACCAAACACCGTGCTGCTTGAGGGACTCAACAAGGAGTTCCCCATTACGAAAGCCATAAATGACCGGGTACCCAAACAATTTATCTTTGATAAAAAATACAGGATCCAACTCCACGAGGATCACCGATGTGAGGGTTTGTGCCCCGCAGAGCTGCGCATCTTTACGGATGGATCCAAAACAGGTAGTGGTACAGGTGCTGGAATCTTCTCGGAGGACTTCAACATGCACATAGCCACACCATTGGGTGTCCATAACACAGTGTTCCAGGCCGAATGCATGGGTGTTTCTTTGGCGGCTGCAGCCATCATGGCCAGGGAAGTTAAGGACCACTCGATCCGTATACTCTCAGATAGCATGGCTGTCCTGCAAGCGCTAAACAGTCACACAGTTGATTCTGGGCTAATATACGAGTGCCACCAGCGCCTTAACTAGGTGGGTAGCCATAATAACATAACCATTCAATGGATCAAGGGACACAGCGGTTCGTTAGGAAACGACGCAGCCGACGAACTTGCCAGGAGGGGGTCGAGCATGGCACCAGTGGGACCTGAACCCATCGTGCCACTCCTCTTCGGGTACATACGCACTCTGGTAAGGAAACACACCAGCGAGCAACACCACAAGCAATGGTCAGAGCAGGGTGAGTGTAGGCAGGCCAAGGAAGCAGTCCCTGCAATTGATGGCCGCCTCACGAAGCGGCTTCTCCGGCTAAATAAACAGCAGCTGCGTATAGTTACAGCAGCCATAACTGGCCACGGGTCATTTAATAAACACCTCTTTGTCATAGGAGTCACAGACAGCCCGCTGTGCAGGGCCTGCATGGAGGACGACGAGACTGCAGCTCATGTGCTACTAAAGTGCCCAGTGCTCGCCACATACAGGGCAAAGTACTTCGGTAACCCAGGTACCCTATGTGAGATTGTCAGTAACACCAAGGCGTTGCTGGCCTTCCTTGAGAAGCTGGGGTGGATCGAATAATCGATTTTCCCACCCATCACGCAAAATACGCACATTGTCGTGGAGTTGCGGACACCAGCCCGTATTACCTATTACCTATTGACAGCTAGCTGTCAAATTTTGAGACGGACAATGGTGGTGGCAACTGAAGTGAGCAAGTGGCAGTTTTTATCCTCATTAGCCTAGTTACGTATTGTCTTATCTGTTTTTTGCTCCCGATAATAGGGAACATTACGCAAAGCTGAGACAGCAG
This sequence comes from Fissipunctia ypsillon, assembly GCA_947568875.1. Classification (NCBI taxonomy): domain Eukaryota; kingdom Metazoa; phylum Arthropoda; class Insecta; order Lepidoptera; family Noctuidae; genus Fissipunctia; species Fissipunctia ypsillon. Next base: position 13,130,846 of record OX387643.1, read on the forward strand.
ATGGTGCCACATGGACACGAAGTAAATAAAGCAAACTGTCAAAGGCTAGCGGCAACATTTTTCGGTGATTTTCAATATTATTTCAGCTTTATTTCATCCTTGTTACTATAACTGTAAGTTAAAATAATACTAAAAGGTTAAAAACATGCCTATAAGGATTTCAAACATATTTGTTTTTGTGATATTGAACATAAAACATCACGCCTTGTTTCCCCGAAGGGTTAGGCAGAGGTGTAGGTACCTATAGTACACCCACATTTCGCCAGTTATGTTTAAGTCCCACTACTACTACTAACTACTTTACACTACAACTACTACTACTTACAATATACTTTCAACGTTACATTCAAGTAAATAGCACTAAAAATATTGTGTTTTTACATAAGGTTAATACTCTGACCTGTAAAATATCCATTATAAGAATAATTGAAGATTGTGTTCTGAACACAATCTTTAATGTCTTGTGACTGTAAAATAATTGTAACTTAGCAATGTACGACTGCTTGCGAAGTTATCCGATTTTAGTGAATTAACGAACACCTTCGTTCCTGCATGTACTACCTAATGGCACAATACTGATTCACTACCTGATGCATTATTACGAGTACTATCTATATCTACATACGTCCATGTGTCATCAGCTAATAGTATGACACTGGTGCCGATTGTCTGGAGCACCGAAATAAACTATCACTAAAATTCCTTACTTTTTGCTATGAGAATCTTAAAGCTATTCTGCAAAAAATATCTCTAAATTTAAAAATAATTTTGACAGAACTAAATCGAATTGAACAATCGCGACTCCACGTGAAAAGTATGGGCACCCAATACATCAAGCTACCCGAAACTGTCAAATTTTCCCAATCAACTTTGAACCTTTATGTTTGAACCTTGAATGCTTTAACAATAAAGTCGAAAATCTATTAAAGATATTTGACAGATTGTAGAAGCTTGAAGTGCTGTCGTTTGTACTTGTTTGCCCTACCCCGTGAATTTTTTTGGAGCCGAAGGCGCGCCGGGGGACAGCTTTGACGTGTTTTATATGGAATTTTTCACTTTTTGTATGGAAAATATGAAAAATCCGACATGTTGAGTTGAAGTAGTTTACGTTTTATAAATGGAGTCGAAATAATTATTTTTGCGATAGGACACGCCGTTTCCGAGATGTAAGCAAAAAAAAAAAGATACAGTACTGTTTTTGCATCTGAAGTCGAGGCGATAACACATCACGCCTTGTTTCCCCGAAGGGTTAGGCAGAGGTGTACCTCTATTACACCCACATTTTGCCAGTTATGTTTAAGTCCCATGTAATACATAGGGGGCGAGCCTATTGCCATCTACCACGCACAAATCCTTTTTATGACCACTTTCGGGTACTTTTCTGAATCCGTCATGTTTACCAAAAGGCTCCATCAATCCGTCAGATATTTATATTTATTCACTAACAGGACAGCTAACACTATTGAACAGAATAACTTTTAATCTTACCTCAAACCCTTTTAATCGCGATTAAAAATAGTCAGATTTAGTTAGAAAATCTAAAGGAGAATGGGCGCTTTTGTATGGCCTCCGTCCCCAGACTGTATCAAATTGAACAATACGTCATTTTAAAGCTTGTTAGAATGGCTTTATTTTATTCTATGACACCAACCACCGCACTCGTGCGGGGGAAGAAATACAAACAAACAAACATTTTGCTTCAAAAAAATGTAATTTTCGGTTTGGGTAACATCGTCCAATTCTTTTGACTTGCCGATATCCGGGGGTATGCCTATACTCCGACTTTTAATTAGCTGCAGTAAAATGACACATCTTACTGTCACTTATGTGTCAAAATGTATGAAAAATGTTGATACTGTCATTTAGCTCGCTAGCTGTCATTTTACTGCAGCTAATTAAATAATAATAATAATATTTAATCAGTATTAAAATTGAATTGAAATTAAAAGTCCGACTATAGACTATTCTATCCATCCAAAGTGCGATGGAGAGAGCTATGATCGAAGTCCTATCGTGTGTTTCCTCGAGGTAATGAGTGTTATGACAGTAGCTTATTGTATGCCACCAACAACGAAACTCGTGCAAAGAAAATACATTTTGTTTTTCGTAATAATATTATTTTTATCATAAACAGTTTTTCGTACCTACCTATTATTTAATTTACAACGTTATTTTTTGTTTACACTAAACCCTAAAAGGGGTCATTCATTGTACTCATCATTTTGAACAACTTTTTCTATGGGACCAACCTTGAAATCTCGAAAATAAAAAACAGCTTTTTCCTACATTTTGACGAGTTATGCGAACATAAATGTAGGGAACAGCTGTTTTTTTTTCGCGATATCGTGGTTGGTCACATAGAAAAAGTTGTTCAAAATGATGAGTACAATGACCGCTTTTCGGGTTTAATGTAAACAAAAAATAATGATGTATAGTGTTCTTTACGGTGAAGCTACTTGTCTTATGTTGCGCCTTTACCGCCACATCCGCAAAATGGTTTATCGAATACCTAGTTTTAAAATGAATTAATCGCTGTTTCCTGTGTTCACTTAGTTTATTTTTATATTATTATTATTTTACTATGTCATGTAAGTTCAACAAATAATGCAATAAAACAAGAACAATGGCAGTTACTATATTTATTATTCAAAAATAACACTATTCATCTAAATCTACAATAATTTCGTCTAGAAAAGTTGCCGGTAATAAGATGTCATTTTGATGCCTCGCCCAACCCAAATACCATATAATACTCATTATATGAGCACATGTGCCTACTGTTCTTCGTCCAGTTAGGCACGAACAGTAATAATTGCGGATGGACTCCCTTCCCGTCAGATAACTAAATTAAATTACAGCTGATGGTGCATTATTCTTGTTAGGTACCTACGCAATATTCTATTGGGGTGTTGGGGTCATGAGCTTAATAAATTAAAAAAATCGTTTCTTTGGGAAGTTGCTTGTTATCATGAGTACAATCATGTCTTTAAAAATAAATCAGCTGCTCCATACACATTATTCTATTTTGACGACTTAGGCGAACATAAATGTAGGAAACAGCTGTTTTTTTGCGATTTCACAAATTACCGGTCACCCTATATATTACGTTTCGGGTAATGTAATGTATTATGGCATTACTTTGAAATACAGGGCGATTGGCGCATATACTCACACAAGTTTTTGAGGGATTCGGGATGTCATTTGTTTGGTTTCACCCAAAGACCTAAGTGTGACGGCAATTAAGATATGGTTTTTTTAAGTTTTTTCTTTGAATTACCCAAAACCTCGCGTCAGAATCGTTACTTTTTTTTGTTTATGGCTGTAATAGAACAAAATAACTTTTATTGTAGTCTGCAATGTATTCTTATTCTAAATAAATTAAGAATACTTATCTATACTAGGGTACTATATCTACAATAATAGTCGTCAAGCCATTTCGTTAGCTATGTCAGAGGCCTTTGACGGCTAAATAACTTTGGCACTAGGGTTTGTGAGGTAGGCTAACCTATAACCCATACGATACTAGGAAGACTACAAATAACCAATTTTTTTGTTCGATTCACTTCGGAAAATAAAATAATAACTTACTTGTTGTGTTCGTAAATGATCCATTACATATTCCGCAAAGCTAGGTCTTGCATTTAAGATTACTCTCGTGAGCCGATGGCGTTCTCGCACTCGCGCTAGAGAACGGTCACTTAGAACACAATGTCGGTTTACACGTTCCATCTTAACACAACGTATCCAATACACTTGCAATCAGGTCCATTAAAGCTAGCCAAAATCAAAGTAAAAACAGAGAAATCGAGTCCATTTAGAGTGCCGAAGTAAAAATATACAGTTTCGAAACGATGAAGGAGCAAAAGATGCGTGCAACGTACGTATCGTAAGGCAATATCAACCGAACTGCCGTTACAATATAAACCATTAAGTGAAGACGGAACTAGTACGATACAATAGTCAGAACTGTAAAAAAATGTTTTTTGTCTTTATCCCTCTCGCCTCCGTATTATTGTTATCTCGCTCAGGTTAACCCGCCCCCTGACGTTCTTCAACCCGATGCGATGACGCCTCTAGCATTGTGTGCACATGGTTACCGGCTACAGGTACAGCCTGTCTCATTGCCTGTGGGCCTGGTACTATGTAGGTGTACGGGGCAGCAATTAAAGGAGCGACGGTGTCGATAGGTAGCCGCACCGCACTATACGCTTAACATAGTAAAAATACATAAAATAAGTGTAGAACCTAAAACTAACATTATTAAAAAAAAAAAATTAAAAAAAAACATGGTTCCTTTCTTGCACGAGTTACGTTGTTGGTCTCATACAATAAAATAAAGCTATTTTTATGATCTTTAAAATGACGTAGATATACCACATCTTGATACACCACTGGGGACGAACCGCCCATTCTCCTTTAGGTGTAAAACGTCAATTTCAAAATAGCAAAATTACCATTATCACTAAACTAATTACTCGGTGCCATCTTAGTGCTGTCAAATTAATAGTTGTTTGTGCAACAAGAGAGCAAAGTCGTTTTTGCTGCGAGTGCTGATTTTGAATCCTGAGCAAGTGAAGGATTCAACGATTGAATCACGAGCGTAGCGAGTGATTCTAAAGTTGAATCCTGAGTGTGACGAGGGATTCAAAGGCACGAGATGCAAAAAACTTTGCTCTCTTGTAACACACATAGCTTTTCACTTTAGCAGCTAGAACACTTTAGGAGATAAAATAATAAACAGGAATCGATTGAAATAACTATTTATTGTGAATCAAAATAATTAACATTGTAGGTAGAGGTACCAATTCAATAAAATGGAACATTTTAAAAGTTAAAAGTAAAATTACTGCAATTCTGCAAATTAAAAGTAACAGATTTATTTGGCAACGTTATACTTAGTTGCATTGAGTTGAGTTTGATTATCTGGGGTTAAAGTTTCTGTTTCGGTGGCGGATTGAGAAGGAACAACGGTGAACGTTGGTGACTCTGATCGGCTTTCTGTATAAGTACACTGTGCGTTGTTGGAAGTGGATGGGCGTGGGTGAGGCCAAGGATCCGAGGTCGAATTCGGACTTATTGTTTCCACTATACGCTTACAGATTTTCGACTTATTTTCTATTGAGTCTTCAATATAGCCTTCTGCAACCGTATTGGACTTCCACCCGCCGTGACGTTTTAAAGTGGTGAGATCGGCTCCGGAATCAGCCAAGAGCGTTGCCGAAGTTCTCCGAAAGCAGTGACCCGTGTATAGCTGAGGCTCTTCCCTTTTTAAGAAAGTGGCAATTTTTTGCGGTATAGCACCTATTTTATTTATTCCCATAGGCTGTCTTGAGCATTTATTATTATGGTATTGCATGAAAAATCGGTCGGTTTTTATATTGGCTGGACGTAAATTTTGGTATTTTTCTACAATAGTTACATATTCTTCGCGTACGACAAAAGACCTGTCAAGGTTCGTCTTCGTATTTTGCAATTTTACTAACAGTAATTTATCTGAATGCTTTTCGATATTATTAACTGTTAGCTGTAATAGCTCGTTATTGCGACACGCTCCACTAATTCCTATGACCAGTAAAGCCTGTAATGAAAAATTAATATGCATAATTTAACGTTTACAGCATATTTTACATATCGTAATAAATATTTTAACAGTATTGCTAAGCCAGACTAGGATTCATTGCGCCTCCAAAAATTAGTAGTAGCCAGTAAGTACCTTTAACAATAACAGTCTACACACAAATTTTAATAACTAACAACATAGATTCATAGGTAGCACTTACTTTAGCGGCAAGAAATTTGCAGTCCGGAGCTTCATTAAGAAATTTTTCTATGTTAAGGGCCGTGAAAATTTTGGACTTTTTAGCCTTATACCCAACTGACATATTCTTTTTAGAAAAGATACGAGTTTTGCGTATGTTTCAATCTGCACGTTATGTTTTGTTTTTAAAGTAGCTTTCAACATTGAGTAAATACTCCACATTGTAGATGATCGCCTCGTCTGTGATAAATCTAAAAAATAAGATAACAACACCGTCTCCGAAAAACTGCTTGCGCCCTTAGTAAGTCTCCATTCATTGAAGACATGGTATGCTTTCAGATGTTTCTCGCGAGACTTCTCAGGTAGGAAACTTAATTCTGCATTAATAGCTTGTTGTTTTAACTCTTCCAGTGTTAAAATACTGTTCTCGTCGCTAGTTTCACTCATATTTTACGATTATTTTAATATTTTTTTAACTTATTCAACTCTTTACTCCAGCCACGAAATTTTATTCCCGCTCTTTTATTTAAATTAAGACATGTTCGGAAATAGCATCCATGATATTTTATTATTCAAAATATATTACGTAACATTATTGATACTAGAAATAAATTTCTACAGGTTAAATATCAGTTTTATTTGCAGTAAATACTTATTTTCGTTTAAATACAAAAATAAGTTAAAAATTCAATAAATTACATTAAAAGACATAATTATCTTTTTGCAAAATTTCTTTAGTTAGTACGAAACTCCGAACGTGTTTGTCTTTGAGGTCGAATTCAAAATCGGAACTTCGAAAGGGCTGGTCTTTGTCTCTCTCTCTCTTTATAATGGCGGGAAAGAGATAGAGTGTGAATGTTTCGAATTGTATGCTGAATAACGCTGAAAAACCAAAGCTGAATAAGATATTCGCGGCTTTCTGAAAAAAAAAATTAAAAAGTTACTTGGTTACGCTCAGTGAGCAAAATCGCATTTTGCTCTCTGATTTCAGGCAGCAAAACCTACATGTTTGAGCTACTGAAGTGAAAAATATATTCAGAAAGGGAAATCGTCGTTTGACAGGAATAAACTAAATGGTAATTTTCAGTCTAGTTTAGACGCATTTGTGACAAGAGAATTGGCATCATTGTGCCGTTTTTGAAGATCGTATGTTGGTTATGTATGATAGGGGAGCCCAAAGTTTTGAGCAAGCATTCAATATGCAGGGCAAAAAGTTGATAGCTGAGTAGGTGCGGCAGGATGAGACAACACCGAAATATATTTGAAAGGTTTCAGATAGGAGCCCCGTGGTCAGGAGTTCACTTTCAGATTTCGAAAATTGACAAAACTAACGTGATCTTGAATTCAGAGCCTTTGATTTTGGTCTGATCGTGTCCGGGCTAATCTATGCATTAGCCTTGCTGCCTTTGAAAATGTAGATTTGGACAATTTCTAAAAGGATATTCTTCAGGGCGATTAAAAGTTATTCTGTGCTATAGTGTTAGCTATCCTGTTAGTGAATAAATATAAATATCTGACGGATTGATGGAGCCTTTTGGTAAACATGACGGACTCAGAAAAGTACCCGAAAGTGGTTATAAAAATTAGCATTTAACTCTAAAGCGACGGCTACACGGTCGCCAAACGCGTCCCGACAGAGGTGACCTTAGTAGTTTATAACCCTGTAGATGGTGGTTTACGACCAAACATTGAAACAGCTCTGCCGGTCGCCAACCAAGGTCACCTCTGTCGGAGACGCGGTTGGCCACCGTGTAGCAGGAGCTTTAATCAACGAATCGAATAGCTTTGTTTGCCATTTGAATTTGAAGCTGACCCTTTTGTGAAGGTTTGTCGGTATTCAGAAATTTGAAAATATGATTGAAAGTTATGTAGTAAAATTAGAACATCGTGAGAGTATACCTTAGGACAGAGTTGATTATTTCAAAATTTTACAATGTCACTAAGCAATCAAAGTTAAGTTTACAGTTTGGCAAGAAGTCCTGAAACGGAACTAAAATATTTAATCATTGGCAACACTCGCTCTGCCTCGTCGAATAAGGTACAGACGCTAGCACATCAAGCTACTCACAACTGTCAAAGGAGATGTTTCAAAATGTATGGAGCCCCGGCCAGGTATTGGTACACCCTACTAAAAAATGGGGAAACACAATTAAAACAGTTTCCAATTACTTTTAATTGGCTTTGTTTGGTAGCAAAGTACAAGAATGTACAATTGAAATTGCAACACACAACAAAAACCCATCATGGCGGTAAGTTGTCATGTTGATTGATTATTGACGTTTGATATGTTTACTTCTGTCATATTACATTGTCAAAGAGAATCATAACATTGTCGTACTTTTAGTCTTTTGCAATATTAGTTTAGATCTAATTGCCAAGTCGAAAATCTATTAAAGAAATCTGACAGATTGTAGTAGCTTGATGTACTGGCGTCTGTACATAAAGTATAGTCCAGTTAAGCAGACGACAACCTCATAGATTGACCTGCGATATGCCAAGATTTTTACTTATAGCATAAACGTACAGAATACAAACATTCAATAGTCGAAATATTAACTCAGACAAAAACAATGTAGCGATAAACGAAAGCCAGGTTGTTAAAAATAACTCTAGAGAACAGAACATCAGAACACGATCGACAACGAAAGCGACTGAAGTGACAGTAGACAGTTCACGATCTATAATCAATGGTCGATCTATGGTTTACTGTCATTGGTTTTTAACCACAGAGTACCTAAATTGGCGAGACACCATATTGAAAGTCGATGAAATAATTGATAATTATCAAATTATTACAAGAGAAATATGCATTTATGCAATTTATCAGTATTTTTCCCGAATTCCACGGATTTTTCTCGATTTTTCGAGGTATTGTACATATTCTGGGCCCATTTTGAAACATCTCCTTTTCCCAATCAAATTTGAACCTAATGCTTTAGCGATAAAGTTGAAAATCTATTGAAGAAATTTGACAGATTGTAGTAACTTGATGTTCTGGCGTCTTTACATATTCTGTAATTTTTTATAATCGGTGACTGTTTCTCGTGTTTATTTTTATTTATTTGCGTTATTGGTGATCTATTGTGTTCATAATGAACAAATCTGTTATCCGCAGCTCCGCAAGAGCGATAATTTATAAAGTGTACGTGAGATGTTTGGCGGACCGCGAGGCTGGACAAATTTTATCCGATCTCAACAAAGTGTATAAAAGAGGTAAAATGATGTTTTATACATGTAATCAGATGTAATGTATTTCAAGGTGCAATATCTAGTATAAACCTTTCATACAATTATTATTGAAATGTGCATTCATGAATTTGAGGTTATGTTTACAAAACACATTCGGAATGCAGCGCGTTCGTATAATTTTGATACTTTTTGTTAATATTTCACAAATCACTGAACAACTACTACAACTATAGTAAAGGATGTCTCAGTAAGAGTGCACTTTTTAAAATTGGATTTTTTTTTTCATGCAAGTGGCAACTCTGAAATTTGACAGCTGTCACCTCTGTTTATTCCGATTAATAAAAATGGAGCGCTTTTCGAAAGAACAACGCGTTATAATTGTGAAAACTCATTACAACGGTGAACGGCATTCGTTACAGGAATATGATAACGGACTTCTTGTGGCCTCAACTGGACGGCATGAATCTGGACAACATGTGGTTTCAGCAGGACGGCGCAACCTGCCACACCGCGCATGAAACAATCGACTTATTGCAGCAACGATTTCCAGAACACATTATATCACGAAATTCTGATGTTCACTGGCCACCAAGATCGTGCGATTTAACGCCGTGCGATTTTTTTCTTGGGGGTTTTGTGAAATCTCGGGTTTATGCTAATAAACCCGAAACAATTCCTGAGCTCAAATCGGAAATCCAACGCGTCATCGGTGAGATACAGCCACATCTCTGTGCAAAAGTCATGGAAAATTTCATGAAAAGAGTATCATTTGCCGGATATTTTATTCCATACTTAATCGGAACATGTCATCTTTACAATACAATAAAAATATTACAACTGTCATAAAATACTTGTTTTTATTTTAAAATGAAAAAGTGCACTCTTACTGAGACACCCTTTATTTTTAGTTAAATCCATCAGTACTATAAGGCGACCAGGGGGTCTGAGTACTATAAGGTGATCTTGCGAACCTCTCAATATCATTACTGATATCGCACCTTTCTTAGTGATCGTTCGTTTTCATGAGGTATTTTTTTATCATCCTACTAATATTCTAAACACGAGTTTATGAGGATGGTTGGATGCATTTTATATATCTATGATTGGATGGATGTTTATTACTCTTTCACGCAAAACTACTGAGGCACACAGATAGTTTATAACCTGACAGGCCCGTTTTTACCCGGGGGCGCAAGCCTGCAAGGGGTGCGTGGCACCCGGGCGCAGGGTCTTAGGGGGCGCAAGCCGGTCGCCTTATACCTAAACAATACACTTACCATGCGTTAGGGTGCATTTCCACTGAAGCAGAGACGAGCGGAGCTGAGCGGAGACGTGCAGGAATAGTCCAATCACAAACGAGACGAGAGACGCGATGAGGATTTCAACCAGTGTAGGCCCAAAGTTAATCTGATTAACGATTAAAAATCATAATCAAAAAATTTGATTATGATTAATTAATCGTAATCAAATTTTTTGATTATGATTTTTAATCATTAATTTTAATCGTTAATTTGATTATTTGATTAACTATTAACTACTCATTTATTTATTTAATTGTTCTCCCGATTTTTCTACCGATTTTAAGTTGGCAAACCTTTTCATGTATGCTTAAGGCGAGGTAGACCCTGCGAAGTAGGTATTTAACGCTACCAACCTACCCACGGAGCGAGCGGTGCGCTTACCTCGCCAGCGTGAACTTGCATGAACCCAAAATGTGTCACAGTATAGGTAAGCGTGTCGTGTAGGCAGTAGGTCAACTCACTGGAACGAAGTTCTTTGACGCGGCTTGGCAGAAATCGTCACTAACGAAAAAGCGCGTTCATGCTTTCTTCTTTGAAATTCACACTTTCACTCTCTCTCTCTCTCTCTCTATCAAGAGAGAAAAATTTCAAATTTTCCTTCATGGGTGTCGTTTTCAAGGTTTTCGAGGGTGCTGAAACCGATAGTAAAGTCAAAATGAAAATCCAAGATGGCGGCCGTGAAAATTTTCAAATTTTCCTTCATGGGTGTCGTTTTCAAGGTTTTCTAGGGTGCTGAAACCGATAGTAAAGTCAAAATGAAAATCCAAGATGGCGGCCGTGAAAATTTTCAAATTTTCCTTCATGGGTGTCGTTTTCATGGTTTTCGCGGGTGCTAAAGCCAATAGTAAAGTCAAAATGAAAATCCAAGATGGCGGCCGTGAAAATTTTCAAATTTTCCATCATGGGTGTCATTTTCAAGGTTTTTTGACCTCACTGTCGACTTTAGTATCCTCGAAAACTAGAAAAACTACACCCATGACGAAAAATTTGAAAATTTCCGCAGCCACCTTCTGGATTTTCATTTTGACTTTACTATCGGCTATAGCACCCTCGAAAATCATGGAAACGACACCCATGATGAAAAACTTGAAAATTTTTACAGCCGCCATCTTAATTTTCATTATGACTACTATCGGCTTTAGCACCCTCGAAAACCTTGAAAACGACACCGATAATGAAAAATTTGAAAATGTTCACGGCCGCCATCTTGGATTTTCACTTTGACTTTACTATCGGCTTTAGCACCCGCGAAAACCATGAAAACGACACCCATGATGAAAAACTTGAAAATTTTCACGGCCGCCATCTTGGATTTTCATTTTGACTTTACTGTCGGTTTCAGCACCCGCGAAAACCATGAAAACGACACCCATGATGAAAAACTTGAAAATTTTCACGGCCGCCATCTTGTATTTTCATTTTGACTTTCCTATCGGCTTTAGAACCCACGAAAACCATGAAAACGACACCCATGAAGAAAAACTTGAAAATTTTCACGGCCTCCATCATGGATTTTCATTTTGAGTTTACTATCAGCTTCAGCACCTCCGAAAACCATGAAAACGTCACCCATGAATGAAATTTTGAAAATTTTCACGGCCGCCATCTTGGATTTTCATTTTGACTTTACTATCGGCTTTAGCACCCGCGAAAACCATGAAAACGACACCCATGATGAAAAACTTGAAAATTTTCACAGTCGCCATCTTGAATTTTCATTTTGACTTTACTATCGGCTTTAGCACCCTCGAAAACCTTGAAAACGACACCCATGAAGGAAAATTTGAAAATTTTCACGGCCGCCATCTTGGATTTTCATTTTGACTTAACTATCGGTTTCAGCACCTCGAAAACCTTGAAAACGACACCCATGAAGGAAAATTTGAAATTTTTCTCTCTTGATAGAGGGAGAGAGAGAGAGAGAGAGTGAAAGTGTGAATTTCAAAGAAGAAAGTACGAACGCGCATTTTCGTTAGTGACGATTTCTGCCAAGCCGCGTCAAAGAACTTCGTTCCAATGAGTTGACCTACTGCCTACACGACACGCTTACCTATACTGTGACACATTTTGGGTTCATGCAAGTTCACGCTGGCGAGGTAAGCGCACGGCTCGCTCCGTGGGTAGGTTGGTAGCGTTAAATACCTACTTCGCAGGGTCTACCTCGCCTTAAGAACAATACACCAATGCCGTCCTCTGGCTCGGTAGAAAGAATGTTTTCTTTTGCAACTATGCTAAATAAACCTAGGTCACACAAATTATCTGACGACTTATTTGAAAAAAAAGTAGTTATGAAATGTAACTTGAACATCAAGAAATCAGAAATGTAAAGATCGGAGATTAGTTGATTGAAAATATTCTTCAAAATTAGAATTCAGTGTATTTGAAAGTTATAAATTATTTTTTTGTTCTTTGAATAATTAATAAAAATATTTTAATAAATGTGTCATTATTTTCCATCATTTCTTTTATATAGAATTAATAACATTGATGGATGTATTAGTTTACAATCAAGTTATTCAATTAATGATTAATGATTAACGTCAATAATCATGATTAAGATTTTTTCTTTAATCATGATTATTCTAATCATGATTAATTTAATCTGATTAAAATTAATCAAATTAATTAATTGATTAAAAAATTAATTGATTAATGCCAACACTGATTTCAACTATTGTGATTGGTTGATTCACGCACATCTCCGCTCAGCACCGTTCGTCTCCGCTTCAGTGGAAACGCACCCTAATCCAATCAGTGTTGTATACAACACTTTTATAGTGTATACATACACTATAAAAATATAGGCACCAATATTATTTACAAAATACGCCTCATGCAGCTTTCGGCACATTCGCCATGTGACTATAATAGATCTAAATTAGATCTTATTATTACTAGAACTAAATTTATATTTCAAACACACGCGGAAAATTCAAAGAGAACTTGCGGCCACAAGAGAGTGCGCGCGCGACCTTTGACACGCGCCGCCCGCTCTTTGACATTTTGCTGGCCGCTTTTTGACATGTCGCCGCCGCTTCGGAGCGATTCTATTTCTACAATCGCTATCGTTTCAACGATAACCTATTTGTTGACATAAGATCACGTGACATTTCGATAGCTTATTTTAATCCCATACATTTTTGACTTTTGAGCGATTGTAGAAATAGAATCGCTCCGAAGCGAATGCCATTTGTCTAAGCCCTCAAGTTACCAACAAAAATTTAATGGTAGTGGTTATATTTGTATTGTGTTACTGTTAAGGCTCCCACAGTTAGGTGCGACGCGACAACGGGTCGACGCGATTCTGGTAGAACAAGTTCCATGAAGTTTTCGTAAAAATTGTTCTACTAGCGATAGCGCGTCGCGCTGTCGCGCATTAGATTCGGAGCAATTTGGCTGTGACAGATAGATAGATTAGTTGTAGACGTTGTTCTGGATCTAAGTCAGTTTGGATATCGTTAAAACGTGTGTCTGTTCTGTACTATTTGATAGACTTGTTTAATTACTTTTTCGTAATAGTACTCTGTCCTATAGAAGTGTACAAAATTGTATAATCTATGATTCAGTCGACCGCCTACTTTGGTGTTTCAAATGGAAACTTACCTTTAGTTGATGTTTTGTGTTTACCTGTGGCCGTCAAAAAAAAAGAAACCAAAAGATACTGGATACTGGGTTCATCCCAAAGAGAAGTAACTATTTATAATGGATTCATCGTTTTCGCGTAGACCCCATAACGGAAGGAGTATTCTGCCCTACTAACTATAACCACCTTAAACTGCGATTTTTGTCGAAAACAAGTTATTGGCATATTCGGAATCAGCACGCCGAGATCTACATGAATAATTTATGTAAAAAATTAAATTACAAATGGAAATAGAGATAATTATAAGAATAACTAAGGCAACTGCATCATTTATTAATGATTTCTAACCATAAGCGCGGTAAGGGTTTTTAACGTATTTATATTTAGTGGATACGAAATAATCTTGTATGGACGGCAGCACATCAAGCTACTACAATCTGACAAATTTCTTTAATAGATTTTCAACTTTATTGCTATAGCATTAGGTTCAAGATTGATTGGGAAAATTTGACAGTTTCGGGTAGCTTGACCTGCTGGCATCTGTACATACGTTTGCCCCGCAAGGCCCCCCAGAATTTGCGTTTTAGGTGGTGTGCACCTGTAAAAAAAAAAGGTGTGCACCTGTACATGAGTATATGTACCTGTTTCTTTTTCAATGTACCTCTGTACTTTTGAAGAAAATAATATGTAAACGGGAGCCGTGCCAGCCAAACGTTTTCAGCACGGCCCCCGTGTAACTTGAAAAATATCTAGCGTATTAAAAAGTTTCTTAAACTCAAGGAATGTACTCTATTAACACGTTATATGTGCCGCAACAGATATTGTGAATTCGTAATAACAAATAATATAAGGTGCACTGGGGTAATTCCAAAAAAGGGTATATTCCGAAAATCCATAAAATTCTCTTCTTGGGGTAATTCCGAAATACAAAACTCATGATATTTTGTGTAAGGGGTAGGTAACTACGATTGAAAAAGAAATGTAAACCTTTGGTCAAAGTACAATAAAGTCGACGTTTAAATAATTTCGGAATAACCCCAAGATAGTTCGTAATTTCCCGTAAACCAAAAAATTATAATTCAAAAATTCAAAATGCTCTATCTAGTGAATCCAACTACATATTTATGAATCTAATATATCCATTGGTTAAATCTTTTCATTAAGTTAACCGAAGTCGCTTATTAATGGCAGTAAATATGAAACTACTTTACATAACTAACCGAAATGTAGACCTCTAGACATCTCGTAAAAATTCCCGTCGGAATTACCCCAGTACACCTTATATATATGTGGGTAGGGGGCCGTGCTGGAAAAAAAAAACATAAGAAATATCTAAAAAAGACGAAACAACCTTAGCCAAAAACTTTGAAAAAATAATTGAAGTTTGGCAAGTAACTTATGTAACGAATTGGTTTCTCATACAATTTGCAAAATTTGGAAATTAAGTATACCAATTTTAGTTCATTTAGCATGGCCCTCTATAGTTGTCTATAACTATAATAAATATGAAATGTTTGTTTACAAAATTCGACTTCCTGAATTATGTATAGAAGTACATTCGTTCCAAATAAATTGCGATTATGCTGTATTAGTACTTTAAAAGATAAATTGGATCAAAAGTATCATATATTATTACAACTGATGGGGTGATCATGATGCCATGTACATATATTCGATACCTATATTAAGTTCACTGACGCTACCGTAATTTTTGAAGTGGCGCTGGTGTCGCGGTTATTTCATGTTGCACTCGAGCGTTTATTGATCGATCACATCTTTACGCGCATAATATACACAAGTTTTAAACTCTGCTCCAATAATTTCAGTATTCACGTGTTTTCTACGTGTGGTTGTGCAGTGCTACTTTTTGATCCCTCGTCGTATGTACGAGGAGGGATCAAAAAGTTGAGAACGACATACTCCTCGGTAAGAAAAAAAAAATACTGGCAGGCATAGCTCAGATACATATTTGTAATATTAATAAAGAAAAAAATCTTCGATTCTCTTTTGTTTTTTTCTGAATGTAGTCATTTGTTTGCTTCGTGTCGGAACGTGTTCTCGAAAATGGAGATAAACGAAGTGCAAGCCGTTATTAAAGGGGAATTATAAAACGAGCGACTCACTCGTTTAAATACTACCCGTTATTAAATACCTCTGTTTAAAAAGTTAACGACGCAAGAGATTCATTGCGATTTGGAGGCAACATTAGGAGAGTCTGCTCCGCCGTATTCCACTGTCGCAAGGTGGGCTTCTCAATTTCGAGTAGGGAGAACGAGTAGGGAGAACGAGCACGGAAGACGAACATCGTTGTGGCCGTCCATCGACGTCAGTCGCCCAAGAAAATGTTGCGAAAGTCGAGAAAATTGTATTGAGCGATTGAAGAGTTACCATCCGATACTTAATTCAAGAAACGGGCATTTCATATGGAAGTATTCAATCCATATTGAAACAATCTTTGAATATGAGAAAAGTCTCCGCAAGATGAGTGCCGAGAACGTTAACCGACAGTCAGAAACAAAATCGACTTGACATTTCGGAGATATGATATTGTTGGACAAGTTTTAAGAAGATTCTGAAAACTTTTTGTCTCGTTTCGTAACAATGGACGAAACATGGGTCCATCATTTTGATCCCGAGACAAAACGGCAATCTTCGCAATGGAAACAGCCATCATCACCGACCCCGAAGAAGTTTCGTGCCGTGGCACCGGCTGGCAAGGTTATGGCCTCAACATTTTGGGACTCAGAAGGGATATTGTTGATTGATTACCTGGAGCGTGGAACCACTACTACAGGCCAATATTATGCAGCTTTAATTCCCAAGTTGAGGAATGCCATCAAAGAGAAAAGGAGAGGGAAACTTCGAAGGGGCGTGCTGTTTCATCACGACAACGCACCCGCGCACAGGTCGACAGTTGCGATGGCTGCCATTCAGCAAGCTGGCTTCGAATTGGTTGACCACCCCCCTTATTCACCAGATCTGGCGCCTAGCGATTTTTATCTGTTCCCCAAATTGAAAGAATACTTAAGGGGAAACAGGTACGAAGACGATAACGAGGTGATGGATGCCGTGGAGAGCTTTTTGCAGGACCAAGACAAAACTTTGTTTAGAAAGGGATTGAAGCCCTGGAAAAGCGCTGGACTCGGGAGACTATGTAGAAAACTAAATTATTATGTTATCAATAGTCATTATATTCTATCTCTTTCTCACTACTTTTTGATCCCTCCTCGTATATCTATACCTACACTATGATAGCAGCAAAGTCCATAACCTTAAAGTATCTTGACAGTGGTCACACATTTATGTCTGCGGAATCATTCCACCATCAGTCGAACAATCTCTCACAAAATGAACATAGTTTACGATTTTCCTGAGAAAGTTCATGGAAATTTCAGATTTTTATTGTTATCAAGATGTCGTCTCAGCATAAATTGCGAAAGAAAGAACCTCAGATTTATTTGAACAAGATGGCGGCTGTCAAAGTAGAGAGGGGATGCTTCTCACTGAAATACAAAACTAGTCATAATTGAGTAATAACGATTATCATTGGATTTTCGTCAAACAAAAATAATAAAAACGCAACATTTCCCGGAAGCAGGACCCAAAATCCAAGAAAGAGGTATATCTATGGAAAGCAAAACAAATCATCAATAAACTAGTCCCACTCATGCCTGGAGCTAGACCACCACCTCTTAGTATTATTTTAATGTTACTTCAGTGTGGGAATGGGATGGAGCTAGACGTCCTGTATAGCTTCATCTCTTTCTCACACTGAAGTAACATTAAAATAATACTGCTTTGAGGTGGTGGTTGGCCCCCTGAATTGCCTGAAAACAGGAGAAACTATTGGCGTAATTTACCAGTGTCTACCGTTGGCGTAAATGACTATATTTTGTGCTGATTATTTTAATTTAATTAGTTTTTCTAATTTTGAATATATACTCTTATCTATTTTAGTATTATATATTTAATAAATATTTTCCAAAGACTGAAATTAATAATTGTGATTTCAACTTTAGTTATGTAGGTTTAGTGTTTACTCAATTTTTACCCACACTTAGGTAGTGTGATCTTAAAGAATGCCCTAGTAACTTAAGTTACTAGAAGTTGGAACAAAGAAAAAATATTTTTAAAGGTTTTTATAACTGTTTACTTGTTGTGCCAGTTTGTCATAAATTCATTATATTATATCTTTCTTATATATATATATATATATATAAATCTCGTGTCGCGAGTCGCGATGTATGTCCTGAATGAACTTCCGAAACTACTGAACCGATCTTGATGAAATTTGGTCACTATGTGTAATTTGGTCCAACTTAAAAGATAGGATAGTTTTCATCTCGATTATTGACCTCAACAACTTTTATTGCAAATTAAATGTTTATTATACGACAATCACGCTAGCGACGCGACGCTACGACGCGCACGACTAATCTCCGAAACGGCTGGACTGATTTTGACCCGACTTTCACTGGCAGATAGCTGATGTTACGGGGAGTAGCTAAGGCTACTTTTATTTTAGAAAAATAATTAGGGCTCCGTGCAAAAAAAATTAAAACCTATTAAATTATGAACAAAAAGTCCGAATTGAAAAATTCTTTTTCCATTTGGTAGCCCAATTCTTGAGGATGGTTATAGGCTATTTAACATCACGCTACGACCCTTAGGAGCCGACCAAAAATAAAAAAAGTCAGAAAGAACGCTAAGCGAAACCGAAGTAATAGTGCGGGAGGGCTATGCAATGCGACGGGTCGGGGGACGAGGGCGTTTTATTAACATGTGGCTGTTACTTTAGTATATTGTGTACCTTACGACTTCCACGCGAACGAAGTCGCGGGGCACAGCTAGTAATATAATAAATGCTCTGCACTTATTTTACTTTTGTGTATTAGTCCTACCTTACTGTACCTACAAAGGTTTACTGATATATACCTTATGTGTGAAGTTATTACTTCTATGTAATACATTCCTAATAAACGACTTTATTGTATACTAATAATAATCACATTAAGCGCGTACAGTTCCTAAGCATTATACCATACAGACCGTCACTCAATACTCAAGTATTACTTATAACTAGATTCAACCAATCAAAAGGCTTTAAACGAGTTTTAAGTAATGCTTGAGTTTTGAGTGAGGTTCTGTAATACGGGCATCAAGGTTCTCTACAATCACATTGAAAAAGATCCTTGTCATAACACTTTTTTTGTTAGTAATTAATATAAATTATTAATATTATGTGAAAATAAACAAGTCGATGCATAGTTCATCATATATCTATCCTGTGTAATCAACGAAGTCACAAAAAGTATAATATTTATTTAGTGACAAGGAAAGTAAAAAAAAATCTTTTGGCGAGCTTTTCTCGGATTGGCGCTTATTGCAGATAGAGTACTTTAGTGGGTCAGTATTCCACAACTCATACCCAAAAATGGTGAAGTGATTCGTCCGGAACAAACGTTTTTCGGAGTCGTGTGGTCAGCCCCATGCAAACTACATACTATATTGAAAGGCCCCGCCCCCTTGCACCAAAAAATAACGGACCGGGTGGCCGTAGAAAACCAGAACATGTTCCGGTTGTTTCCGGGTGAAATGATCCTATGTAGTCAATGCACAAATGTTTTCTTGAGAGACTGATTGAATACGGGCTTGTCAGGGGCCCGTTTTTTTTTCGGATCCGCGAGAATCCAGATGCTTGTAGTCCGAGCCTAAGACGGCTCGGCCCCGTAACCTGGATTAACACAGGATACTTTTTATCCCGATATCCCCACGAGATCGAGACTTATGCGGGTGAAACCGCGGGGCGCTGCTAGTTTAGTGAAAATGCGATTTGTGTTAATTATTTTATTGTGTTTATTTAATCATGACAGAGTATAATAATTTTGTAGCAAATATATATTGACATGTAAGCGCTGTCAGTTTTATTTCATTATTACATTACATAGGTGAAGAAAACGCCAGAACAAAGAAAAATATGCAACAGAAACAAAGGATAAAGCTTTTTTAAAAGTAATTTTACAAAGTAAATTATTTCTTTAAAATTAAATGCAGTTTTTTCCTTTAATTTTACCCAATTACAAGGGTTATTATTATGAGAACTTAACTAAAATACTTTGCGAGTTTAAGAATAGTTGTGATCTACTGCATAAAACTTAAGATTCATCATCACTTCCTGCCTGCGCTCTGGGTTTTGGTCCTCCTGCTCTCTTAGCCATAATGATTTGGTCCACTTTGAGAATGGTCGCAGCTGCACCGACGGCGTATTTAAGTCCCCAATACTTAAGGACATATAAATCCAATATGTTTTTCTCCTTAGCGTCACATACACCATTATTTTCAGACTCAATGTCGTATCCTGCATTTTTATTGCCCTCCTAAAATAGAGACAATGCATTAAAACACATTTTATCTTAGTATAATTATGCAGACATAGGTGTACAAATCATGGTAATTTCTAAATTATAGCTAAGAGACAAAGTTTTCCTTATAAGGATTTCATTTGATTAAACTTTTTATGAAAGAATACTGTTTCAACAAAATATATAATACTAGTCACCTTGTGAGCTTTGTAAATATTATTAACAACTTCTGTGGCATTAGCTCCTGAATTGTCTGCTAAGGCACGTGGGATGCTCTCCAAAGCTACTGCGAACTTCCTTACTGCATACTGTTCTAAGCCTGGCAGTGTGTCGGCGTACTGAAGTAGTTGCTGCGCCAATTCTATTTCTGTCGCGCCAGCACCAGGTAAGAATCTGTAGAATGAAATTGAAAGTTTTGTGTTCAGAGTTGTCCTTTTTAAACTCCACTTTAAGTAATACAATTATTTTGACAGTAGTGTAGTGATAAAATATACTAAGATTTGTAATAGTATTTAGAAAATCTGAACCAACTTACTTTCCATCCCTGGCAATTCCTTTGAATGTGTTGACACCATCATCAATAGCTCTTTCAATATCATCCATGTAGTTATCAGTAGAGCCTCTGATAACAACTGTGGATATGCGTGATTCTGAGCTCTCCATGCGGAAACAAACGACGCGAGTGTCTCCTAGCTCTTCGACACCAATAGAATCACAATATCCAAGCTCTTCAGCAGTGGGTGTAGTAAGTCTTGGCAGCACCTAAAAAAATATCAGCTAACTTGAGTATCAAACCATTTTATGAATTTCACAGACTAACTTTTTTAAATATAGGGTGAGTTCATGAACAGGAAATAGGCCAGAGGTAGAAAAAATGTTATCAGAAAACTATCAAGACTTTTTGGGTCCACATCTTAATAAAAATATAAAACTGCCCCATTTATAGATAACTGAATTCAGAACCAGATAAGTTGGCAATTAAAATGTTCTTACTGGTCTAAACCAATCAAAAGATTTTTATTTAAAGCTAACACCAATGCACAGTACTGTCGCGCTAACGAAGAATGCAATAACTGGATTTTGAAAAGAATGATTATTGTCAACTTGATGAGTGAATTTATCATGAAGTTTTAATTATTGCATTCTTGCTTACTGAAAAACCGAGTTCCTGAAGGATTCATAAAGTTGCTTAGAGAGGTTAATAGATCTCGATTCGCTGACTCCAAATATATGAGTATGTATATATGTATAACTCAAAATCGTCCAAAATCGAGTTATTGCATTCTTCGTTAGCGCAGCAGAGTAGTGCAAGGATGAACATTCAGAAAAATAAAACAAAATACTTGAGCTGTTGATAGTAAAGTTAATCTTCAGCAACTCTACTTACAGTAGCATTAACAGTCTTTGCAAGGCGGCGGATGTCAAACTTAGAGTTCAGACGAACAGCCATCACGCCATATTTGTTCAAGAAATGTAAAGCCATGTCACCAAACTTAGCACCAGCAACAACTACTTTGACTCCAGAATCGGCAATCTCTTTGATTTGTTTCTCCAGCTGAGACTCTTCTCCTCTGCTGAAGTTTAGAAGTTCATCAGCTGATTTGATCAATACTGTTCCCTTGGTTTCAGTCTGGGTGATGTCCACAGGGCAAGAAAACACAGCAACTTTGGCTTTTGTAGCAGAAGTTACATCTCCTTCAACCTCTCGCTTGAACACCATACCAGAAAGAACTTCAGACTGTAGTAATCCTGATCCAAGAATCTAAAACAAAAAAATGTAATTTATAATTAAGTTATTACAAATTATCTATAATTAAGTCATTTGTCAGTGATCACAAATCAGATATTACAACCAAATTATAATTCATTTATGTGGAGCAGAAAACTAGTTTGAATAATTAATTATCAATACATACCTTGCATATTCTCACATTGTCAACATTGAATGTGTTCTTTTCAGGTAGAATAGCAACACACGCCTTAGCAACCAGTGCAGCAATAAAATCTTCATAACCATACTGCTTAGACATGATTGACGGAGTGATTCCTTTGATTACTGCATCAACATTTCTGCAATCTTTAATTTCTTCACAAACAAGACCAGGTAGAATTTCCAAACATTTCTCTAGAGCTTTCTCATAACCATCAGCAATTTCACTTGGTGTTACACCCAAACGCAACAATTCATCTGCTGCTTCCAGAAGGGCTCCGGAGAAGACTATAACAAAGTTAGTACCATCACCAACTTCAGAGTCCTGCATCTGACTGGCCAACACCATCAATTTAGCAGCAGGATGTTCTACATCAAGTTCTCTGATGATAGTACCAGCATCGCTTGTCACAAATTGCTTATCAATGTGGTTGATGATCATTTTATTCATTCCATTTGGACCATATGCTGAACGAACACTTTGGGCAAACTGTTTGCATGCATTTATGTTTCGGTAAACTGCTTCTTCCAGCCCAGAGAACATCTAGTAAAAGAAGAAACAATGGTTTATAATATTCAAGTTAGAGAGGTGGTCATGATCATAAAAAAAAGAATGGGGTTAAATTACTGCAGGTTATTTAATAATAAAACAATATGTTACAAGCATATTGCTTTATTATTAATCGTTGGTTACAAGTAGAAAGGGCGATCCTCTGACCGAAATTGAATTGAAATTTAAAATTATTTCTAAAAGTTCTAGAACAGCATTTCTCTTTAAAAGTAACAAACCCAAATTTATTTTAGTCAAACGACTTAGTTTTCGTTGCTAGCATCATGTTTTACATAAAACTGGCATTGTTATGTGAAAACTTAAGGATCTATGAGAAGATGATAAAACAGATGAACCGTTCGGAGTGGGCGCCCAAATTGTTGGTTATGTATTGATTAACTTACTCGTGCCCCTTCTTTTAACATTTGGGGTACTCCCGGAGCTTTAGGTACGTGTAAGGCCATGGTTTTTGGAAATTTGAATCACTTTCAACACAATTAACTTATCTTGATTTCCTCGTGATCTGCTGAATTACGGAGTAAAGAAATCACGATCCCAACTCAGTGGCATGAACAATGGGGAGAGATGGAGACCGGCTAATGTTGTCAGACGTAAAAATTAATCATTGTTCAGTGTTGTAATGTGAATAATCATATAACTTACAACAACGCAAAACACAAAACTTAGGAAGATTGGCAGTCCTAATTTAGTTTTATTATAGTCTAAGTTTAGTTTATGAGTAGCGGCTAAGCTACATTTTCTTGCCTTTTTTTAAAAATAAATCGTGCTAAGCAACGACTTATATGACATGTCAGGTTTTGTTTCCGATAAGTCTGATCAGAATATCGGGTTGTATTTACTCGATACACGTCCGATTTTTACGTCAGGCATTTTTTGAACTCAGTCGTTCCCGTGCTATCATCGCGAATGCTTGCGTACGGAGCAAAAAGAAAAGATGTACTAATTTCTGCTACTTATTACCCGACTGCGGCGAAGCCAAAAAAGGAGGGTTATGTAAACACATAACACACAGATCAAACGATCTGTATGTATCAAACACATAACCCTCCTTTTGTACAGCGATCCGCTCAAAAGTATTTGGCCACCTAGTAAAATACATTTTGTAAAAGTTTGATTCAATGAAAGTGTTTATTAGCATTTTTAAACATAGCAATAATACACTTTTTAAATTTTGTACTCGTCTATGTGTCCACCTTTATTTTTAATGACAGCCGGCCTGAACGACGTTTATTGCAAATTGTTCCTTCAGTCGCAAATTTCTTAACGATGATGTAGTCGTTTGCCTTGGTATCTTCTGCAGTCTTGAAATCTCACGATTACTTTCACCGGATTTGTGAAGGCCGATTATTATGCCTTTGATTTCTTGGGAATATTCCTTAGTTTTACCCATTTTCTTCAAAAAATAAAACTCAGAAGTGAAAGAGTAACAAACATCCATCCATCCTCACAAACTTTCGCTTTTATAATATTAGTAGGGTGTTCATTTGCACATCTTTTGAAAATATTCGAATCCCCAGATCGAGACCCCTCTGTTAAGATAATAATCGACAAACTCAGATTTAGTCGATAGATTTAAATGTAAGATGACAACTCTATGCAAAACAATAGTCTCTCTACTCTGTGCTCGTACGTAGTCAGTATTCTGTGCTTGTAGTTAAAATGTCGGCTCATGAAGAAAAATAAAAGTCCAAGTTTACGGAAGAAAGTGCTTTTATTTATATGAAGATAACTGCTTATAAAGACCGCGTCCCAATAAATATCTAAAACCCTCCGTGCCTCGGAAAGCACGTGATGCCGTTGGTCCCGGCTGTCATTCGTAGATCTTTAACAGTCGTCGGTAGTCGACGGGTAGTCAGAAGCCCAAAAGTCTGACAACCATTCTTACCAAGGGTATCGTGCCCCAGTAATTGAGTTGTAGAGGTCAGATAGGCAGTCGCTCCATGTAAAATACAGATATTCAGCTGCATCCGATTAGACAGGAAGCCGATCCCAACATGGTTGAGAAAAGGCTAGGTAGATGATGATCTTTTGAAGATATTCTGATATCGTGTAACTCAACCGTCTATTAGGAAGCTCAACAACCCGTCACATGTCGCTATCATATCTGCAGATCATTTGAGAGCAGTGGGAGTCCTTGAGGCACGAGGCGAGTATGGCAATACGAGTCAGCAGACTGGGATGAGATGCGGCACTTTTTTGCGTCTTATCCTTGGCGGCAAGTGTGCTTCTACTCGGGTGACCGCTCGTGCTGTGCTGACGTGGTTGCGGACGTGATTCGGCAGGGGATGGAGTATTTTATTCCATTCTCCGACATCTCGCTCGGTCACAAATCCCGGCCTTGGTATTTATAATGCTGAATGCGCCCACGCTGAGGCCCAAGAAGTCTGCCTACCAAGCCTGGGCCCGCGACCGCAAAGTTAGAGCGCGTGTAGGGTTCGCGCGAGGAAAAGAGCCTTTAATTCTGCCGCCAAGTTCTGCAAGCGGGTTTTATGTGGGGCACGTTTTGACCATGTCGGACGTATTGGGGCCAAACTGGCTTCGCACCCACCGGGTAGTAAACAGTTCTGGTCCCTGTCTAAAGCGGCTGAAACGAATTTCTGTCGACCCACTTTACCTCCAATGATGAACCTGATGGGTCGCTGGCTCACTCTACAAGTGAGAAAGCAAATCTATTTGCATCTCTATTTGCAAGCAAACGTCTGTTTTTACGTCTGGACGCTGGCTCCAAGCAACCATCTACTGTACCTCGTTGTGACTTCTTGAAGCCGGAGATCGCAGTTCACATTAAAGAGGTCCGAAGAGTCCGATCAAAGCAACGCTTGCCGATGCCGACTGGCTTATAACTAGACCTACGGTCGGTTCCACAGAACATACTTAATAATTATATACCCCGTCGGTTCGTGGGTGAGTGAACATCCATTAAAATCCATTTAATAGATTTTTTCTACCGAGATCCCCTCAATGCCTCGGAAAGCGCGGAATAGTTCACACGATTCGATTGACAATTTACTCGAATAGCCAATCAATGGCGGGTAGTAACTAGTTAGGTAGCCCTTCTGACAATCCAAGGGGTATCTTTATCATGTTCTCCAGTAACAGGGTTGTTGCGGTTAACAGGGTAGGCATTCGCTCCATGTAAAATATTCAGCTGCATCCGGTACAACTGGAAGCCGACCCCAATATATTTAGTTCGTTTTTTACTCCTGGATAGTAATTTGACATTTCAAATGTTTCATTAATCATTTTTAACAGACTTCAAAAAAGAAGGAGGTTATCAATTCGACACGGTATGTATGCAATATTATTGGAGCTGCACTATATTGACATAATGTATTAGGGCTTCCAACCAAATATACAAAATATAGGTCCACGCATTTCTCAGAATCTGAAACTGTCAGATTGTGAAACAATTTTTTTATTGGCTTACATTTTCTTCAAGTGCAAGTTTCATCAAAGTCGATTCAGTAGTTTCTAAGATACGGACTAATACGTGTAAGTGTGACGGCCTGGCTTATTGATACGAGCTGAGCTATTGGTGGTGTCAAAGGGAAATCATATCAAAACCTTGGTCAAATTCTAGTGCAATATTTACAACAAAACTTAATTACTTAGACAAAATATTCCAGTTTTTAATACTAACAAGAAGATTACGAAATAAAAAAGTGATTTAAAAAATATTAAATCGACTTCAAAAAGAAATAAAATTATGAAAAAATTAAAATTATGAAAATTATGAATAACTTTAATTTCAGAGGTCGGTGGCAAAAAACTAAAAATACGGATCCCAAGACACCGACTTCCGAAATTAGTTATTTCATAATTTTGAGTTAATTTCTTTTTGAAGTCGATTTAATTTTTTTAAATTACTTTTTTTATTTGATTTCATAGTTTGACATTTGCACCTGTCAAATTACTATCTGGGATTAAAAAACGAACTTTATTTGGAAAAAGGCTAGGTAGACTATGATGACTGGAACTTCTAATATTTTGTTTTTTACGACTGTAATAACTAAGTTGATTAAACAACATTCATTTCAATACTTCGGGACAAGGTGAGGGGCTGCCTAGGTACACACTTCACTACCGTCCAAAAGTTTGGAAGCGGCAAGGAAAAATCAAATAAAACAAAACAAAGTCATTTCAATTTCAATGTATTGATAAAAAATTAAAATATAAACAAAAACTAATTTAAGCAGAACAAAAATTTTACATACAATAAAATAAAATAAAATTTTAGCTTCATCAGAGTGTCCTCGTTTTTCCTTTATTAGCTTCTCGCATATTCTAGACATTCTATTAATTAATTAATTAAAATAATCTTTATCTAATTTGTTCCATTCGCTCTCTAATAGCTTCCACAAATGTTCTGTTCTGAGCTCGTAGGAGAACGATTTTTAACTAGGGTATAGTGGACACCTTTACGAGAGATTCTGAGCCTTTCTGCGATTTGACGTTCACTGTATCCTTCCTCACGTAGAGTGCAAATAGCGCTTCTCTGTTCGAGCGTGATTTGCTTGCGTTTTGCCATTTTCAGAAAAAAAAAGGTCAAAGGAGTCGTCGATATCTTTCGAATACGGACAATGTTAATATCACAACTTTCAGGTGCCAATGCTCCAGTTGGACTAAACAGGGTCTTAAAAAGTTAAAACCACCAAATATTATCAAGTAGCGACCCGCCCCGGCTTCGCACGGGTGCAATGCTGATACTAAATAGGGGGTGTAAGGGACAGCCCTCCGCAAATTAACAGGGTGCATTCAGCTCCTTATTTTGAATCATATTCCATCGGAAATATTCTCATGAAAATTGTCATTTTTCTAATCGTATTTTCAGTTACTATTCCTTTATTTCAATGTAAAATTATATTCTCTGTATGCAGCACTCCATGTATGTAAATAAAACAACTAAAATAAAAAAATCAGCAATGGATGTTGAAATAATCGGCGGCCGAAAGCTCGCTGCGCTACTGTTCGCTACGCGCGTTTCGCCACGTTAACGATACATTGCGTGTGAGGTAATAAAACAAATCATGTGTATTGGATGCCCATAACGTTCCCGAAATAATTTCATATACCGGTCGTCTTAGTATGATATACTGAAGTCACCCCATCAGTCTGCGGAGGGCTGTCCCTTACACCCTGTATACTACAGATAATCAAAAATTCTTAACAACAAAAGATACTTATTCTATTCAGTTCTTTTTTAACTTAAATACCTTACCTTAAACTACGATTTTCGATAATTAAAAATACTTGCCCTAATACTAAATTGCCTTAACTCTAAATTCAAACCAAGATCTTAATAGAAGAAATACAATTGATAAATAATGGTTTTAATCCAATCCTATCTAACCTAATATACTTAATATAAGTGCAGTTTAAAAATTAACCTTAATACCGACTAAAGTACGAACATACAATTTCGTAAAAAATGTCGCGCTGAAAAGCACGTTTTGTCTTAACCTTTTAACCGCCCGACTTCATATCAGTTGTCGTGCCCCCAGCGCCGGGCAACTTGAATCATTACGATATTTGGTCGTAAATATACGACCCTGGCGAAATGGACACGAAAATATTTGTCGGATTAATCCGTCGTAGGCGGTTAAAGGGTTAAAAAAGAATTCACTTTAGTATTTAAATAGGTACTAACATACAATTTCGAATATATATATATATATTTTTAATTTATCGTAACGTACATATAAGTACGGATTACGTTGTCGCGCTGAAAAGCACGTTTTTATTAAGTAACTAGCGGTCGCCCGCGGCTCCGCCCGCGTGGATGTCGGTTTTCGCGACAAAAAGTAGCCTATGTGTTATTCTGATATAACCTATAGCGGTCACCCGCGGCTCCGCCTGCGTGGATGTCGATTACCGCTACAAAAAGCCTAAGTTTGATCCCATGTGTTCAACTACCCAAAAGTAAATTCAGCATTTTAGCCGACAAACAGGCAGATAAACAAACAGACTTTCGCATTTATTTTATTGGCAGGATAAGATAACTTCATGAGTTAAATATTGTTTTAAAGGATAAAATTTTTGTAAAAAAAGTTACTGAATTAGAGCTTCCCTTTATACAACATTTGATGTAATTTTATCTTGTGGCAACAAAATGTATTGATGTTCGGGAGACCCAACTCGTGATAGGCCAACGTACAGTTGGCCATGGGTAAAGCATTCCTTTCGTAGATCAATCCCTACTAAATTGAAAGTTTGGCCCCGGGACTTGTTAATTGTTAATGCAAAAGAAGTTTTCACCGGAAATTGAAGTCGTTTCAATGGAATTGGTAAATCGGTGGGGATCATCGGTATCCGAGGAATGTGAGCTAATTCACCAGCAGCAGGGCCGGTGATAATGGTCGTTACAATTAAATTGTCTTTTAATTCCTTTATAAGTAGCCTCGTTCCATTGCACATATTGGGAGGGCTATATTTCTGAGAAGCATTATTGGCGTTCCGACTTTTAACGACAGTTGGTGAGGTGGCAGTCCAGCGGGGTTGAGAGAATTTAAAAATTCCTGTGGGTAATGTACTGCGTCTTCGATATTAGTGACAGTGTCTATGGATTTATAATGCTTAACTTGACCCGGGACTCTTTGCATAATTAAATTGTTTATTTCATTGACCGTGTCATTCCTAGGTGACACTATTGCTCTACAACACAGCCAACGAAAGTCATTTCCATGTAAATTTTCTATGCCAGGGTATACTGCATCTGTCAAGCTTTCTAAAGAATGGACTCGATCGACTTGACTCGAATCGACGCTCGACACTCGACTCTCGTGCGCGTAACTCAGAGGTTCTTACATTTTGTTCATGAAGTCGTTGCGAACGCTCGACACTCGACTCTCGGGTGCGTAACTCAGAGGTTCTTACATTTTGTTCATGAAGTCGCTGCGAACGCTCGACACTCGACTCTCGTGCGCGTAACTCAGAGGTTCTTACATTTTGTTCATGAAGTCGTTGCGAACGCTCGACACTCGACTCTCGTGCGCGTAACTCAGAGGTTCTTACATTTTGTTCATGAAGTCGTTGCGAACGCTCGACACTCTACTGTCGCGCGCGTAACTCAGAGGTTCTCAGATTTTGTTCGGCAAGACGATGTGAACGTTCAGGTGAAGATTCTTCAATACGACGTATTCTTGCTGCCCTTGCTTGAGAACTGTGTTTAGAAAGTTGAGACCTCGTTCTTTTAGGCATTTTGCAGACTTTAGATATAAGAAAAAAAAAAGTTTTGTCTTGGTCTGCAAAAAGCTCTCCACGGCATCCATCACCTCGTTATCGTCTTCGTACCTGTTTCCCCTTAAGTATTCTTTCAATTTGGGGAACAGATAAAAATTGCTAGGCGCCAGATCTGGTGAATAAGGGGGGTGGTCAACCAATTCGAAGCCAGCTTGCTGAATGGCAGCCATTGCAACTGCCGACCTGTGCGAGGGTGCGTTGTCGTGATGAAACAGCACGCCCCTTCGAAGTTTCCCTCTCCTTTTCTCTTTGACGGCATTCCTCAACTTGGGAATTAAAGCTGCATAATATTGGCCTGTAATAGTGGTTCCACGCTACAGGTACCTAATCAATCAACAATATCCCTTCTGAGTCCCAAAATATTGAGGCTATAACCTTGCCAGTCGATGTCACGGCACAAAACTTCTTCGGGATCGGTGATGATGGCCGTTTCCATTGCGAAGATTGCTGTTTTGTCTCGGGATCACAATGATGGACCCATGTTTCGTCCATTGTTACGAAATGAGACAAAAAGTTTTCAGAATCTTCTTGAAACTTGTCCAACAATATCATATCTTCGAAATGTCAAGTCGATTTTATTTCTGACTGTCGGTTAACATTCTCGGCACCCATCTTGCGGAGACTTTTCTCATATTCAAAGATTGTTTCAATATGGATTGAATACTTCCATATGAAATGCCCGTTTTTTGAATTAAGTGTCGGATGGTAACTCTTCGATCGCTCAATACAATTTTCTCGACTTTCGCAACATTTTCTTGGGTGACTGACGTCGATGGACGGCCGCAACGATGTTCGTCTTCCGTGCTCGTTCTCCCTACTCGAAATTGAGAAGCCCACCTTGCAACAGTGGAATACGGCGGAGCAGACTCTCCTAATGTTGCCTCCAAATCGCAATGAATCTCATGCGTCGTTAACTTTTTTAAACAGGTATTTAATAACGGCTCGCACTTCGTTTATCTCCATTTTCGAGAACACGTTCCGACACGAAGCAAACAAATGACTACATTCAGAAAAAAAAACAAAAGAGAATCAAAGATTTTTTTTCTTTATTAATATTACAAATATGTATCTGAGCTATTCCTGCCAGTATTTATTTTTTTCTTACCAAGGAGTATGTCGTTCTCACTACTTTTTGATCCCTCCTCGTATAGTCGGTATTAATTTATTTTGCTTGAAGACAGGTGTGCTTCCAAACTTTTGGACGGTAGTGTATAGGTATGTTCAGTAACGATCAGACGTTGCGGCACTAGGAAGGATATTTTTGGAAATAAAATTCATATTAATGGTTAGAACAATATTTATTTAAATATACATCACTGGAGAAGTCGTTAGATAGTTGATTAATTTGGCAACACGTCTAAGGCCGCGTCCTAACCCAAAAGCGATCGTCACGCTCTTTCCTTTTATATGAATATGACATATCCGCACGATCAATCAAGTCGCGTTTGTACGTTAATATTCATACCATCGAACGCGTCGATCGCGTACTCGCGCGAGGATCGCTTTTGGTAAGGACGCGGGATATTACATTCTTGCTTCTCTTTAAGACACTACTTTTACGAAAAAAAATTGTCAGATTTCGGTACCTATTGGAAGCTACAATAATCCTAAATTAAGCAGCCGTTAAAGAGGTAGCTGCGGAATATTTTTATTTTATCAGTTATGTCTACACAAATACAATGTTATACATAATCCCAAAAATATTGTCTATTAACATCATAGCGGTAATTTACTTTAATAGTATGAAAATCCATCAATCATTAATGAATTTTATTATACCTACTAATTATTAATAACGAAAAAAAAGCAATAATGTAATCATCCACAGCTCCTCCACTGGTCCTACGTTTAGGCCAACGGTCTCCGTTCCGCGCTTGCTTACCAAGTAAGGGTGCTTACATAAAGAAACAGGTTTCCGGTAGAGCTCGGTGCAGGTTCTCAATCTGATAATATTTCCATATTCTCTTATGTGCTCATTTATAAAGAAACAGGTTTAAACTTGTAAGGTGCCGACTACCTTATTTACCCCGTACCGATCGGTACCGACCCGCACGGGTTTGTTTGTACCGGAAACATGTCTATTTAAGCACCCTTATGCCATACTCAGTTGATCTTTTCTTTTGGATATAAATTAATATATTTCAAGAGGTTTAGCGGCGCAAGTAAGTTTAGAGATTTCTCTGTTTGCTAATCAATAAAAAAGAAAAATATGCATTCGAAAATACGTCTCTAGTTACCAGGTACCACTTTGTGTAAATAATACAAGCTATGATGACGTAACTAATGTGTCCACACCAATAGATTTGATAATTTAATAAGATTGTACAAAATAATGCGAGGTTTTGGGTGGGTGGTTGGGTATTCAAAACTTTTTCGGAAGTTTTTTGGCTCTTTTCAACTTAATTTTAGTGACGCGACGCCACTAACGTTATGTACCTACATAAAATATATTATTTCATATTCTTGCTGTTCCTAATCAGTATTTATTACCCTAGCATTTCCTAGCATTAACATCACAGTGTGGTCCTCTAAAACATTAAATTACAGACCAAATAGTATAAAAATAAATGTAAATTAATACTGTTCGCCATCAAAATAATAAAAAGTACAATATAATTATAAACTAATGTTACACACGAATATAGGAATAATTGAAGTACATTATATGCTGGAATCCTGCGTTGATGCAGGGGTCAAGACGAATATTATCTTAGTTTACTTTTATCACTCAATAACTTTATCATAACTTGTAGACACAAAACATTTGCATGGGTATGAAAACCATGAGTATTAATACTTTTACACGTGTATTTATATAAAGGTATTACCTTAAGGAGGAAGCGCTAAGGTAGCCCGCGAAATTAAAATTTTCTTACGATTTTTGCAATTTGCAGCTAAGTGTCTGGGGTGTATGTTGACTAAAGTATGATTCGCGACCGTAACAAACAAGTATTTACAGAATTATCATCATTAGAAACAGTAATACAACACCTTAAGTTAGTATAATCCTCAAATGTCAAGATTTCGTGAAATAGTCATTCACAATAGGATTACTTGGTCTTAGAGAGTTGTATTGATGACTTTAATGATTATAATTCTGTAAAATAAATACATGTTTATTACGGTCACGTATCATATTTTAATCAACATACAACCTAATCCTTTGGGTAACCGTTATATTCATACTATTAGCAGAGCAGATATTGTATTGCAGATGTGGTGTGTTCAGAAAATAACGGGAATTTTTAAATTTCGCGGGTTTGGAGAGTCCAACTGTCAATTTTTTATTATTATGTTGGTATATATGCCCCTGAAGTATGATAAAATTTTCAGCTGTATTCATTGCTTACTTTGTCTGTAGCAGCCGCTAAGGTTAGACGTGTTTTATGAGCTCGGCGATTTTCGTTTGTTAAAAGAAATGGATCAAAGAATTTGTATCAAATTTTGCGTAAAAAAAGAAATAAAGTGTGTGAAATGTTAACAAAGGCGTGTGGTGAGTTTATTATGAGTAAAACAAGAGTTTACGAGTGGTATAAGCGTTTCCAAGATGGCGGTGAAGACGTTGAAGATGACGAACGCCCCGGACGCCCCAGCACATCAACAGCCGATGAAACCGTGGAAAAAGTGAAAGCATCGGTTATGAATGATCGCCGAATCACAATCAGAGAAGTCGCTGATGATGTTGGCATATCGATTGGCTCATGCCGTGAAATTTTGACGTTTTGGGTATGAAACGCGTGGCAGCAAAATTTGTTCCAAAATTGTTGAATTTTGAACAAAAACAGCGTTGAATGGAAGTTGCTCAGGAGTCACTAAATGAAGTTAACGACGATGCAGAATTATTGAAACGTGTTATAACAGGTGACGAAACATGGGTTTACAGATATGACGTCAAAACTAAGGCTCAATCGTCTCGGTGGAGGCATCCTGGCTCGCCAAGACCGAAAAAGGCTCGACAAGTGCGGTCGAACGTGAAGGTTATGCTTAAAGTGTTCTCCAATTTTGATGGCATAGTGCATCATGAATTCTTGCCACAAGGTCAAACGGTCAATCAGGAGTACTACCTACAAGTTCAACGCCGTTTGCGTGAAGCAATCCGAAAAAAACGCCCGGATTTGTGGAAAAACAATTCATGGCTTTTGCACCACGATAATGCACCTGCTCACACTTCATTGCTTGTTCGTGAATTCTTGGCCAAAAACAATACTGTAAAGATACCCAGTCTCCATATTCGCCAGACATGGCTCCGTGTGACTTTTTCCTATTTCCAAAAATAACGAGAACCTTAAAGGGCCGTCGTTTTACAAGCATAGATGACATTAAAAGCGCATCGCTGAAAGAGCTAAAGGCTATCCCAAAAATCGAGTTTGAGAAGTGTTTCGACAATTGGAAGAAGCGCTGGCACAAGTTCATAATATCTAATGGGGACTATTTTGAAGGCGACAACATTAATGTAGATAAATAAATAAATATTTTTTTCAAAAAACGAAAATTCCCGTTATTTTTGAACACACCTCGTATATCTGCTCTGCTACCCAATCATGCTTGAAACTTGGGAAGTTATGTACCTACTACGATGTAATGAGTTTATGAACTTGCACTGCCGGGTGAAAATGTTGAAAGTACTAGCGTCAGACACATGTGCCTGACGCTAGTGGTGCCACACTTAACAGCTTTTATTAATGTTCGAATTATTCAGATAATCACTATGTTGCAATCAGACATTCTAGATAGTGGGTTCAATTACAAGCCTTTTAAACATTTCAAAACATAATAATTCTTGTTTCTTTAAATATTCGAGCTTAGCTCAGACCAAATTATCTTCTTCCATCTTAAAATGAAAACTAAAATTCTTATGTAAATAAATAGGCAAGTTTATATAAATTCACATCAGTTGGTATAAAAAATATTTTAAGTACGGAACAACAAAAAATCACAGTAAAAACAATAATAATTCTGTATAATCTTATAAAAATATAAGTACCATGTTCTCTTCTTGCCGCTCGAAACGAAATGAGCTCGGAATACAAGCAACATTAAACATTTTATCCAAATGATAATTGAAGGTCTCGATCTTTGCATGCATAATATTATCAACATACTACCATATATGTTTAAAATGGGTAAAATGAGCGAACTTAAAAGTTTACTAGCAGTCTCCTAAGCGATATACATATAACTATAACTGAGAACTCCTATTTATTTTGCATTCTTCGTACTGAGATCAGTTACCAATCAAGAATATTATTATCTAATGTTCTGCCACAGTTTAGGAGGAGCTCATGGCTAAGTAATATCAGCCGCATGGGTCGATCCATCAGGTTAAGCTGCGCTTGCCAGGGTTGGTCCGTGGATGGGTGACCATCTTTACATACCGAGACTCCTCCGTGCCTCGGAAAGCACGTTAAGCCGTTGGTCCCGGCTGTCATTCGTGGATCTTTGACAGCCGTTACGGGTCGTCAGAAGCCCGAAAGTCTGACAATCAGTCTTACCAAGGGGTATCGTATTACCCAGTAACTGGGTTGTGGAGGTCAGAT
The DNA here is from genome assembly GCA_947568875.1 of Fissipunctia ypsillon. Taxonomy (NCBI): domain Eukaryota; kingdom Metazoa; phylum Arthropoda; class Insecta; order Lepidoptera; family Noctuidae; genus Fissipunctia; species Fissipunctia ypsillon. Next base: position 13,166,316 of record OX387643.1, read on the forward strand.
AGGCAGTCGCTCCATGTAAAATACTGGTATTCAGCTGCATCCGGTTAGACTGGAAGCCGACCCCAATATAGTTGGGAAAAGGCTAGGCAGATGATGATGTTCTGCCACAGTTTATTCTTTGACATAATAATATTATACCCAAAACATGCTGTCGAATGTAAACCAAAGAAGCTGCGCCTTATCTAAACAAAATCAAGTAATTCATCGAAAAATACATGTGAATATAACATTATGAACTACAATCGCACTGAATATCTACTGAAAATTCAAAATACATCTATTAAATACAACTTATATTAAAATATTTAAGTCTAGCTATATAGCCTTTAAATTTGATACTGGAATCATTTTTTTTTAGTTTTGCAAACAAGAAAAAAAAAAAGATCAAAAGAGCATTTAGAGGAATGAAACCCATGTCCCATGATAAATGGTGAGATGAAAACAGAGTGAATCATGAGGTGACGGTCGACAGAAGAGAATGGAAGACAATAACATAAATTGTCCTGATTCCAAGTAATAAGGGCACATGGCAAGAAGAAAAACATCAAAGAAGCTGCCGTTATAAAAGAAGGCCGAAAGTTATGTATTTTTTTATTGAAACGACGAATTTATCGAACAACATCAAAATTAGGGGAATAGTAAGTTTTCGATTTACAATCAACTTGTCATCGCGAACAAATCCGATTATGGAGTAGGAGTATGCGTTTCAATGGCGCGGCCACGGCGTTTTTTTTTTTTTTTAAAAAAACCATGCCAAGATTTTGTAAAAGTTGATTTCTTAAACCATAAATTTGAAAGTTAAAAAGTTATAAGGGTTTGGCCGTGGCCGCGTCATCGAAACGCGGAGAACCGCGCGGCCACGGAGATATTTAAAACTAAGCGTTGCAGAGACCTGAAATTTAGGTAAAATACAGATTGAATTTGTAAAAATATATTAGAAAAAAATCCTAGGTTTATATTTTAGGAGCTCATCATCATCTTCCTGCCCTTGTCCCATGTTACTTCGGGTCGGTGCAACACGTTTTCTCTATATTTTAGGAGCTGTGAGACTAAAACCCCCATGGCCGCGCCGTCGAAACGGTGAAAAACACGCGATAGCCGATATCTCACTGTAAAAGCATCGCAGCAGTCTGAAGTTTTTTGTAAAACTCAGATTTGAATTTGTCACTATTTGTAAAAATACAACAAAAATCCTAGGTTTATATTTCAGGAGCTGTAACACTAAAACTCCATGGCCGCGCCATTGAAACGGTGAAAAACACGTTATCGCCGATATCTCACTAAAAAAGCATCGCAGAGGTCTGAAGTTTTTTGTAAAACCTAGATTTGAATTTATCAAAATTTGTAAAATACACAAAAAAGTCCTAGGTTTATATTTCAGGAGCTGTAGTACGGTATCACGTAGAAATAAGTCGTGATTATCTCTCGAAGGAAGTAAGTATTAGCATGATATTTTTTTTTGTAAACAACACCTATATAGGATTTAGACGGGTAACACAAAAATACGAGGTTAGTCCATACAAGTGTCTGTGTGTTAATTAAACGTATTTAGAGTAATAGAATTAGTCTTGAGCGCCAGCAAGATTATTTTCAGGGGGGTGGATCTTTAGCTTCACGAAGCGAGCACGAAGATTTTAGCACACAGCCTTGGATAGGTTAGGTTCTCTCATTGTATTAGGCTTTTTTTTCTGAAATAGTGTACTTTATTCAAAGCTAGGGGTGCAAGTGCACCCCCTAGCACCCCACTCCCGGCGCCCATGCTCATTAGTAGTATACAACTGAATAGCCGTCATCACCATCGTCGTCCTCCGGATCTGACATGGAAAGTATTGGAATAAACTTAGCTGTGTCCACCGATCGGCGGATACGGTATCAGAAGACGTTCTTGGGAGGCGGCACCGCAACCACAGCGGCTCCAGCACGCCCCGTGCTCAGAGGGGCAAGTTTTCGCCAGCAGTTGGACTCAGAATCGTACACTTCCACCACACACAGATATTGAACGCCGTCGTAGCCACCTAATGAGGTGACAATGTTATATTAGCAAGAGTTGTACCTACAGATCCGTGTTGGGCGTAATTAAATTTAGTTATTCGAGTATAATTGCCGGCACGAGTCGTGAGCACAAATTCCATTTAACTTTAACTGCCCTCGTCAGCGTGCTCTTGTATTCTGTTTGTATACAGGGTTACTGGTAACTCGACGTATTCCTTGCAAGACGTCATAGTAGGGTTAAAATGCAACAAATTAAGCCACCAAATGTTCTACCGAAATTTAGTAGATTTTGATTTAGTTAGATTTTTAGTTTTTTTTATGAAAAATCCCAGATTAAATAATTTGAAGCCAATTTAAAAATGATTTACGTCGCGACTGTACTGAAATTTAAGTTATTATCATATTTGATGCCGTAGCAGATCTTTATCAATAATTAAACGTTCAAAAATGTCTAAAACCTTGGCAAATATCACTAATCAAATATTTAATTTTTTGTAATTTTTGCTATTACTTCATACAAAATGTTGTCTAGTACAAAAAAAAAATTACTACGCCTGATGTACAAATTATTAGTAAAATATCATTGTCTTATCAGCTATCCAAAAAGGTATGAAAGTTAATACAAAGTCATGGACTACATTATGAAAATCGTTTTTGATTTAGTACAGGAAAGCGTGCGTCTCACAAAACGGTGAAAAATCAAATTAAAACAATTTCGTGAACATTATTATTATTTTTAATCAATATCAATTTAAAAACTTTAATTACACACATTTCACACGTCTTGTTCGATGTGCTGCCCTCGGTTTCTAATACATGTTCTTATTCGCTTCCTCACGTCGGTTTTTGTGATTCTTGATGTTATTGTTGCCCTCATCTGGCCCGCCGCATCTGTTATTCTCTCCCTTAGTTCTTTAATTGAATTTACTGGGGTCACAAAACCCAGGTCTTTCATATGACCCCAGACGTAAAAGTCTAGCGGCGTCAGATCAGGGCTTCGTGCAGGCCACGGAATCGGCCTACCGCGTCCTATCTATAGGTTTGGATAGTTTTCATCCAGCAATTGTCGAATTGTGATTCGGAAGTGGGCTAGACATCCGTCATGTTGATAAATCATATTAGGTCCTTACATATGAAATTAGCGTTTTGTTGTACTGACCACTTTGATCTGAAATATCTCCTCTTTGATAAAGAATTCCAAATTCAAATTTATAAATTCATTTAGCTGGTACATTTGAGTTTTAAAAACAGTCATTCATTTGTTTTTTCCTCATTATTTTTTTCTTTGGCGTCGCTTATTACCGCGCAATGGAAAACATAAAATATCAGTATATTTACGAGTACGAGTTCTACCGTGGCACCAGTGCTGCAGAAACAGCTCGAAGGATTAATGATGTGTACGGCGCTGGTGTCGCAAAAGAAAGCACGGTACGTTTTTGGTTTCAACGTTTCCTTTCTGGAAATTTCGACCTTCAGAACCAACCCCGTGGACGGCCGGAGACCAAAGTGGAAAATGAAGAATTAAAGACTATTGTGGAAGCGGATCCATCACAAAGCACTTCAAAGATAGCTGCAGGCATCGGGGTAAGTAATAAAACTGTATTAATCCACTTGAAGCAAATCTGGAAAGTAAAAAACTTGAACGATGGGTACCTCACGAATTGAGTGAATCGAACTTGCAAACACGCGTCGACTGCTGTGTTACTTTGCTCAACCGACACAATAATGAAGGGATTTTAAATCGAATCATTACTTGTGATGAAAAGTGGATACTGAACGATAATCGGAAGCGCTCGTCGCAATGGCTGAACCCTGGAGACCCAGCCAAATCCTGCCCTAAACGAAAATTGACTCAGAAAAAGTTACTTGTGAGTGTTTGCTGGACTAGCGCCGGTGTCGTTCACTACAGCTTTCTAAAATCTGGCCAAACGATTACGGCAGATATCTATTGTCAGCAACTGCAAACCATGAAGGAAGAACTAGCTGCTAAACAACCGAGATTGGCCAATCGCTCTAGGCCACTGCTGCTTCACGACAACGCAAGACCACACACTGCAAAACAAACAACCACTAAGTTAGATGAGCTACAATTGGAATGACTGCGACATCCACCGTACTCCCCGGACCTTCTCCAACAGATTACCATTTTTTCCGGAATTTGGACAACTTCTTACAAGGAAAAAAATTCAACTCCGATGCGGCAGTCCAAACCGCCTTCAAAGAGTTTATTGATTCTCGCCCCCATGGTTTTTTTAGTAAAGGGATCAATGAACTACCTATGAGATGGCAAAAGTGCATAGATAACAACGGTGCATACTTTGATTAATTAAATATATTTTACAAAAAAAAAATTGACTTTATATTCCTCCCGTACAAAACGCCAATTTCATATGTAAGGACCTAATATTTGCTCTTCTTTCTTCCGGTATATCCGTGAGCAGTGCTGTTAACCGATTCGTTGCGGATGGCACGTTTCAGTGCCATCACTTCTTTTTAAGTGTGGCGTCAGGCACGGATATGTGTCATTTTGAAATCGATGATAACTCCTTCAATTAAGTTTTATGGAAGTTTTACCTGAAACCAAACTGTCAAAACACTGTTTTCTTTTCCGCATGGCTGAAGACACAGATGAGTGTCATTTAATCGTATGGCGTTGGGCACTGATCAGTGTCACGTTATTTTTGTTCGACGCCACGGCTAGAAGTTAGTGAAATTAGGCATCGCAACGAATCGGTTAAATGATTTCTTAGGAAATCTTCATAAAGTTCCCCATTTAGTGTTCCGGGTAAAAAATGTGGGCCAATTAACTTGTCATCGATAATACCCATCCAAACATTAAGCGAGAATCTAAGCTGGGATGCAGTTGGTTTCAGTTTCTTAGGGTTTGCGGTTGGTTTCAGTTTCTTAGGGTTCTGCCTTCGGTGTCCAGTAATGTAAGTTGTGGTAATTTGTGATACCATCACGGTCAAAAATGACTCATCGGTCCACAGAATGTTTTTTAAAAAGTTTCCGCCTTCGGCATCGGCACTTAGCATAAAACAACAAAATTCAAGCCGTATCGGCGGATCTCCTTCTTCTAACGACTGGACGGGTTGGTAGAGGTATGGATGTCGGCGTGACAAGTGAACTACAGACCAGACTATTCACTGTGACCAACCAAGCTTACGCGCTACGATGTTTGTCGATATGTTGGCGTCGTCAATAAAACGTTGAAGAATCAGCTCCTTGTCCTTAGCCGTGTATCTCCAGGAACGACCAGTGTCAATTTGCCTACTTCTTTGGATGCTGCCAGTTTCAGATAATCAACGATACGTTGATCCGAAGACAGTAACGTGTGGGAGTCGGCGATTGGGAAAGCGAAGTTGATATTCTCTCCGCGCCTCAGCAGCGTTACCATCACAAAGTCCATAATAGTACATTATATTAGCGTATTCAGGATTAGAATATGCAGCCATAATCAGCACTTATGAAGGCACAGCACAGCACAAGAGCAAGATACGCGGCGACAGTTAAGAAATAGCCAGATAACAAAACACGAGCTTGTGCGACGTAGAGTTGAAATAACTAACGCTGACGACCAGATTTTGCGAAGTCGCACCCCGTGTCATGCCAAGAGAATAATAGTGACCAATCAAACAAAGCTTGCCGAGTGTTTGTAGTTCAAGCGCAGGTAAAAACTACGAATAATACAAATACGAAACAATAGGTTGACCGTCCGCAATTTTACTTCTAGTTCTCAAATGAACTTTTTATCACAACACGTTTTGACCAACCCTGTTTAAAGAAACAGCACGTTTTGACGATATGCCAAAGAAACTGAAAATTCCGATAAAGAAACAGTGCAAGAACTTGCGACGCCACAAGTTGTCATCGTATTCTTCGAAACAGCACGCCGGTCTTCGCGTCACTAATCTGTCGCCACCCCGCGGTGGCGACAGAAGAGTGCAACACATCTTCACTGCACAACACATCTTCACTGGACAACGCCGCCTCGACGAATGGAGCGCGAACTACGTGGCACCAATATTTAAAACTGAGGTGCACGCGGCGCGCGACCGCGACTCGGCGCTAACGCGACACCGCGATGCAAAAAGGGATAACAACAATGCTGTGATATGATTGGTTACAATATTTTGTATTTCTATTGGTTAACATTTTTGTAAATATTTATTCTGTAGTTTTCATTGGTTAGGTCATAAATTGTAATTTAGTATTTAAGCGGGAACATTTTCCTTCATTTCATTCTCCAAATGTCCTTTCTTTGGTATTGTTCGTCGAATCGTTGAGCTCCTTAACTTTTATGTTGAGCTGTACGATTACTGACAGATGATTGCACTGACTGGACAGGTCCACTCAATCTGTGTGGTTCTTTCCTCAAAAGATCATTTCAGACACCAACCTACATGGTCTTCACATGATCTGACCAAGATTATGTCTGGACTTTAAAAGAGACTGTGACCTCTGAGTTTGTTTCGGCCTTTCTTCTCAGAGTAGTCAGATAGGAAACGCCGGCCTCATCTAGTTTAAAAAAAAAATGTTTGACATGTAAAAGTGTTTGTATAAACCTACTTACAGAAATAAAATCATTTATCATTTTGAAAATAAATCACGATTCTTCGCTACATTCTACAAATTGGAGTCAGCGTTATTATTTCTACTAATCACCTAGCCACTATCGCCAAAAGGGCAATAATAACATCAAGAAAACCGAAGTGAGGAAGCGAATAAGAATATGTATTCGAAACCGAGGGCAAAACATCGAACAAGACGTGTGAAATGTGTGTAATTAAAGTTTTTGAACTGATATTGATTAAAAATAATAATAATGTTCACGAAATTGTTTAATTAGATTTCCACCTTTTTGTGAGACGCACGCTTTCCTGTACTAAATCAAAAACGATTTTCATAATGTAGTCCATGACTTTGTATTAACTTTCATACCTTTTTGGGTAGCGGATAAGACAAGGATATTTTGTACATCAGGCATAGTAATTTTTTTTTGTACTAGACAACATTTTGTATGAAATAATAGCAAAAATTACAAAAAAATAAATGTTTGATTAGTGATATTTGCCAAGGCTTTAGGCATTTTTGAACTTTTAATTAAAAATTACTGAATTTCGGTAGAACATTTGGTGGCTTAATTTGTAGCATTTTAAACCTACTATGACGTCCTGCAAGGAATACGTCGAGTTACCAGTAGCCCTGTATGTATAATTTAATATAAAATCAGTCTGTAAGGAAATTATTACAATAACATGATTGTTCGATTACGATCATTTCAAGAGAGACAAATAATTATTATTTTAAATTGGACTTTAAGACCACTCTTTTTTTTTTAAGTAATTTGTAATTGTAATTACATTTTGTAATATTGTAAATGGATTTATAATTCAATTACATTTTGCCAAACACTGATACAGAAGAGTGGATTATTTATTTATTTAATACTTCAAGCACAGATATGTACAGAGGCGAATTTAATGCCATAGGCATTTTCCAACAGTCAACCTTTGGGCAATGCAAACAGTGGTCGGTGCAATTACGAAAAATTGAGGAATACATATTTATTTAAATATAAAGATACACATACACCTATTACAATCTATAAATACAATAATATATACCTAATTATATATAAATAAGCGCAAATAAATATATACATAAATACACGAATATACTAAAACAAATAAGACGAATAATGGAAAAACGTTAACCTTGTGATGATACTGCCAGCTTCTTACGAATGTGCTCGCGAACTTTTATTTTAATGACAAAATAATTTGACTCCAAGCATTTCAAATAAAAAATGTCTCATGATAAACAAAAATTAAGTGTTAATTGACTTTTGTTGCTGAAAAGCTGCTGCTGTTGTTCGTATGTGTGAATGAACGACGGGCATGGATGAGCGCCAGACAGCAAAAGAACGAAGATATTATGTAACACGAACTTACCAACAGCAACGATCCGATCTCTGAGCGGGCAGGAACCAGTTGCATCCCTGCCATATACGAGCCGCGCTAGGAGGAACCACGAGTCTGCTATCGGGTCGAATCGCAGATATTTTGTAACTCGAACTTACCAACAGCAACAATCCGATCTCCCAGCAAGCAGGACCCAATAGCATCTCTGCCATATGAGAGCCGCGCTAGGAGGAGCCACGAGTCTGCTATCGGGTCGTATCGCTCGACGCAAGCCAATCGGCCACCGACAGTGTTGGCGGGCGCTTCATGACCTCCCAATGCGTATAAGTAGCCACCTGCTGCACACACCTGTAAACGAAATTTTTGAACAAAGCGATTTTTGTTTTTTCTTAGTTTAATGTCTAAATTAAGAACCGTCACAGCTAATTATTTTTATGCAGAAAGTGTATGAGTGTGCGTTTACAGTTACCAACCGTCCGGAGTTGTTTACCAGCCGGACTTTTTAATAAAAAACCAAATGGAAATGCCCTAGGTCCACTGGATATCCTGAAGCTTTTCCACATGCTATTAAAGATGTCCATTGCCCACCGTGCTAGACTGTGTAGTCGGTAGAATTCAAATGAACATTTTTTTTTTTCAGAGTGCATCTTATTGCTGTAGTACAGTCAGCCCCAAAATAAATATAAAAGGACAGACCCATAACTTTTTAGGTTTCTTATTTTTCCTTTTACGACGCAGATAATATAACATGGCGATCTCTTCTATGCACGTATGGTCCATCCCAACGAAATCCAATGATTGAATTACTGATTTGATTTTTGACTGAGAGTCACTGGCTAAGTAGCCAGTGGCTACTAAGAAAAAATTTCAAAAATCAATTTGGCTACGGTAGGTAGCCAGAGGTAAGCAGGTAGCCATGGCTACGTAGCCAGCGTTGTCGCCATAGCGTCCCAATGTGTTAGTGCTCTAAGAGGTTTTGAGAACCTCACGGGAAATTTAAAAGATCTGCAAGTCATTGGTTTTTCTTAATAATTTCAAATATAATTATAGAACGTGTCGAAAGGTTCGTCAACCGATTGGTTATTTAAGGCGTGTTTCCAATTGATTTCCTTTAAGTCGTCATTAATTTAATTATAACTTGCCTTATAGTAGTAATTCTATTATATTATATACGGACTAACATAAACACACTATACTCAGAGCAACGGTAGCACGTAGTTTGTTTAATAGAAGAACAATAATTTCATGCATGACATCACTGACGTGTCGTTTGTTTTTAGATTTTAAATAAGTAGGTAGGTAGCTTTCATATTTAACACAAGTGTAGACCAAGGAGTCTTTCCGGAATCCATGAAACACAGTAAATTAGTTCCTTTGTTCAAATCCGGTGATAGTAAAGAACCCAAAAATATAGGCCTGTCAATTCTGCTAGTTCTCAGTAGTGTTTGAAAAGTTGATGCTCAATCAAATGTTACGCCACTTTAATAAAAATTCCATCTTTCATGAACAACCGTACGTTTCACCAAAGGGCGTTGTACCACTGACGCCGGTGTCAGCCTAATAAAGAACATTTTTAACGCCTGGGAGAGCGCACAAGATGCCATTGGAATCTTTTGCGAGCTCTCTCAAGACGTTCGATTGCGTAAAGCATGAGAGACTTCTGCTGAAACTGGAGCACTATGGGAATACAACTCCTGATTTACTAAGATCATACCTGAAAGATAGAAAGGTTACAGTTCAAGTAAACGGCGTAAACTCAATGGAGTCTGAAATGACAATGGGCGTTCCTCAAGGTTCGATATTGGGTCCATTCCTCTTTTTAGTTTACAGTAATGATTTGCCCCAATTCCTTCAAAATCAACCGAGGATGGTGTTATTTGCAGATGACACATAATTGATCTTTGAAATAAACCGACGGTTACAAAATCTTAACGACGCGACGTGAATAACTCAATTCTTCAGGTTCAAGATTGGTTTACGGTAAATAATTTGGTACTAAATGAAAAAAAAAACTTGCATTAGATTTAAATTACCTAATGTTAGAAGTAGCGAATGTGGCATCATATTGAATGGAGAAAAACTGGAATTTATTAATCAACGGTTTTCCTGGGAATCACGCTGGACGAGAAATTACAATGGGCACCTCATTAACATCTCTTGCCGGGTGGCTAAGCTCGGCCGCTTATACTGTTAGAAAGATAGACAGTTAACAGATATAGAAACCATGCGTTTGGTCTATTTTAGCTACTTCCACAGCATTACGTCGTATGGCATTTTATTGTGGGGTCGGGCTGCTGACATTGAATCCATTTTTATTTTGCAAAAGAGAGCTGTCAGAGCTATTTATAATCTACGTCGCCGCAAATCTCTCAAGGAACTATTTAAAAAGATTAATATTATGACTTATGACGGTACCTTGCCAATTCATTTATGAAAATATTATGTATGTAAGAAAAAATCTACATCTTTTTAGTAAAATAAGTGATAGACATAATTTTAATACTAGAAATAAAGATAAAATGGATCAACCATTTTTTAGATTATCTAAAGTACATGCATCTTTTATGGGATACTGTGTTAAATGTTACAACAAAATACCTTGTGATATATTATAGTTAAATGAAAGAAAATTTAAAACTCTTATTAAAAGTGCACTTTGTGAACAAGCATATTACAAATTAGAGGATTATATATGTTGCCGCGGGAACGTCAACCCAAGATTATAACTAACTACCTGATCTTCCGAAAAATGGCGCGGACTGTGATTTTATGATCAATAACTGAATGTTATAATTTAATACGAGGACTAAATAAGTTTCAATAATAGAATACAAGCTATAAAGTAATAAAATTATTTTACACAGCAATTTACAAAATTCCTTGTATTACCGGAAATATTGTCGAATAGAAATATTGAAGTTATAGAAAGTTATGAAGCTTCTAATTTAACTTTAATTCTTAAAACGCCTTTGCATTTGTAAATTGACATTGTTTAATTATAAAAGAATTAACTGATAAGCATTTTAGCATTGTTTGTAAGTTTTATTGAACTAACTAAGTAATAAGATTCTGTATTGGAACAAGCGGTTCCCGCCGAGAGAGCGACGAGATACGCCGGCCAATCGGGCGGTAGCGTGGCGAGTGATTGGAATGTTACGCTTTGAGCTATTGTCATTTTTGTAAGAAGAAGAAGTTAATAGTTAAAATGACTGAAATTGCAACTGTCGCATATGCAACCTATGTTACACAGTGTTTTGATTTAATAGAGTGTCCATGGAGTTTCTTGCCGGTTCTTCTCCATAAGGAACCTACTTCATTTGGAACCGAGCGCCTAGCTTCATTTTAATAACTCAAACTGAACGACTCCTTGTGAAATAATAATACAGGTGTTGTGTGTGATTGAAAACCAACTACCTATCTGCCATTAACGAAGAATTACACCGGCCGGAGACTGATCACACGGCATTGGATTCTCACTGGGTTCCTTGTCGTGTTGTATACAAGTCATATATGAATGCTTGGAAACATTCTGAACCTGCTCCATAGGCCAATCTACATAGAGTGTAGACAAAATCAAACTGGTTGCTAATTTAATGGTATAATTTACTATTTTTATGACATTGATTTTACATTCTGTAATTAGTTTAACTCAGACACTGACTTTTTACTTGTTAAAACTTTAGGAAAATCGTCTACTTTTACAATGTTTGTAAATATGTGAGCACCATGTATCTATCACTTAATTAACTTATCTGTCTTTGCTTCATTTGTCATTGTTTTTACCTATTGTGGTATAGTAATTGGTGCATCGTCTTCACATATAATGATTTAATAAATGTTAACAAAATTGTAAGACATTTTAAAAGAGTAACGGTGGAGTTTGTTGCCCATTCTTCTCCATACGAAACTACATTTTGGAACTAGAATCAATTTTATTTTCTGTTCAAAAGTGTCTTTTAGGTGCCTATTTGAAATAAACGATTTGACTTTGGTAAATCATGAATGGTCATAACAAATGTTGCTTAGGATTTTTAAAGTGGTCACCCGGGTATTCGCGTGTAAATTGTAATTAACATTCCATGATTTAATTTTGAGCATTGCGTTACAATACTACGCTAGCTCGACGCACCGACTAAGGAGCATTTGCTTTCGTAACCGCTCGAACTATGAGTATTCGTACATGTAACATCGATTCAGGTATAATGACCAGTTTTCCAGACTCACTGCAATGTTACGAATTATAATGATTACAGGTACGCACTGTAATGCTCGCCTGGACGCATTCACTGCAGAAATACTCGAACTGTTACACGCTAATGCTCCTGGCGAGTGTGTGACTACCTGAAGATGTGATCGTTGTCATGACAATAATAATTATGTCAGTCTGACGCGTTTGAGCAAATGGCAATTGTTTATGACATCGCATTTTCAACTAAATTTACTTATTTCTAATACCTCCTCTCGAAGTTGAACTTTTGAATTAAATGAACTTTTTGATTTGTTTACCTCGTTATAAAATCATTACTGTATACATATTTATGAGACTTATGTAAATTGCCTCGTTTTGCCCATAGGGTGTGTAGATGTTTTGGGACAAAAAAATTACTTTGTTCTGGTAAAATAAATTGTACTTAGGTACTATGTTTTGTATCTGGACGGTGGATACAATGTTATGGAACAATGGTTGGAGACAATAAAATGGTTCCTTGCCCGTGTATACATCTTTTCGGGGCTGACTGTACCAACAAACAATGAGAAGTTTTCTGTATTTTTTTTTTGTGAACTAGTCGTTGGAGTGCCATTATAAATAAATTAGACTGGGAATCAACACACATCAAGAGTTACAAAAGACGATCTTCCGGCCTAGAAGCTGTGCTAGAAGTGGCGCAACAAAGTCCCCAGCAACACGTTGCAACCTTACTTAGACAGGGTTTTTTTCTACATGATAAGAAGCTAGTTACACAGCTAAGCGCACATTACAACCGCAAAGGGCCGCAGCGCAACGCATTTTCATACAAAAAAGTGCAGTACGGCCCGCCTGTAGTGCGTTGGTTTATAGAAAGTGATAAGGAAGATTTTTGCAATACGCTGTATTGCGGTGCGGCCCGCCCTATTTTGCGGTAGCTTTATAAATGTATTTAAATTTGTTTTTGCTGTAATTTTATTTTAATCTTTATTTTAATATTGCTTATTTTTTTGCTTTTTGCTATTAAACTTAAATTTTAAGTAACATAATTTTATTACTTTTGTTGCATAACACTTACTTAATTCAAAGCTAGCTCTAGAGTTAGGGTTTCACATTTTTTCTGTAACCCCGTTTATGCCAATAAAGAATTTATTTATGTATAGTCTGGGTGTACTCACACTGACACCGCCGCGGCGGCGCGTCATGGGCGCGCAGTTGGTCCAGTGGTTGGTGGCGGGGTCGTAGCACTCCACGGAGCGCAGGCACGCACCGCCGTCGCGCCCGCCCACCGCGAACAGGCGCCCGCGCAGCGCCGCCACGCCACACGTGCTGCGCGCGCCCGCCATCGGCGACACCATGGTCCACGTGCGCGAGCACGCGTCCCATCTACACCCACCAATACAATACATCTCGAAGCACAAATAAAAGGGCATGTATTTAACGAAACTCAAATAATTACCTACGATTTTCTTTCCTAAAAATATTAATGAACCGTCTAATTATAATGAATGCGAATCTTTTTGTGAAATAATTCCTATTTTCGTGCTGGCCGCAGACGCGGCACCACCCGCTTCGCTCGCTCGGCTCGCGCGCTGTTGGTCACAGAACTAACCTCACCTAACCCATTTAGTCTGGCTGCTCTAGCTTAGTTACTACGACCAAAACGGCTCGCGCGTGGTTCGTCGCAGTTCTAAACTAACCCGTTTGGTCGGGGTACCCTAGCTTAGTTACTACGACCAACTGTGAGAAAAGGCCAGAAAAAAAAGCCTGCCTCATTAGAAGCCTTCAAAAGTTTTTAAAGCTTTCATAATTTAAAAAGCGTTCATCATTAGAAGGTCAGTAAGTTTTTAGAGGATCAATTAAATATCTGCCAAATAAAAGCCCAGTCATAGAACTGAATAGTCATCGTGGCAGCTTCTTTGTAGCATCTCATTACAATCGTGCTCCAGTTTGACGATCACCAGGTATCGATTAACTAAACTAGTTAAATGAATATTGAATCGCCAGATATTTTTTGATCTACTTCGACACTCAGTTTTTACCAGAATACAGCAAAGCCAAAGGAGGGTTATGGTTTTAACAGGCTTTGTACTATGTATGTTCACCTATTTCCTCATAACTCCTAAACTACTTGTCATATTATCATCAGTGATCGGAATAGGTAGAGCTATTTAGGTTCATTGACCGCAAACATTGATGTTAATATGGATATTCCACGGGATTCCGACTGATACTACGGGATTTTATTGAATTTCATTCTTTTTGTCAATATGTATAAAAATGGTTTATGTAAGCCAATAAGCGCATGAGCGACGTTGTAAATTTTACGTCAACAGCACGCTATAAAACTTTTTGCCAAGCGTGCGACGTTGCCGCTTTGTTGAGACGTGTAATGTCGCATTATGGAAACAAAAGAAAACAATAGCGGGGTGTTTCTGTCGCTAGAGTGACGCACCTGTTTTTGTCTCTTTCTGCGCCACTAGAATTCAATTCGTTACCAACAGTAACTTGTTGTCTCACTCGATTACTTCGGTTCTTAGAGTGCGCTTGTTTGCTTCCTGTTGTGTTTTGTTGTGTGGTGAATATCTCCTTACCCTGGCTTATTTACTGGATTCTGAAACCTTGCTACTGAGACTTTGGCTAGCATTTACGGACTCTGATTTGACCTTATTGGATTGGACGTTTGGAGTTATTGGATACTGATTTGGTAAGTTCTATTTTTTAAGTAAAATATTGAATAAAACTAATGTATTAATCTTATTCTACCTTGAAATATTAGAAAAATTAATTGTTTGGGCTTAGCGAAAAGCTTGTCCTAATTCGAATCAATAAAAAACATTTTAAATACAAAAAGTAAAGTACAGTGTTATTCGCACAAAACGCAAAACCTTTTCTTGTTAGCTAAACTTTATTAATACTAATGTATTCCAATTCAGTATTTTCTTGACTTTAAAGCATGTCACGCACGTGTCAAAATTAACTTAGAAACTTATTAATAGAATGTATTAATTAGCTATACGGTAAAGTACAGGAGTCATAGACTAACATGTGTGCAGTTCGTGCACATATGAACTATCATTGAACTGTACTGAGTGTACTACTTGTGTGCGATTAATCGTACCCTCTCTTAGCGTAAATTAAAAACTTTTGATTGACTTTGCATTTTCAAACTTGCACTGGGAATATATATATTTTACTAGTTTTGTTTTTCGAACAGTCATGTCGATGTGACTCTACTCAGCATTTCTAATTTAACGACATTTTGATTCAGGTGAAGTACTTCAACATGGCGTCAAGTTCTGTCAAACCTGAAACAGTTCAGAAGTGGATACGTGACTATCCTGAGCTGATTTTTGACGCTGCCAGCTGTACTATTTACTGCACCGAGTGTGAAAGCCATTTATCAGTAAAAAAATCTAACGTTAATCGACATATTGAAGGTGCTCAACATCCAGGTACATACAAACAGCTTCAAGAAGAATTTTATTTTGACCTTATTCAGTTTTTAATTCTTTGTAACATCCCCTGGTCGCAAATAAAAAATAATGTCTTCAAAGATTTTTTTGAAAAATACATGTGTGGTGTTTGTTGTTGTAATTGCAATAACAAAAAAGTGCCTGACGAGTCGCTATTACGAAAAGTGTATTTGGACAAATTTTATAAAAATAAAATTTCCTCCATCTATGAAAACGTTAAAGATGAGAAACTTTGGATATCGTTAGATGAGACAACTGACTTTTTAGGCCGTTATATTGTGCATGACCAGATGTATGAATGTAAACGAGGCAAAAGGAGTATGTAAGGATCGTAGCAGGTGGCGTTCTGTAGTTTCTGCCTACCCCCATGGGAAGAAGGCGTGAGTTTATGTATGTATATTGTGCATTTCTTAGTAAAGCCATTAAATGAAAACTTTTCTGGTCGACTTTATTTAATTGCCTGTAAAATGCTCGAGGTGGTTAATGGCCGAAATATTTCAAATTTTGTAATAGTGTTTGGAAAATATTTGGCAAGACAACTTTGAAAGAAAAGTTGATAATGTGTTAATATTATGTACTGATAGTGTTGCATACATACATGTTGTCTGCGGGCCGAATTTTTTTTTTTTTACCTCAATTAAAACATGTCACCTGTTTGGCACACGCTCTTCATCGCGTATCAGAACAGATACGGTTAGAGTACCATGATGTAGATATGCTAATATCCAAGATGAAAAAATATTTTTAAAAGCCCCTCGCAAAATAAAAGTATTGAAAGATACGTATCCTAACTTACCTCTTCCCCCACACTACCAGTGATATCTAGATGGGGGCACTTGGCTCGAAGCTACATCGTATTATGCAAAATATTATGAAGAAATAATAAATGTTATTTCTAGATTAAACAGCTCTGATTCAATGGCAATACGTAATGCGAAAAATATTCTGGAAAAGGAAAATCTACGGAATCAATTATTATACATAGAAAATCATTATACGATTATTTTATTTTCATTAAAAGAGTTGCAGAAACAAAATTTAGCATTAAGTCACTCGATTTTGGCTTCTGATCAAGTCAGAGCTGCTTTAAATGAATGTAATTTTTATAGAATAAAAAACAAAATTGAAAAAGTTATGGATAGGAATTCTGACATTGACATCCTCAGAGAATATGAAGGAAAATTATCGAAAAATGATGTGAATGACGAAATTTTGTCATATAAATTCGCTTCACTAACATCAACAGATGTCGAACGCTCGTTTTCCACATATAAATGGGTGTTAGATGTAAAAAGAAATAGATTAAAATTAGATAATTTAGAAAAAATAATGGTGATTTATTTTAACTCTGGTCATACTCAGTCTTCTAGTGAAGCTGAAGACGAACCAGACCAATGACATTTTTTGTTTAAATAAGTGAATTATTGTTGAATCGTATTGATTATTTTAATTAAGACTTTATTGTAAATACAAATTGTTCTATTTGATAATGTTTTGATTTTCCGAGGAACAAATAATTTGTATGGTAATATGTTTTTGTACAACTTCAGAATAAAAATGTTTAAATGATTGTTGAGTCTTGAATAAGAAATTGTTACGTAAAACAATACAACGTGTACCTGGATGTACGACATTAAATGAGAACGAGCACAGAACTAATGCATCGAAACATTTTACACACGACAAACACGAAGATTAGTAGTTAATGGAAAATTTAAAAATTGCAGTTTTCAAACAAAATAAATAGCAGAATCAACTGCATAATAAGTAAACGCGCTTTATCTACGAAAAGTCACTGAGCAACGGTGCGGTGCGGGGTGCGGGGCGCGGCGGCGGCAAAGTTTACCTATTATTACGGACTCAGATCTACATCATGTTGAAAAATAAGAAAATGAAAAATAATTTCCTGTTGCTAAAGTATTCATTGGATTTGATTGATTTTTTGTATACGGGTAAAGAACATGACTCTCTTTACGTGGTTTAAAGGAATGTCAATCGTCCTGTTTCACCTTGTATATGTGGTTTAATGAATCAAGTTTATCAATTTATTATACTATCCTTAATCCCGTCCTTCTTATATTTACCCGTCAGAAAGGAAGTGTAATCTTACATTAGTCCCGAAGGCGAGAATAGTATTTTTTAATGATTTTACTACTTAAAAACCAAATCCCGGGACTCGGGGAATATCCATATTATTCTAACCTATGGCAAGTACATAAAATAGCTCTACCTATTCCGATCTCTGATTATCATCGATATACCTACCCTTAATGATCCCTTAACCTAAAATAATTGAATTAAAAAAATAGTTAAAAACTATAAAAAAGCAGTTGATGACTTGTTTATACCTTTTTAGTTGGCGTTTTTGACGTAGTAGGGTTTTAGTTTTTAACTTTCTTTTTTGAAATTAAAGTAAAGGGTGTCTCAGTAAGAGTGCACTTTTTAAAATTGGAATATTTTTTTTTTCATGCAAGTGGCAACTCTGAAATTTGACAGCTGTCACCTTTGTTTATTCCGATTATTAAAAATGGAGCGGTTCTCGAAAGAACAACGCGTTATAATTGTGAAAACTCGTTACAACGGTGAACGGCATTCTTTACAGGAAAATGTTAACGGACTTCTTGTGGCCTCAACTGGACGGCATGAATCTGGACAACATGTGGTTTCAGCAGGACGGCGCAACCTGCCACACCGCGCATGAAACAATCGACTTATTGCAGCAACGATTTCCAGAACACATTATCTCACGAAATTCTGATGTCAACTAGCCACCAAGATCGTGCGATTTAACGCCGTGCGATTTTTTTCTTTGGGGCTTTGTGAAATCTCGGGTTTATGCGAATAAACCCGAAACAATTCCTGAGCTCAAATCGGAAATCCAACGCGTCATCGGTGAGATACAGCCACATCTCTGTGCAAGTCATGGAAAATTTCATGAAAAGCGTAATGGCCTGTCATCGGGTCATTTGCCGGATATTTTATTCCACACTTAATCGGAACATGTCTTCTTTACAATACGATAAAAATATCACAATTCTGTCATAAAATACTTATTTTTATTTTAAAATGAAAAAGTGCACTCTTACTGAGACACCCTTTATAACCTAATTAAGCACTTTTTGGACAACAACTATGGATTGAAAACATTCAAATTAAATATTATCAACTTTCCTATACATTTACTCTAAAATATAGGTACCTCTCAACAGAATTCAAGTAGATCCATCCGTCATGGCCACCGACTGCATACACGGGCGAGTTGGGACCATCACCTAGAACTGCAACCCCGAGTCCGTGGCGGTGCGTGTTCATGGGCGCCAGCACACTCCAGCTCAGAGAAGTCAAGTCGAAACATTCCACCTAACATTCAATAAATCTGTAGCAATTGTAAAAGGTGCGGGATAACAAATAAACTATGCAAAACGGAGATAGGAAGTACAGGCGTTGCGACTGAATCCGCGAACCAATCGGTAATATACACACTAATCTAATCCCTACTTCATTTGCTTGCTGATCCAACATAGCAATAAGCAATACATAAGGAGCAAAATTAAATACCGTATTTAAAGTTTTAAGTCCATCCCTGCCGCCAACAACAATCAGTTTGTTCTGCAGCACTGCTACGCCAAACTGCAGCCTCCTAGCGCCCATTCGCATAAACGGGGTCCAGGAGTTCGTTCGGGGATCATACATTTCCATATTACTGGCACCCTAAAATATAATTTCTCATTATTTATCTTTAATCTAGGTAAGTGTTTCGAAAACATATAATTTGTTTAAACCTTGTATCCATCCATGCCACCAATAGCTAACAGACGTCCAATAGTCGATGTCCGAGGTCGTGTGCGGTGTGAGAACAGAAGCGAGCGTCGTTCAGGCAAAAGATGCCACTTCACTGCCTCCATGATAAGGGGCTGGCACTCTGGCACATTACCACAGGCCAGCTCCACCTTATCAATTAAGTACTGTAAAAAACATTGATGATATGAATGTGATATTTTGTGATTTGATTACATTGGATAGCACTATAAAGGTTTGATGCCGAAGGCGGCCCTATGCTGTACAGGCTGTTGAGCAATTACCTATGGTTACATTCGATCGTTCCGACATGTGAAGAATTAGTCTTGAATTTGAAGGATATGCCAATTGTTTTGTTAAGAAGTCAGATAGAAAATAGCGATGTCATGCGATGTACGTTTATTAAGAAAAACTAATATAAAACATATTAAGCAACATTGAGTTTAAGCTCTAGTAGTATTATTCGCCCCCTTACACTATACACAAACGTTACGAAGAAGTTCTGGAAGACGTTATGCTGCGTCTTAAGAAAGCAAACCTCACACTAAAATCAAGTAAATGCAGTTTTGGTTATCATAAAATATCTGTATTAGGTCATGAGATTTCGGGAGACGGTGTTAAACCCGATATGACAAAATTAAAATCTTTAAAACCCCATACCAATACGAAACAGGTCAACTCTGTTTTGGGTTTGTTTTCTTACTACCGCAAATTCATCAACAATTTTGTTGAAATAGCATTGCCCCTAACAAAATTATTAAAAAAAGGTATCAAATTCACCTGGTCACAGAAACGTCAGGAAGCATTTGACCCAATAATTAATTATATGAACGACCCACCGATTTTACATTTTTATTCAAATGTTAAAAACCATAGAAATGGCAAAGGGGCGTGTCGGTGTCCGCGCGACAAGGGCGCAGTGCCCATGTTCTAAACAAATGGCCGTCTCCGCGAACTAGTGCGCTTTCGACCGAGATCGTGATAAATTATAAGAATGCCGTGTTGTTCAGTGGTTTCTTGTAAAAACCAAAGCAAAAACCAAAACTTTGTAAATCATGGGATCACTTACCATATGAAAGTACAAGTTACTATATTTGTCTTTAAAATCATGAAAAATAACCAATTGTAAAATATTTCTTGTTTTACTGTTATTTTTGTTTTCAAATATCACAGCGACTGTACTATTTTTGCAATAAATACATTGCTCCTTAACCACTACATAAGTTTGTCGCTTAAGAGACTGGACAAGCAATGTAAAAATCACAAAACGATACTTTATTATGCGGATGCATCGCGTAGTACGGCCGCTGCTTCTTGCGACGAGTTAGTGATGTGCTTGTGCAGACGTAGAGAAAACGTAGGCTATCGATGACAATGTCGATTGACGAATGAAATATTGCTATTATAGTTTATTTTTCAATTTGTCAACCGGTTACAGATCAGTGAGTTAACACCATAGAAGGGTTCAAGAATACCTACTGTTTCAATAAGCTATGACAGCCTAAACCAACGTAACAGGATTTTTGATTGTTTTAATTTTTGTATTTACATATTAATATATTGTTTATTTTTATTATAATATTTTTAGGACCCCATAAAATTTTTTGTACAATAATAAATGGATGAATCGATAACTTTCCGACTGTCAATCTCTAGCGTATATGTAAAATAAATTGCTTTTGCACAGCACGATAGCGACCGATGCTTTTGTGTGGGTAAGTAGTACGGTGCATGGTAAATACACGCTGTGTTTAGTGTCATAAGGTTTATAATTGATTGTGTAGTACATTCTGATTTAAGAAACTGAACTGCATGTGTAGTAGTTGCCCTGTGGTGGGGCCCAACTGAAGACGCAGGTTTTGACCCGCCTTTACATCGACGCTAGCGGAGAAGCACTTCCGCCCCTAGCCAAACAAGCCAAGCCCCTAAGCCAACCTTATGCAGGGTACAGACGTCATGTATCCTATATCGTATGCGTCAAGAAAACTGAGTGATAGTGAGAAGAAATACTCAACGACGGAAAAGGAATGCCTAGCACTGGTTTGGACATTGCATTATTACAAATATTTTCTATGGGGTTTGAAATTTCAAGTAGTAACGGATCATAAGGCGTTATGTTGGCTGAGAGATAGGAAGGACATGAATGGAAGATTGGCTAGATGGCCACTGTGCATTCAAACGTATGAGTTCGATATCATCCATTATGCAGGGAAAGATAACGTTATAGCCTTTTTTTTGAGTAGAAACCCAAGATGAAGAAGAACAAAAGCCAATGACGTGTCAAGAAGATGGTATGCAAGAGTACATAAAATAGAGATGATAAGAATGAGAGATGAGCAGCTGGAGGATGACTAATGTAGGCAATGGCTAGATAGGATTACAGCTAGTGGGCTTTGCACCTAAAAGTGTTTTAGGTGCAAATGGTATTTTATGTAGGAAGGCTAGAAGGTTAAATAATATTCGAGAGTTGGTGGTAGTGGTAGTCCCTACGCATCTGCTGCATGATGTCTTGCAGGAGCTACACGATGATCCTTGGTCCGGCGGACCTCTAGGGCTTGCTAAAACCTTAGCAAAGTTCAGAACGAGTTATTTCATGAAGGTTGCTGACAAAGAAGTGGATCGATATGTGAGGAGCTGTGTGTTATGCCAGGAGCGAAAGAAATAGTAGGGATTGATTTACTATAGGTCCTTTTAGAAAGTCGCCGAGTGCTAATAGATATGTGGTTGTATGTGTTGAATATGTTTCAAGGAATGCAATCTGCAAGGCGATTCCCAGGGCGACAGCAGAGACAATCATTGAGTTCCTGATTGATGACATTTTCGGTCGGTTTGGTGGTGTCAAGGAAGTAGTATCAGATAGAGGTTTTCACGTCGCGATTGGTTAAAGAAACAATAAGTTATTTCGGGGCCAAATCGCGCTTTACCACAGCATTTCATCCAGCGACAAATGGACTGGTTGAAAGGCTAAACAGGACGCTGACACAAATGCTGTCCATGTATGTCTCTGCTGACCAGCGGAATTGGTGTAGTTTTGTGCCATTAGTGTGCCTATGCATATAATTCCAGTAAACAATCAAGCACTAGAATTTCACCTCACATGTTGATGTAAGCTATGGAACCGTTAGGTATTTCGCATCGGCTTAATTGTTAATAAAGACGGTCATGATCGCATCGCAATTATGCAGAACGATACAGTCTTCATAATGCCCTAATTAATTGTTCTATAAATAACATATAAGCGCAAGTAAAACAATAAGCGATATAATATGATAAAAGGGCTAAAGTGAAGAGTTTTATGCCTAATCAGTTGGTAACGGTTTATACGTCTAGGCGGGTAACTGACAAAAGCATACAATTATGTAGATTATAAATAAGGAATCGTATCAGATAATTAGAAACATATCTAATGTAAATTATGTTATTAGAAAATGGATAATATTTTTGTGTTCACCAAAAATCTAAAGGTACATCTATATTCTTCCCCGAAAAATACTGATCGTGCACCAAATATTCCTGAATGTTACACAAAATATTTAGTATGCATCCTAGTACCGTATACCCATTTACATATTTTAGGTTAGGTTAGGTTAGGTTTTATTTTTTATTAATAAAGCTACATTGGACATTAATTGGTGTTTGATTCAAATACATTTTGCAGTGCATTATCTGAAGTAAAACTAAAAAAATAAATGCTTGTTTTTAAAATTAGGTGTATTACTATTTTTACAAATTTGCAACAGTTGTTAAATAGATGCTCGTTATGACATATTTTAATGAACATATTTTGGTGCACATTCAGTATATTTGGTGGAACACAGGCAAAATTAGGTAAATGAAATGGGAATAAATTGAAGTACTTTTAAATACCATCCTTAGAAAATTAAATAATAGAAGATTCAGGGACATTGTACATGTAAATATATTAAAACCATGGAAAACCACCAAACCATTTCTTATTAGAACATAAGTATTGTTGTCTTGTAATGCCATATACATTTTTTTTCTGTTATTTAATATGTATTGTCATAAAAACGTCATTTTGATGTAAACATCATTTAAATTAGTTCACATTATTTTAGTTTGGTGAATTAGTTATATTATTCTAAAGCATTGCTATTTGTTTTCATTTCATATTGTACGAGATAAAACGGATGCGGCAGGGAGCGGGTGAGGTGCCATACCTCACAACCCTTAACGAGTCTGAGGGAGTTCTTCATCTTAATTATTGTTCTGATAGGCCAAGGTAGCATGAGCATTCTCCAGAATTTAATAAGGCGAGTTAGAAGAGGGGAATAGTTTTGAAAAACTGTGGTTCTATCCTAGAAGGGGGGGGGGGGGGGTAAGCAATCTAAATTGAAACCAACTTTGCTGATGGGACATAGTCCTTGCAAAGTGTGTCAGGTTGACACAACTGGTCCAGTTTAAGATTGAGAACCCAGTTTATACAGGTTTGACTGACATTTAATGGAGTATGAGTTTAGTAAGATTGGGTTAGCTTTTGAGATCTTTTCCTCTGGAGTATGAGCATGAGTTAGGTTTTTTATATGGACTCTTCCTGGCCTTTTCCCTCCCTCTGGTACAATAGCGTCCGATGGGGTAAAAGATTATGATGTTAAGTTCTTCTTTTATCTTAATTGTCACATCATATTGTTTACTTATGTACGAGGCTGTGTTACGTCATTTATGTCAGTTTTGGTTAACGAGGCTAAAACAGGAAAATCTTAGTTTGTGTGAGTGCATAGTAGCACATATATATATTAGTGTTTAATTTGTCTGACACTTAACGGGGTGACAGATCTTCGCGATTCGTTCTTCCTGAGTTTAGCTTTCTCTTGCAAGGGACAGACCTCTCCCTCAATCTGATCAATCTGATCACTCTCTCTGACCTCAATTTTATTTCTGGCGTTAGGTAACTATTCTTTAGACTTAAGTAGGATGTGCCTGAATGTTCGAATGTTGTGAATTGTCTTATTTGGAAATGCGACTGCGTCGATCGTTTTATTCAAGGGTGGGCGTGGCTCATGTAAAGGTTTGATGCCGAAGGCGAACTTATGTTGTACAGACTGTTGAGCAATTATCTATGGTTATAATCGATCGTTAGACAGGTGTAGAATTAGTTTTGAATTTGAAGGATATGCCAATTGTTTTGATAAGAAGTCAGATAGAAAATAGCGGTGTCATGCGATGTCGTTTATTAAGAAAAACTAATATAAAACATATTAAGCAATATTGAGTTTAAGCTCTAGTAGTGTTGACTCGCCCCCTTACACTAAACACAAACGTTACAGTACCTACAATCAATATAATTAAATAAATAATAATCTGCCAACATATATGTCAAGCCATCAGTTCTTTTTTCTTCCGAAAAATATTTTCTATCCTCATTCAGCTGACTCACGTCCACTCCTGGACATAGGCCTCCTTTGGACGTCGCCACCACGGCTGGTTCTGTGACTCTAGTGTTGGAATACAACAAAATATATCCGTCCCACTTAAGTAGTTTAAGTCTCTCTCTTTCATACATATTTACATTGTGCATAACTCTAATATAGTTTAGTCGCTAGTGTACAGGGTGTAAAAAGACCCATCACAAAGCCGTCATCTAATATTGTACAAAAATAATTGCTGGGAAATGACTATTATTTTTGGTTTACAAAAATTGCTGTTTCCGGTAGCGAGCAATGTAACGCACAAATAACATTGCACTTATGGGTGCATGCAAAGGTACAGTTTTTTAAAAGTTATAACATTTAATTTGTTTTAATTAATAAACGTCAAAAGAAGTTGGAACTTTGACCTTCAATATCTCCATAACCAGTAGGTTCCCAGGTATGGTCCAGTACAAAAAAAATGGTCACAATGACGGGAAGAACAAGTGACATTCGGCTTCGCTAAGCGTCTTTTTACACCCGTTATTTTATGTGTAGGTAATTGGAGCATCACTGAAACAACATCGACATTTAGTTTATTAATTTTATAATGATTTATAATCGCTTGTGTCGAATTGCGTAAATTACCATCAATTTAGGTAATGGTATGCCTAAGTTTAACAAAGTGCATTGTCTCATTGTCGCGTCTACCACTCCTACAACTCCGTCGAGTAATGTTTAATTGGAAATGTTGACTTCAGCGGCATCTAGCCAAGAAATGGCCGGGAGCAGGCCAATTTTGTTAAAAGGAACAGTTGTAATGGTTTTGATTTTCATTGTCTTGGCATGCAAAAAGTGTAGGGTACTGTAGTAGAATTTGATTTATTAGGTTTATTTGTAAATTATTTGCTCTGGTAGTTTATTTCATGCATGTATGGCCTAACCTAAGTGCTCTCAATGTAAAGTTGTTTTTTCATGCATGGAGTTGTGGGCAGCTATTATTTGTATTGTATATGGTAGAATTTATAGTATTTTCAGACATAAAATGTTACCACAGGTTACCCGTAATATTTATTTAAAATAAATAATTATAAAACTTTACCTCAGAAGAAAGTAGCGGTAGCTTGATTAGCTTCAGCAAAGTGGGCAAATAGGTTTCTCTGTTAGCACTGTCATGTTGCACCCACGTCATCAAGCTTTCGAATACATTTTCTTCCGTCACCACATTGAGATCATCCGATTTTAACAAGTTTGCCATCTGGTCTGATTGCAGTGATAAGAATTCCTGATGTTTCACCACCTAAACATAATAAAATTATAGAAATATTACATTACAGCTGATTTTTATTTTGTAAAACTTTTAAAATAATCATATAGATACATTCTATTTATTTTGTTGAAGACTGCAAAGAATGGTAAACAATGAAAAAATGTTTAATAAATTATAATTTGCAAAACAGTAAAATTTTAAGAACCTGCATGAAGTTTTGGTATGTGTATTTCAAAGCACTTTTGTGTAAATCCAAACAGGACTGCTGTTCAGCAAAGAAAGCTATTCCCAGACAGTTGCAAGGATCCAGCTGCTTCTTTAAAAAAGCGCAACAAGCATTTGTAACAGAATTAAGCTGCAACAAGCTCGATGTTGAAAGGAGCACTTCAACTGTTTCCTCTCTCAGTTCTGCAAATTAAAAAAAAACAGTTGACAGCATGAGACAGTTTCTTATATCTGTAAAATAATAGTGATTACGTACTGCAGCAAAAAAATGTTTGTATTCATTTTAAATACATAGCTTTAGCACAGTTTTAACTACTGATTGCAGATTTTTGCTGTTTTGAGGCAATGAGGCAAAACTAAAAATTAGGCTGCAGTGCATATGCACCTTCATAGTATGAATAATAAAATGTGATACTAGCCTATGGTGCCAGTGTAACAATAGTGTACAAGATCTTGAAGTGCCTGTGGGTCAACTCGCTCTAGTGTTATCTCACTTGACTGTGCCTCCCTCAGGGAGCCAGTGAACATTGCTGCAAAATACTCGCTGCAAGATGCAAGGAGAATTTTGTGTGCTGGGATTCTGTTGTAAAGAAATTAATTACACAAGTTATTAGACAAGTGGTAAGTTTTACATTTAAATGATTAATTGGTCTCTAATTAATTGGCGAAACTTTGCAGACATGACGGGTTATGTGATATCATATTTTCTTTGTTTAATCATGGTTTGATATTGATATAGGTATGTCACATATGTGACTATAGCTAGTATTGATACTATATTTTCTTTGTTCAATCATGGTTTGATATTGATATATGTCACATGTGTGACTAGTTACACATAAATATTTGAAACAATTCCTTTGTTCGATATTCATTTCACAACACAAAAGCAATCAGTATTATGTGGTTTGTGTTTATTTATAAAACTAATCTGTGAGGTGTTATATGCTTTCCTGATTATGATAGGTACAAAATATGAGGACATTTAATGAAGGTTTGAAAAAAAACTGATTGATTTATTAATAAATATTTTAGAGTAAAATAGCAGCAGCAATATAAGCATAATACAATGTATGAGAAATTACTTAGTGCAAGTTATAAGACCATTGTGTGATGCAGTCGGGTTCACGACCTTTTCCAAAACACTTGACCTTTTATTTAAGCCTACTGACAAGTGTAAATAAACAAACCTGCATCCTCCTGCAATAAGTGCGACGTCACACAGTTTTTGAGATTGATAATATCCAAATATATTTTTTAAAGCTGCCCCCGAGTGTCCTGTGTCACAAAAGAACTCATCTTGGCTTGCAGCACTTGAAAGACTTAGCTGACTCAGTTCTCTCGGCAAACCTTCATCAATCGAATTGCTCGATATATTGTCCTTTGAAGTCTCAGGTTTCTGCTGAGTATCACTAGCTGACATTGTTTATTTTGCAATTATGAGCGAGAGTAATGGTAAAATCGTAATGTTCTTTCTTCGAAAATCAATACTTCACATTACACAAGTTCACAACAAACAAAGCAACGATTCGGTGAATTCAACAAACGAAAACAAAGACATATAATTTTTACTTCTTGACAAAGACAGACTAAAAAAAGTGTTGGTAGAGTGGTGTTGCTTGCCTTGCTTTCCCTTTCATTTTTATGTTGGCAACTATTTCACGATTGTTTTCACAAATTACCTACAGTACAGTCCGGCCATCGAGAGGTACGTTCCTTGACACCGGATGCTGGACAGTTCGACAATTTCCAGTTGTATTAAGCTTCAAAGCAAAACACTTGGTTAGTATGAAACTGATAGGTGTCCAGAACGCATTCTCTCGACGGCTGGTGTGAAAGTTCAGGCTCAGCTTTTAAGAAAACATTATGGTGGATACACATGTGTGAAACGTTACATGAAAATTGACATAAACGTCGATTATGTCGTCCAAATATGCATATATTTGGACGATATAATCTACGTTTATGTTACATTTCATGTGACATTGCTTTGCATAAAGCAACATGAAATGTAGCGCACTTGGCATCTACCAGTCATAGGTCGCCAATGAGCCTCTTAGCTCTGCGTTCCACCGAGTCAAGCGCGGCAAGTTGGTATTGAGCTGAGCCATCCCAAAGGTGGCTGCAATATTCCATGCAGATTCGGACTTGCGCTTTGTAGAGAGTTAAAAGCTGTCCAGGCGTAAAGTATCGCTTCACCCTATTTAGGACGCCCAGTTTCTTGGCCGCAGTTTGGGCTTTGTACTCGATGGTGGCACCAAAGTTGAGACATTATGTCAACGCCATGCCTAGGAGCTCGAGTCAATCAGTTACAGGAACAGATGTACCCCAAAAAGTAGGGGTCCGATCGAAACGACTCTTTTTAGCGGTAAAAAGTCACGCCTGTGTTTTGGTGGCGTTAACCTTTCGTATGCCAGAACGCAGGTCTGCGCTCCAATTTTTTGAAGCTTCATATATCGTGAACGTAGATCTGCGCGATATTAACTGTACTCAAATGCCACGCGCGCTTAAAATGACGCGGCAGATGGGACATTTTTGACGCGGCGCGGGTCCGGCATACGAAAGGTTAAAAGAGACCAGAATTATCATTACCCCACTGGGAGACAAGGCTTAAGGTCAAATCTGTCCGCTCTACCATGGCCTCTCTTAAGGAACGAACTTCAGCCTCACTAGTTTTTGCGCTGGACAAGTATCTCTCTGAAACTTTACTGTCATTTGCGTATCCAACAATACCAGGTTAAAGTAAGTCATTGATGTGCAGCAGGAAAAGACTTGCAGAGAGAACAGACCCCTGAGGAACTCCAGCATCAATAGCCATAAGGTCGGAAGAGCAGCCGTCAACGACTACTCTGATCGACCGTTCACTAAGGAAGTCTGATATCCAGTTACAAAAATCAGCTGGGATACCATAAGTAGGAAGCTTGCTGAGCAGACCAGCGTGCCAGACCCTGTCGAAAGGCCTTCGAGATATCAAGCGATACAGCAAGTGCTTCGATGGCCTCGCCCCAGCAGTGCGTGGCATACACAAGAAGATCGCCAGTTGACCGTCCCCGGCGAAAGCCATATTGACGGTCTCTGAGGAGATCATTGTTTTCAAGGTAGGTCAGCAACTTGTTGTTCAGTACCCTTTCCATAACCTTGCACAGAATGCAGGTAATGGCGATCGGACGGTAATGGGCAGGGTCTGCACGGTCGCCCATTTTGAGCACTGGTTGCACATTTGCAAGCTTCCAGGATTTTGGTACCGTCCTCTTTTTAAGAGAGAGGCGGAACAAACGTGTCAACATAGGAGACAGTTCAGGCGCACACTGCCGCAACACTCTCGCTGGAATGCCGTCAGGCCCGCTGGCCTTGTTCATGTCTAGACTGCACAACACTCTTCGGACCTCTTTAATGTGAACTGCGATCTCCGGTATCGAGGAGTCACAATGAGGCACAGTAGTGGTTGCTTGGAGCCAGCGTCCAGACGTGAATTGCTTGCAAAGAGAGATGCAAATAGATTTGCTTTCTCACCCGCAGAGTGAGCTAGCGACCCATCAGGTTTCATCATTGGAGGTAAAGTGGGTCTACAGAAATTCGCTTCAGCTGCCTTAGACAGGAACCAGAACTGTTTACTACCCGGAGGGTGCGAAGCCAGCTTGGCCCCAATACGTCCGACATGGTCAAAACGTGCCCCACGTAAAACCCGCTTGCAGAACTTGGTGGAAGAATTAAAAGCTCTCTTCTTCGCGCGAACCCTACGCGCTCTAACTTTGCGGTCGCGGGCCTTGACCCAGGCTTGGTAGGCAGACTCTGTCCGGGCCTCAGCGTGGGCGCATTTTGCATTATACCAAGTCTGAGATTTGTGACCGAGCGGGATGTTAGAGAATGGAATAAAATACTCCATCCCCTGCCGAACGACGTCCGCATCCACGTCAGCACAGCACGAGGGGTCACCCGAGGAGAAGCTCACTTGCCGCCAAGGATAAGACGCAAAAAAGTGCCACATTTCATCCCAGTCTGCTGATTTGTATCGCCATACTCGCCTCGTGCCTCTAGGACTCTCATCTGGAGGAGAGCAGGTCGATATGGATTTCACCAGACAGTGGTCAGACGTTCCCAGCGGGGCTGAGACCGATACTGAGTGACTGTCCGGATCAGATGCCAGCAGAAGGTCCAAGCAATTGAGTGTATGGCTATCAACATCCCGTACCCGCGTTGCCACATTCACCATCTGGGTCAGATCTAGCGTTAAAGCAAACTTGCACGCCTCTAACCTGGCATGGTCAGTTTTCTGGTACGGGAACAACCACTCTTTATGATGGGCGTTGAAGTCCCCCAGGAAGATGAGCTTCGCTGTTGGGTACCGCTGCTGGGCTACGTCACTCGACTCCATGAGGAAATTAAAGAGCGCTGTTGTCTCCTGGTCACCGCTGTGCGATCGCTACCGATGTAGAGAGATTTCTCCACGCCAGTCTCCACAAGTAGCCATATGGCAGAAAAAGCCGATTTCTCAAAGCAACGGAGATGACGACAACAGATGTCATCGCGGACGTACACACAGACCCCAGCCTGCTTTTTAAACTTGTGTTCAAGAGAGTAACCCGGGTAGTTGAGATACGCCACAATATCCGACGGGGTTGTTATCTTCGTCTTTGTTAGGAAAAACAGGTGCGGCTTCTCAGTCTCATGGTGGTGATGGACCGGATCGAGATTGGAGTGCAACCCCCTGATGTTAGTGAGGTGCACTTTTAGTGGGAGGAAGTGCAGCCGTTGTTTAACCTTGTTTTTCTTTTTTGCTTTGGCCATATTTGTGAAGAGTTGTTGGGGAAAAAAGTCGACTTATCGAGGCGCTGCTCAGTAATCCAAGTGGAACACTAGAGCTAACCAAACCTATGGGAAACTCATTTGGAGACTGCGGGGACGCCTGAACCCCCTAGATACGGCCACCGGGTCCTCCTATCCAGTCGTCAGCTGGCACGGTGGAGCATACCGGGATTTTTCGCGAGTTGGCGGGGCAGCCTTTGGCACGTAGCTGGCGTGCTACTTGGGCCCCCTACTGACTGCGGTCGGCCAACGGCTGGCACCGTGCTTCGGATCCTGCTACCCTCCAAAATGAGTTACCCGGCTAGTCATGCCCAGAGACCAAGACCGGTTCTGAACAGTGCAACTGACAATTCTCTTCTCCCCCAAAGGCACTGGCACTCCTACACACCGATGGAACACAACAAGCTGCTTGGCGCCAGACTCCGATGGGACAAAATCAAAATCGGAACTTCGAAAGGGCTGGTCTTTGTCTCTCTCTCTTTCTAATGGCGGGAAAGAGATAGAGTGTGAATGTTTCGAATTGTATGATTAACCGGCTGAATAAGATATTCGCGGTTACTTGGTCTCACTCAGTGAGTAAAATCGCATTTTGCTCTCTGATTTCAGGCAGCAAAACCTACATGTTTGAGCTACTGAAGTGAAAAAATAATTATAATCTGTTATGAAATTCATAGTGCCTCGGCAGCGGCCGGCGAGCGCTACCTCGAAATTGGTCGCGATATTTTTCTAAGTATTTTTTTTAGTGCCCCCATGACGACACTGACCTGAATTTTATTCATTTAAAACAAAAATCAGTGAAAGAGATACTAGCTTTTGCCTGCGCCTTTGCCCGCGTGGAGGTAACTATCCCATTGGAACGTCCTACTGGGATAAAAAAGTATCCTTGAGCCCAACCCAGGTCATGGTCTATCAGCGTGTCAAATTTTTAGTTACTATATAATATAAATAGTAAAGTAAGTATATAGTAAATAAGTATGGGTGGATGTAACATTGAAATAAAACATTTATATTATCTGGCTGAGGCATTTATTAACATTTATTTTTGTTTTTCAATTTTTTTTCTTAATACAACATACATAGTAATTAACAATACATAATAAATAGTCCAAAAGTATATTACGCCTACAAAATAGCGTAGTCGTTATAAGATTATCGCCATTTGAGTTGCTTACATGTCCTGCGAAATGTCTAGGCAACTCCATGACACGGTTGAAAAAGTGGGAATATTCTCAGAGAGAATGAAGGTGGAAAGATCTTCAAGATTATGAAGCATAACCTTTCTGGAATGTGTCAAGTCGTTCGTACAAGTCGTTTAGCTGTTGCTCTTTACGGGTTAGGGTATTCTCTCGGAGGCTATTCCATTTTCCATTCAAGCGATGCGATGACAACGACCTGTGCGGCCTGCCTGAGTGAGCTCGAGCGTTCTCAGCGTCTTGGCCGTCGGGTGATGTGACAGAGTCCGACGGTGTATTGCAGTTTCCAGTATATTGTGAGTCAACAAAGTTTCAAGGATTCAGTTTGTGCGGTCGGAAATAGTTAATCGTTTGTCTACATGCAAACACAACACTATGAGAAAATATACATATGTTAATGTCTATCTAGTGGTAATCAATCAAATATGTATCTACAAAAATAGTTACATTTTTAAATAATAATTTCCTCAAGAAGAACAGCTAATAAAATTTATTATGGTTCGGTTCGTCTTGTGAGAATGACGAAGGTTAACGCAGCAAAATTTATATGAAAATGTTTTATGTGAAATATTTAATTAACCAAATAAAGAGTTTTTAGTGTAATATTTATCCACTACAAGTGTGACATCTAAAAATATTGTTCTCCAACAGTAAATATCGTCGAAGTACTTTTCCCCATTTGAGTTATAGAGATATTTTAGGTAGGTATAAGTACGTTATGAGAAATAGATATTACAATAATATCTAATTTGAACTGAGTTCGGAAGATTTAATGAGCATCCTTCTTTCCTTTCCAAAAGAGTCGTAGAAGTACGGTTTTTAGTCGCAAGATACTGCGAGTCGTATAAAAGTGTCTAGAAACGATTTGTAAATGTTAGATATAAGTAGGCGTTTAGTATATTTATTTGACAAGTTGTGCTCATATTACGTGCTTACATATATTGGAACAATCACTAGATATAAATACAATAAATAGGTAGTGAGGGGTGCGTCGAAATAATGCCGAAGACACATGAGCAGTCACAGTGACAGCGAGAAGCGGGCCGACCCGCCACGCCGCACCGCACTAGCACGCGCTAGGTACCTGCGCAGGCGCAGCCCGGTACGACTCACTATACAGACAGTGGACTGGACAACGATTAGCATCTTCATTATTCTACCTACACATACAGGTATATATTCATAAAATTGACCAAAATTGCAAAATGTTTCTAAAGTAACAGAGCCGTATGAATAAAAATAAGAGCCATTTTGGAAACAACACTAGGTTTGACTAATTGTAAGGTAACTTTACCTAAAAGACATACAATAAATAAGGTATTCATAGAACGTGCGAAGCCTAAACAGTATCTAATCATGACGCGCCTGTATTTAATACAGACTAACATACTCGTAACTCTGACATTGGTATCATACGTACATGTAATTAGTACATACTTTAAATTAATATTAATCACATTGATAGGTACATAGTCTATTCCCGAGATCTTGATTTGCATCTTAACCTATAAGTATTTAAAATATCACAATAAATTGCTGTGCACATACGAAACAGGCAAATTTTAGTGCAATTAGATTAATTTTTTAAAGACAATGATTTCCCGTTCTAATTAAACATGTTTAAGTGAAATAATAAAATATGAATTCACAGAACACTTAAATACAATCATAATTCAGTTAATGCCGAGTAGTCTTGGGGTATAATAAAACTAAGTAATGTTTTAACTCTAATTCGATAATAGTTACCAATACGTCCTTGCAGGTCGTACTCAGTAACATTCGGTGGGTAACTTATGATATGCTACTTTAATATACGTACAACTGTAATTCATCTCAGAATTCATTGACATAACAATTATCGTGTAAATTCAGAAGTGTTTCCAGTTAATTTAGTTCAGTGGTCTTCCTTTTGAATATTTTTTCTAATTCAGTAGTAGTCAAACTGTATTCTCGGAATACGTAAGTAAATAGCAAGTATTTGTAAAGTTTTATTACATGAACAGTAGTTATTATTATAAAGTAATAAAAAATTGACCTTCTCTAGTCATGGTATTAAAATTTTGATTGGTTGTAGCTCCTATGTAGCTTTCGCCTAAGTTATGTCAAATATTGCCTTAAACTTGAGAATATATCAAAAAGCAAATAATTATTTTTATCATAAAAACCTAGGATTTTGATAATATATATCGGTGACTATCTATTAGATATAAGGTCAATTTCAGCTTGAAAATAGCTTAAGATCATAATTATCAAATAATATTCTCTAAAATCACGATAAGTCTTAAATGAGATTAACATCAAAGCAGATACGTTATACTAACCTCCTTATTAATACAAGTATTATATCAGATGAATAATTGCACACCGATTTCTCTCTTTCAGTCGTCAGTAATTTATTTAATTTATTTATTTGGGACAGAAACAGTTAAACATTACAACATTTATAAAAAGTAGTTAAATTACAGTCGAAAAAACGTATAACCCACACTATTGTCCACGAAGTGACATCGGAGTATGATAACGAACGCATGACGCATGATGAATTTGACTTTCGAGAGAAGACAAAGCTATACAGTCGCTATACAACGTTTATTAGTAAGGAGGTGTGAATAAACTCGATCAGATTTTGTGGAAATGTTTTGTTAATATAAATACCGCTGAGTCTGCTGGCTCAAGAACACATGTTCTAACAGACTATAGCAGTGTTTATTCAAATTTTGGTTTTTACTGAACTATTTTCTTTTTGTGAAACTTGTTGAAATGCAAGAAAGGCTGCTTCGATGTGCCTCCTAATTCTCATATACGATTTATCTCTTTTGCTCGTTCACATCCATTTTTTTATAGGTATTTTATTAAAATATACATTTTATGATTTCATTATTCTACATTTTTCTTAGAAATACAATACAATAAAGATTGATTAATCTTAATTTAATACTTGCGACAAAACTGACTATTCTAGTAACTAGCTACACACAGAATATGGGGTGCTAGGAATTAATATCGACTGTTTACTGGTGCAATTTCGACTACTTACTACCAAACGACGTAGACGGATCTCTATGTGCTACTTCATACACACATTAAATATTCCTAGAGAGTATATTTTTTTAATAATTATAAGGTTTTTAAATCTACGTTATATCTTTTATAGTTTTAGAATCTAAATAATAACTCAATAATAGACCGCCTACCGCCTGCGAGATGTAGAGTCTCCTTTATTATTGAGTAAAATTTTCTTATAGCTAGTTAATTATATTAATAGTGGATGTGAACATTTAGTTTAAATTTTTTCGTCTGATGTAGGCAACTAATTAGATAATGGCTTGTTCGAGGAAATAAACTAACATATACGTGCGTACTTGACACGGCGGGTTGGTGGTACGTTACGACGCCCTTTACACGTTACTGTGCCTTCATGAGAGGAGTGCGTCATTGGAATGTTGTTAAAAGTGGCGGAGCGTGCACAAATTAACAGCAGTTTTTATCACGTTAGAATATGCTTTTAATAGAATAAAAGCTTCTTATAAATTCAGCACATAACTTCATGTCAATGAATTCATGATGTTTGTTACAGGCATTTGGCCTCAATCCGTTGCAGTTCAACGCATATTTTTCTAAATTAAAACTAATAATATAATACTTAACTGATTAAAGTTATATTAATATCTAAGCTTTAATAAAATAAATTAAATAACATAGGTAGTAAATAAATATGAACTGATCAGTGACTAGAAAATATTCATTTTGTTGAGTAAGTTCCCCAGACTTGATCGGCAAAGGACAATAACAATTAAATATTCAGTCAAAATACTAACTTTGTTCTAGCCGTATTGAACATATTAGTAACTCATACATAAATTAATGACTATACAAATCTATCAAATAAAGAAAAATGAGTATTTATAAATATGGATTATTTTATAACAGTACATAATATAGCTGCCTCTAGTCGAGATTAATTTATGTTAAAATACGAGATAATGCTCTCACATCATAATAATTGTCTTTTGAAAATAATGTACTTAAATAGATAGTTATTGACAAATCAGGTAAAGTAATAGTGTCAATGACGGCTGATCACCAAGTACTAGTGTGGACTCGCCGGAGCAGTCGTCGATAGCAAGTTATAGGCCGACTAATTAAATAAATACAAAATAATTAATAAGGTGTCTATCTATATACAACATATTTTTAAATTTCTTTTATTTACTTTACAACCCTCATTATAATAAGGAATGTCATAACTTAATGTAAGACATAAAGTGAATAAATATTTTAACAAATCGACAAACATTTACGTTTTGCCAAATGAAGAGTTATTCTAAAATATTTATGTATATGTTCTACTGTCTAACAATGTTGACTACCAGTCTCACATTTTAGTTCAATAAGTGCTAGAAGGTATGAAATACATGGAAAATAAATCAGCTGCGGAGAAGTTTAATTGGGACGAAACCAGATCGTATCACTGCTTTCCTTCGTTCGCTGCGCTAGCGGCGTGTCTGTTGTCTCGATTGTCGCAGTCGGAAACCTTACACTACACTTTAAGTGGTCATGTTTTGGCATAGGCTGCACCACTACTTGATATGTTTCATTACGTTCAACGCATGTACGAATTATGACTGGTTGCGCCCGAATACCATTCCTGGGAGTTCGCAGCTTTCACTGATCGCATTAAGCACGGGGGCCAATCGGTCGTATATTTTACATGAGGTCCGTGTAGCACTGGCGGAGTATTAGAGCACTAGGGGTCAGGGTCCGGGAGTGTGGCGTCCTTAGCGGCCGCGCGCCCACCGCAGCAGCGCGTCGGCCAGGACGTCCAGGTGGGCCTTCGTCTGTGAACAAACGGGACAGTACAATACCACTCCCACTGATGGGCCGCCAAAGTTACTACTACCTTTAGTGGCTGGAAAGAAATATACTTACAGAGCATGAGAGCATATCTATGATATAAATGAAGAAAGTTTGACACTCATCGTTTCACAGCTGAATTCTGTCTTGTGTGCTATTACTTACACAAACTACTTGCCCATTTATTTACCCAGACACTAATTTATCCTGATCGGGACACTAACGGTGGGCTCTAATTAATTATTTATCGTAATATGGGAATTACATCCGAGACCCTAGTGTTGCCTCCATGCTTTACAGTTTACTGGCAGAACGATTCGATGCTTACGTCGTATTGACGACGACGAAGGGTAACTAAGTGCTGCACCCAACACTTACTGTAATTGGAATAGATATATAACACATGACAAAAACTTATCAGTTACTAGTTGCGGTTTCACATGGCGCGCCATGTAAGTCTTAACGCCCTGGCGTTAAGACTTACCCTAACGCCATAATATATGTGTTTCAGTTATGCTTTGATACAAGCCGCCGGAAAAGAGATAAGATCGTGCTGGCCGATAAATTTGCTTCGGGTGTTTCAGGCTTAGTAGAGATGTAATGATGAGAAAATGATTTAGCGGATAAGTTAGTAAGTATCGAATCACCGTTTTATAGAACATGCAGGCCTGTCGGTCTTCATCCTCGCCGCTGGGGCAGTCGATGAAGCCGTCGCACAACACATGGTCGTCAATGCAGCGGTAGCGCCCTTGCCGGTCAGGCGTGGGGCACGCGAACCGCTCCATGCCGTCCGCGGCTGGTGGACATTCTGGAAACAAAACGCATTTTTGTAGGGTACTGCCTTGTTTAATAATACTGGTAAAAATGAAAAACCGATCGAGGAACCCAGGCATAGTTGCAAAAAGGATAGGCTGATGACGCTATAAATATAGTGTCATCAGCCTGTCCTTACGATACTAGTCTAGAATTTACCCAAACACTAACTCCATTTACTACTATAGTGTTTTCACAAAGTGTTGTTTGCAATACAAGTTTCACGTTACAAAGATAATCACAGTCTTCATACATATTCTAATTTCACAGTAATTTAGCTAACACCTTTTATGGCAAATTACTTGTTGTGTGAGAATAAATAATGTTCATTAATAATTGAACATGCTACAAAGCTATTATCTATTGAGTTTCATTTCATTTTAGTTTCGTGAGCTTATAGACAAAAATGGTATCTATAACATAATGGTTTGAATGTCGATAATCATTATTCGAGCGAGGGTAATGAACTTTGACCTCTGTTGGAAACCTAGTCATTTTTGCTTTTGGTTCTTTGTTCTTTTATGAATTGTGCTCCGAAGTCCGTCTCTCGGAAAGGGTTTAATAAGCTGTGCTAACTGAGTACACAGGATAGAGTGTTGTTCTCATAGAAAATTTTATGTTTCCGGACCATCGCCTTGGGATTAGGCTCACTACCTATACCCTTAGAAGTTTACTTATTGTCTACGAATGGGAAATGTAGACATGGTTACAAAAAACATCTTTGACCACCTACAACTGTTGTTTGGGAAGGATGACCGTTGTCGAAGGAGTTTTGTTTGGGCCTCTGTCAATATCTTGTACGCAAACCTTGACTAGCCATAAGAATTTTCATCGCAGTTGTTCGTATCAAATAGCCTTCGACTTTTTATTCGGTATCAGATTTTATATAGGCGCCATAGTCTGCAAAAACACCCAATCTTCAAATGTTTTAATGCTTTTAGAATAAGATCTAAATGTCATTTATCTGTTTTGTTTATGTTTAAATAAAGAAATTTCAAAATCAAAATCAAATAAAAAAAAATGTTAATAGATAGCCTTCTGGTGGCGTTAATAGATCTAGATTAACTCTGACATCTTTGTAAAATGTATGTCAAGAAGATTTAGTAACGTGGATTTTTCTCGACATTATAAATTGTGTTTGTTAAACTGAAATGTATTCTATAAATAGGGACTTATCTCACCTTTTAACGAGGGAAGAAAAACAGCGCACGTAAACCCACACGTATGTAATAAATTCTTATAAGTCTGGTAGTCTAAGAAGCGCGATAGGTCACATACAAGGCGACGCGGCGCGGCGCTTGCAAGGGATTAAAGTGATCATTTTATTTCCACAATAAAATTTCACTTAGTTCTTACAAACATAGAAAAAGCTCTATTGAATAACATTTGGATGTTATGTGACCAGCAAAGTTAAATTAAGTTTTAATTGGCGTTTGACAAAATAATACATGATATTTTTTATAACGTACTTTGTAGACCTATAACGCGTACTGAAAGATATATTATCTGCTTGATAAAATATACTTGAAAAGTCAGCGAACACGTTAGCAGTAAGATACATCAAAAATATAATATTCTCATCCAATTGCAATAAGTGAGTGGAGTTCTCTGCTCTTTCCCCGAGAGGTTCGAGGAGTTTCGGTCAGTTAGCCGTACAATATTCCCAAACTCTGCGACTAAACCGGTTGCTTACATAGACTGTGACGGCAGGCCACTCCATCGCGAGCGTCTATTTTTAGCAACGCCGGGGAAAGTGAGGCCCGTGGCTCGATTGCGCGCGCCCTCTATACCCCTCTATCCTTAGCTTCTATCTATTCACTTTGTGGGGAGGCAGCGACGATGTCTTGTGCATTCGTAAGCAGCTATCGGTATCGTTCAGGTGGCACTTTACGGTTATCAAATCTTTTGTTATAACTATTTTCATATTTTCGTGTTATTATTTATTTATGGTTTATGGTTTATTTATGGTTTTTTAGGTATTTACACGGCAGATGTGAGTAGAAACGCTGGGAGGGGACGCCCTAGGAAGACATAAATAGTGATCTTATTGGTGATGTTCTTCAGAAAGGTCAGGTGCGTAGTACTCGCAACCGGTATACGTGTATCACCAGATGTATGAACGTAAACGAGAAAAACGCAAAAGAATTATGTAGGTAAGGATCCTAGCTGATGATTTCCCATCCAAAAAAAAAGGTGGCGTTCTGTAGTTTCTGTCTACCCCCATGGGAAGAAGGCGTGAGTTTATGTATGTATCTATTTATGCTCAACGATTATAAAATGTAACGGTCAAGTAAAAAAAAACTATTTATATAAAAAAGCATCCTGTTAAATGTCTTAAGGCAGGTCATGTCATCAAATGCCTTACTCCTCTCAAATTGACAACAATTGAGGAAGAAGCAATTAAACAAAGATATACCAATAAAGACTAATCAAGCACACAAATAACCCAGCTTACTAATGTCAAAACTGTTGTTATGAGATCGGGACGAAAAAAGATAGCACAGGA
Organism: Fissipunctia ypsillon; assembly: GCA_947568875.1. NCBI lineage: Eukaryota > Metazoa > Arthropoda > Insecta > Lepidoptera > Noctuidae > Fissipunctia > Fissipunctia ypsillon. Next base: position 13,206,728 of record OX387643.1, read on the forward strand.
CATAATGACCGCAAATAACCCACAGAAGGGCTGTTCCGCTGCCTTGTTTATGATATGTTAGCAAAACTGATTGTTCTTAACCAGGTGTAAATATAATACCTAATGAAAATGGTCAGCCACAACCGTAAAACTGGTAAGAGATGACAATAAGGGCTGATTTCACCAATGAAACTGAACGCGATCAGCACATAAACCACGTATAAGGGCTGTCAGTGTCATTATTTTCTTTGGAATATGATACTGATAGCTCTTGAACGTAGTGGAGTAGTAGGAGCTCGTGGCTAAATAATAACAGCCGCACGGGTCGATCCATCAGGTTAAGCTACGCTTGCCGGGGTTGTCCGTGGATGGGTGACCATCTTTACATACCGAGACTCCTTCGTGCCTCGGAAAGCACGTTAAGCTGTTGGTCCCAGCTGTCATTCGTAGATCTTTGACAGTCGTTACGGGTCGTCAGAAGCCCGAAAGTCTGACAACCAGTCTTACCAAGGGGTATCGTATTACCCAGTCACTGGGTTGTGGAGGTCAGATATGCAGTCGCTCCATGTAAAATACTGGTATTCAGCTGCGTCCGGCTAGACTGGAAGCTGACCCCAACATAGTTGGGAAAAGGCTATGCAGCTCTTGAACGTAGTTTAAATGTGCTGATCGCGTTCAGTTTAATTGGTGAAATTCGTCCTTAATTGTGTAAGAAATTGGAAAGCCTGAAACTTAGACCTAAACTGTCAAGAGAAATATTTGATATTATGTACGTATTACACCAGACGATACGCAAAACATCCAATGATAATATGTTTACTCTCGCGACAACCAGACGTCGGATTTGACGTTTCTCACTATACATGCCGCGATCACTTTCAAGATACCGAAAGATCAAATTCATAATCCTAATTAATTACTATGTTATCCATACACTATAACTATAGTGAAATTTGCTGCTTACGAATGATATGAGTATCATACGTAAGCACCAAGTTTCACTTTATATTGGAAAAATGCACTCAAAAACACGAATTAATCGTTGATTAATATTCAGACAGGACGTTATTACAATATCATGTCTTTGGGTTCATTGCCGTAGTGTTGTGAACGATATAAGCCATTTTAAAACCGAATAAAATCGATGTTCTGATAAATCTATAATTTTGCAAACATTACATTTAGGGCCGATTTTTCAATCGTCAGATAAATTTTATCTGGGGAATATTTTTGACGTTTTGACACATTTTGTATAGAAAATATATCAAACCGCCATATTTACTGTTCTGATAAAAGTTATGTGAGGATTGAAAAATCGGCCCTTAGAAAATTAAAACAAATAATATACTTATAAATAAAATTCTTGATGTTCTTGATGTTGTAAATTGGTGATGTTCTTCAGAAAGGTCAGGTGCGTAGTAGGTACGCGCAACCGGCGTGCGTGTATGACCAGATGTATGAACGTAAACAAGGCAAAAGGAGTATGTAAGGATCGTAGCAGGTGGCGTTCTGAAGTTTCTGCCTACCCCCATGGGAAGAAGGCGTGAGTTTATGTGTACATTTGGAAAAGAGAGAAACGCAGAATTACTGTCTTATTAAATGTACACTTTAACTGATGATAATAAGGATCATCCAGTGACGAATGTGAATAAAAATGTTACCAATTTAGCGAATTTATTTATTTACCTGACCTAACCCACTTATTTATTGTTAATTTTATTCTTGAGTAGCGACCCGCCCCGGCTTCCCACGGGTGCATATTAGTGGCGTGCCTAGGGTTTGCCTCTAGGTGACATCAGTATGTCGGGTTTTAGTGTTTATATCTTGGATTGGCTTTGAAACTCGCCCAAATTTAAAATTAGTTGGGATTTATGTAATGACTATTAAATATTAGAAACTCGTACGTGTAATAAAACGATATGCCTCGAGAATCAGTTTTAAGCAATTTAGGTACATTTAATTGTCGATTACAAAAGTATGATTGCGAAAAGTGCGATGAGAAGCAACTGATACATTCAAGTTTCTCTTTTATTAATAGACAAAAACAACTAATCTATACTAATATTATAAATCTGAAAAGTTTGTTTGTTTGGTTGAACGCGCTAATCTCAGGAACTACTGGTTAGAATAGAAAAATTATTTTAGTGTTGGATAGCTCATTTATCGATGAAGGATATAGGCTATATAACATCACCCTACGACTAATAGGAGCGGAGCATCAATGAAAAATGTTGCAAAAACGGGGAAAATTTATTCCTTTTGCGAGCTTCCGTTGCGTGCGCTGCGTAAACGGTAGTAACGCAAAAATCATGTATGACGGAATTGTTTCTGTTAAAAAGTTCTAAAAAAGTCCGTATATTTATCATTTGAGGTTGGCTCACTATAACATTTTTAATGGTGATCAAATTTTTTATAAAATAATGCATTACTTGCGAAGTTGTTTTCATAAACATGGTATTAATCCTTATCCAAATAAATGGTTTGATCACCAAAGTTGATTAAGTACCTACATGTAAATTCCTTTTTGAATGATTTAATTCTGACCTTTCGTTTAGAAATTGCGACGGGTATAAAAATGTTTAAAGTAAGAAAAATGCGCTTAGGCTATTAGTTACTTACACATTTTATTTTTTATTGACTGTTTGAATGCGCTAATCTCTGTCGCTACCAAAAAATTGAAAAATTCTTTTTGCATTATAAAGTCCAATTCTTGAGGAAGTCAAGAGGAGGAGAGGTTATGTAACATTACGCTAGGACCCTTAGAAGCCGAGCAAAAAGGAAGAACGAGCGCTAAGCGAAAACGAAGTAACAGCGCGGGCAGGCGATGCGATGCGACGGGGTGGGTCAGGGGATCAAGAAATTTTACGCGGACGAAGTCGCGGGCGGAAGCTAGTTATATTTTATAATTAGGGGACTTATTATTCGGACAGTTTGTTTTTAATTGAACTAAGAAGAATTCATTGTTAGAAAATTAAGATATGAAAATAATATGAACGTTTATGTTGTGTTGATATTTTAATAAAACATTGTTCTGAGAAGATTAGGGGCCTTGACAAGGCTCGCTAATCATCTACACAGATAGCTGTGGTACTATGCACACATTACGCCTATCACGATCGAGCGGGCAGCTTGAAAATTCGTTGAGGAAGCAAAAAATTATAAGTATGGTAAAGTAGTCAAAATTAGTTTGTACAAAATAGGATGTAAAATAATTGAAAATGTAGGTATTTCATTACGATTACCGCTACATAATAAATATATGTGATATATAAAACCGGCCAAATACGTGTCGGACCACGCTCAATGAAGGGTTTCCGTAGTTGGGATTAATTTATCCCAAGAACAAACTTAACATTGTAGTTGAAAAACATGTTCTCTTATACATTCCAACTGCAAATGTAAGTTGGTCGACTATTACTCGTAAACTTGTAAAGCCTACTTAGCTATGATAGTTTTTCTTTTAACTTCGTTGTATATACTACTATCGTGAATTTTTCACATATCCAAAACTAACAGTTTAGCTGGCAGGGGGAGGACACTTGACTAACAAAAATTAGCACTTTAAAGCTTAATATTTCAGAAACGGATCCCTTAATCGAAAAATTATTTTCACACACCCGCAATATTTTTGAAACACCTGTCCAACAACACCCCACACCATGGGGTAGACGAGAAAAAAAAAACATTCCCACTTTACGTGTACAGGAGATACCCTAAATTTTTTTTTCATGATTTTATTTTACCACTTTACTGGCGTGATTAAGGTGTATATCCATGCCAAATTATAGCTTTCTAGTACTAAGAGTCCCTGAGCTAAGCTGCGGATGGACGGTCGGACGGACATGGTGAAACTAAATATAAGGGTTCCTTGCTGACTACGGAACCCTAAAAAGTAATTTAAAAAAATTAAATCGTCTTCAAAAAGAAATGAACTCAAAATGGTGAAATAACTTTAATTTTAGAAGTCGGTGTCTTGGTTGTTGGATCTGTATTTTAGTTGTTTGTCACCGACTTCCGAAATTAAAGTTATTTCATCATTTTGAGTTTATTCTTCTTGAAGTCGATTTATTTCTTTTAAATTACTTTTCTATTTCGTAATTTTTAGTTTTAAATATCAACTGGAATATTTGCTGGTAATAAGTAGTTAAAAGTTTTGTTTCAAATATTGTACTAGAATTTGGCCAAGTTTTTGAGATTTTTTCCTTTGACACCGTATCAATAAACCAGGCCGTCACACTTCGCCGTCCAGTAAGGACCAAGCCCGAGTCGACGGCGCGTTGTGTTCCACGCGCGCCTCAAAGAGATGTCAGCACTATTGACGGGGTCCGCTAGGGCCGATGCCAGCTAGGGTTGCGGGATGTTCGAAAGAGTTACCGTGGCCCCGGCACAGGCAACAGAAGGAACACGGGTGGGTTTTAGTCAGTAAAAGTCTGACACGCCCTCCCGCTCCGCCCGGAGCGGGAGAAGTCATTTGATGATTTCCCATCCACAAAAAAAAAAAAAAAAAAAGGCCGTCACACTTACACGTATTAGTCCATATCTTGAAAACTTCTAAACCGATTTTGATGAAACTTGCACTGTTCCCTAAGTTGAAGTAAATGTAAGCCAATAATCCGGTCACAATCCGATTAATAGTTTCGGAGAAATGCGTGGACATACATACAAATATACATACCCCTATAAAAAAATGTATATTTGATTGGAAGCTCTAATAAATTATCATATAGCAATTAATTGCAGTTCCAATAATATTACTTATATACGTGTCGAATTGATAACATAACCTACTTTTTTTTGATGTCGGTTAAAAACAAAGTCCGCTACCGCTTCTGTCTGTCTAAATGGGATACACTCAAAAACGACCGAACGGATTTTTATACGGTTTTCACCAATGAACGCACTGATTCAAGAGGAAGGTTTAAGTGTATAATAATTCATTAAAGTTTTGTGTAAATTGGCTGAAATATGACGATGATTGTTGATGATGTCGGAAAAAATCATGCCGACTGAGAGATTTACTGGCGTGCGCCGCGTAAGCCAATAGAGTTATATGAAAACAATGTATTACGGAATCAATACCTTGTTTACCTGGACTAACCAATAGGGAAACATTTAATCCCGGTAGTACGTTCCCGTGGGATATTTTTCGACATCCGCGCGGGTGAAGCCGCGGGCAAAATCTAGTGATTTATAAAATTAAAGCAATTCATGTACAACTCACACGTACAAAGCTACAAAGAGATACTAATTTAACTCAGGGTGAAAATAGTTTTCGTACTAAGTAGAGGTACTTTGTTAGGGTACTCTGCGTTTTATCCACGTCCTTCACGAACACAACTAGTTGCTTCATTGAACTAGAGGTTGTAGTTGTATGTATGTAGAGTCATTTGACGTCAACTTCTAGGAGAGAAAAGTCGCGGACCTCACAATACCTAATCCAGAATAACATTTCGTGAACTGTTCAAATTCAATGCGTTCATTTAGCATTTTCATTTGTGTTTTAAAAATTAAATAATCGTCTCATAAACAGGTATACACCTACCTACATAGTAAAATAGTGATACAAAAAATTACGGAATCATAAGAAAATTTACTTTTTTATGCCATATAAGTTTAATGAAAACCACTTCAGAAGTTTGAAGTACGAAGGCCAAGAATATGACTAAATAATATAAGTACGAGTAATACGCGATAGTACTGAGGGATCGCCACGAATGAGGAAAATAACTGTCGTTATAAATTTATGGTGCCCCAGTTTTTACGTGTATGGCGAAATTATGAAACTTTATATGACGCTGTATATTATAACGATCGCTTTACCGTGTAAAACGAATAAAACTCTGACAGTCAGACTAAATGAGCGCCCTAACTCAAAGTTATGTGTGCAGTCAGTGCCGTGTCTTATACCATTTTCTAAAATTATATTTTATCGCAGTTTTCTTTCATAGTCAAGGAAAAGTCCCTAAGTTTCATTTCCTCAAATAAGACCGTAGTTCTATAAAAAGGTACTGTGGGCGACTGTAAAACTGAAGTTACGTGCTCGCGTAGAGCTTCCATCAAGTATTCAGGGCGATGGCAGATACAAGCCGCCTCCGGGAACTTAATATGCCTTTTAAGACCTCGCACTTTTGAAATATCTGTCATTTGCAACGCACTTAAACGTTTAGGTGTCTGAAGATTCACACCTATGTCATGTTGTCTTTTAAAGATTTCATACTCTTTATTTGCTGAGTTAGCTTTTAACTATTTTTATCAAATATTATTATGAAAATGAATCATATGCTCTAACCATCTTTTATATCTTTACTCGCTAGAAAGTTTTTACATTTAAATCAGATAACTTTAGCAAGCAGTTAGCTTTCAAAAGCTGGTAAAATATTTTTACATTTACATTAATTTCACGACATCGAAAGCTAACGAGTAATATTCACACAGCAACAAGGACCCGTATTGCACTGGTGCATAAATTCTAACCATTAAGGGGTTTATTTATAAACGGTGCTTAAGTTTAGCCATACATTTTTGACGTTTAAACGTCTATGAACTTTAAGCAACGTTTATAAATAAAGCGGTAAAATTCATGTATTGAGATTGACATAACATGTGTCCTGTCCTGTTATGATTCCTTCCTGTTACTTTTATTACAACGACGAGTAAACAAGAACGTAGCTACGTAGTTATCGGAATTCTACGTTATTTGTCTCAACATTTATATTTTCTCATAGCAAGAGAAAATCTAAAAAAAGTGAAAAGGCCAGATTTTCCACAGATTTAATTAAAAATATACAGCTACTAAAGTTATTTAGTTTCATTTCTGGAAAATCTACCATAATGTGTGTGTAGCACGCATCTGTTTCTTTATTAAACTTAATAAAAATAAACTAGAATGAATTTGTAGGTTATTAGTAACATTTCCGTAATTTAAAAATTGAGTAAATTCTGAAGCATTAAAGCGAGGAAAATGTGGCTGGGCCTTTCCTTCTCTAATCGTGTAGTAACGACGAATAGTATCCACCTGTCCACAGACACCCAGAATGAGGAAATCTGCTTTCGCTGTGTTGCTTTGCTTCCTGGAATTATGTTTTACTCAGTAGGTTAGTACCTACTGAGTAAAACATAATACCGGGAAGCACCTACGGAAGTACTCGGTAATCAGTCAGTGTTTGTTTTAACAACTCGTTTTACGAATTTACCGAATATATACTTTTCTGTCAATGCGTCCCGCAGATGTAAATCATTTAATATTAAAACAACAATAAAATATTTAACTGGATATGAAATATCATCGATTATCGCCATACATCTGAGCTGAAGTATTTTACACCCGATACTAAACTATTGACGGGAAAATGTATTGTTATTAATAACAAACCTTTGTAATACAGTATTACGCACAGCTGAAGTATTATTCTACGAAACGGATATACTCGTAAGTGTAGCCAATAACACCGTGCTATTAACTACCTCAATGCTGATTTATATAAATGGGTCTCACATAAAATGCTTAGTTATAAAAACGGACAGCGATTACTTAAAGCACCGCCAAGTTGGCACATACGTCACGGGCGTGGGTGTTATCCCGTATTACTCATGATAGTGATCGCGGGACCTAGTACGCAGCAGACTGTTCGGCGTCGAATACTTCATCGGTCGTCACCACAATATCGAATGACTTTCATTCGAGCAGTGTTGTATATAAATGTCCAAAACGCCTTTAGTTATGACTAGACCATTGTTTGCGACGGTTTATTCCCTACGCGCCCATTATAACTGACAAATGAAACTAACTTCTCCTAAACTACGGTTGAGACGAAGCTGAATGTGTGAAGTATGTACTCGTACTTCACCAAAATCGATACTCTTATAAATATATATGTATTCTTCTCAAGTTGCCGCACAGGAATCACGTGCTATAACTTGGATTTAAAGCTTTAGTCTTGGACTTCGGTTGGATTTAACTTAAGCTTTACAGTAGTGACCAGTCTTGTTTTATTTGTTTCGAGTTTGGTGTACTAAAACGAAAGTACTTAATATGATAAAGAAACGTTCAGTGTGGAAGATATACAAAGTATACCCACAGTCTTCGGAGTAAGTTGCTGAAGTTACATTTTGGTGTACCTACTAAAATACCAAGAAAATTAATTGTATACATAAATACCAAGAAAATAAATTATAATTGATACCGCAATTATTTTAGCGTTCAATAATATCTTCCTTATAATTGGACACTAATTGGTTTATTGATTGGCAGTGGCTTTATTTCACCACGTGCTAAGTTTTTTGTGGCCGTCGATTGGCTGCTAAGACCCAGTTCTTCACTCTATCATTTGGCATGTTCAAGTTTTAAGTCGGCATACACAAACAGAAGGATAATCTGGCTTATCGGGTACTTAAATGTATCGACACACCAGTTTCTAAGCTTTCTATAAGCTGAGCTGCTTCAAATACATTTACATAATCTGTTTTTATTCATTCAGTAAAGGAGGGAGTGGTTTTTCATGCATGTAAATACTTCCTGGGAAAATAACATTTCTTTTAAAACAATATAATTCAGATTTTAATAGTTTTTGTGGTCTTGAAAACATACGATACGAAAAATAAAGTAAGCGTAACAAAAGAATTTTTTAAAGATTCGTTTTAATGTTAAAACGTGAAAGCTTTGTCATGTTTTATTTTATTTCAGCTCACATGCATGTTGCATAGTGTATTTTCAGCTTTGTGTTAGAAATATTTTTATTTCGTATAAAGTAACGATTTAATAAAAAAAGTTAATTAAAAAAATCAGAAAACCCAACTGCGTCAAAAGTGAACTTAAAAAAAGATGAAAACGAGATGAACTATTTTGTATATTATGGGATATTAGTTACAGAAACGAATCGCTGCAAAACCGACTCCACGTGGTCTTGTCTGCCCTACCCCTAGAGTGTAATTTAAGCCCGCATAGACGTGGAGAGGCGAGGAGGGCCGCGAGCTGAGGAGCAGGTGGCTCCAAACCATCTGCGACGATAAGCTCGCATAGGACCGCCGGAGCCCCGCAGCGCCGGAGCCGTGACAGAAACCATGCCTGCTGCATGTTGTATGCTCGCTTACATGATGCATGGTTGTTTGCATGTTGCATCCTTGCTTGCATACTGCATGCTTGCTGCATGCTTGCTGCATTGCGTTGTTATTTCGGAATTCTAATTAATCGGTACTTTAATCATTGGAATTCGTATTTTTGATGTTTCGAATTATCGTTAAGTCGAAATTTTAGTTATACGATCTATTGAAACTCGGTATTTTGCGAATAGTACCTAATTATAAACGTTAGGGATATTGAAATTTCCGAATTTTAAAAATAGGATGAATGATAAATCGGAGTTGTTATATTAGGAATTTTGAACCATTCGGAATTATGAAAATCGGTATTTTAAAATTCGTATTTGTGACTGACGGAATAAAGTTATTCGTATTTACGTAGATACGAGATATCTATTACTGGATGAGTCATTTATAGCCATGATAAATTATCTGCCCACATCAAGTAATAAACTTGACGTGGGCAGATAATTCCGAGTAACCCAAAATAACAGTTTGGCGTTAAATATTATATCTGATCTTCAAGTAGACATAAAGTTTGAGGTAACAAATATTAATTTATTTGTCACTGATCGATTTACTTTGTTACTTACAAAGTCTATCGATCAGTGACAAATAAAATAATTATTGTTACGGCGCGCGTCGTGTAGCTTTAGCTTTCATCTTGAGAAAAAGTTTCAGATTTACGAGATTTTATATTTAGGTTTTATCTACAATTGGAATTTTAATCCTTTTCGTGGACACGTTCACAAGAAATGAAGGAAGATTGTAGATAGAGGGGTAGAAATGTTTAAGTTGCTTGTATTTTTTCGGTATTCTTATGTAAAATGAGTAATAAGTATGTTATAGCTAGTAGGTAAAAATAATAGATAAATAAAAGAACCTTTATGCATAGTTCCACCTTATATCTGTTGTTTAGAGAGAGATTCATGCTTGCTCGTAAGTCGCGTGTCCTTCCTTGCCGCAATCTTGATATAAGCAGAATAGAGGTCATGTCTGCGATATATCTTCAACAAGGATTTTATCAGTACTGTAGAGATTCATGACCTGTATGGTTTTAACATGCAACCTTTTGTAATAATTATAAGATAATGGCATAAAGTTCTAAGATAAACGCTGAAACAAGCTTCAAGCAAGCTGGCCTCCCGGCGCTGATAAGCGAATGTCATGATAGTTTAAAATTATAATAAGTTAATTAACTAGGAAACCCTAAATAAGTTTTCAAGTTTTACTAAAAATAAGCCTTATATTTACCACGGCACCAAACCTGAAATCGCGAAAAAAATCTGCTGTTCCCTACATTTATGTTCGCATAACTCGTGAAAATGTAGGGAACACTTGACTTTTTTCCCGATTTCAGGTTTGGTCCCATAGTAAAAGTGGTTCATAATGATGAGTACCCCTTAAGAGGCTGTGCGTTCATTCCGGGCCATGTTGTATATTCTTGAATGGTATTGTAGAAACAAACGAAACATTTCGAGCAAAACAAAAAATATACCACCCACAGTAATTGTTTCTATCGTGTATATCTTTCAGAGCTCGGTATCACAATGACCATCGCGTAACTCTACGAGCGATCGAAGTGAAATTGATACGACCGTAATAGTCCTACTTTACTCACTTAAATTCCTACAATTGACATAAAAATAACCAACCCTTAATTATATTTTATTTAAACAGAAGTAGGTAGTTACTTAGTCCTCGCAAAAACGAATTTCATTTAATACCTTTGGAGCAGCCTAATTAAATTCATTTAAAAATGTTTACTTACCCAACTGGTATGACCTCGACATTTATGTTGACTTTTATCTCGACGGAAACTTAATATTTGTTTAGTGATCGCTCTGACATTTTCTTTTCATTTTATAACATTTTATTATTTATACAGGAGAAACAATTAATATATATCTGCGCCTTAATGCAACTTCTTATGAGTTATATAACAGAAATGATGTTGTTATAAGAACGTATGAAAAGAATATTTTATTTTGCCATTATGTTTTATTTGTTGTCGAGTTATGATGAAAATTCCAATGGGTGGGCGTCGAGCGGAGGTTGCAAACCCATTAATCATAGTACGATACTTTATTGCTTCAATGGGGTGTCGATATAGGACCGTTCAATGTGGCTCAATGAGGCGCGGGCGGCCCGCTCCCGCCGCGCGCCTATCCTGCTCCACTGTTACGTTTTTGCATTGTGTTTAGCAGGTCACTTCAGGTTTCAGCGGCAACCTTTTTTCCCCACTCTAAAGAGTCTTGTTTATTTCTAAAGAAAACGATGCATTCAAATGTTTGCGAAGTAATCTTTGAATCTACATTTTACCTACATAACGAAGCTTATTAATCTCTAAAGCAGTCTAAGACTTAGGGCGTAGTGTTAACTGGATCGAAACTAAACTTCTGTATTTCGGAGTTAACGTCATTAGGTACTAAGAGCGTGGGTTCACCGCCTGCAGCTCTCAACTCGTTCCAACACCCTTACAAGGCATGAAACAGTAGTGATATACCCATTCGAAGTCAATGAGCTACTTCAGAATCCATGTTATTTTTATATAATATATTACAAATTCTATTGAAAGTGTAATTGCATGATAAGCTGAACCAATAAGGTTTCAGTTTAAGAGATCTACAGGAAATTGGTTTTGTCGCCACCTACACAGTGTGGCTACAGTGTAACTTTGAGTGATGTCCCATTACTCAAAGTTAATTCGTGTCATAATCTGGAAATTGAACAGAGATGATTTAAGAAGTATCTGTTTTGTTGTTTACATTTAGTTTTTCCAAAAAAAGTTTTGTTTCTACGTAAGTTGCGTGTGATTACGCCTAATATAGGCCCAGTAAGTATGGTGTCCGAAACATCATCGATCGGCGAGCTAAGTACTAAATTATGTAGCTTCCTTACAACCACATGGGGATATTTATACCAGCAGCGATGAGCAGGATGAAGGGTCATGTTAAAAACAGAAAGGTCACGCTTATTTAAAACCCGCTTATAGGTAAACATCTGCTATAAACTGTTAGAGGTCGTAAGGGATACGTAAGGATCATTTGTAATTCATTATTGAGCGTAGGCATTTTGGTTAGTTATTTTTACTTTTCTTATAATAATTTAGTAGCAGTTTTCTTCTAGAAGGTCAGTGGAAAGGCAAGCTATGTGAATAAAACTAAAGTTGCTTTCAACAACAATGAATTTTAATTGACGTAGTTCACAAGTAGTAACTGGTACCTACCTATTATTAGTGAACGCCTACGATTGTTTGTTGTAGACGAAGTAGATTAGGGTACGGAAACATTAGGCAGGTAAAGGAGAATTTCGTCTTTGTTTTTACAATGAGAATAGAAATGGGCTAATAAAGCCTACCGATGTTACCATAATCAAAATAAATCTACACTTAATATTATAAAGCTGAAGAGTTTGTTTGTTTGTTTGGTTGAACGCGCTAATCTCAAGAACTGCTAGTTCGAATTAAAAAATTCTTTGAATGTTGGATAGCTCATTTATCAAGGAAAGCTATAGGCTAAATAACATCACGCTACAACCAAAAGGAGCGGAGCATCAATGAAAAACGTTGCAAAAACGGGGAAAATTTATTCCTTTTGCGATTTTCTGTTGCGTGCGCTGCGTAAACGGTTAAAGTTACGCAAAAATCATGTATGACGGGATTGTTCCCCTTATAAGTTCTAAAAATAAGTCCGCAATAGCATATGTCTATCTTTTAAGGTTGGCTCACCATAACATTTTTACTTAAAAAATAATGCATTACTTGCGAAGGTGTTTTCATAAGCATAGTATTAATCCTTATCCAAATAAAGAGTTTCATTATCAAGGTTGATTAGGTACATGTAAATTCCTTTTTGAATTATTCAATTCGGACCTTTCGTTTAGAAATTACGACGGGATAAAAATGCTTAAAGTAAGAAAATTGCGCTTAGTCTATTAGTTGCCTACACATTTTATTTTTATTGACTGTTTGAACGCGTTAATCTGTCACTACCAGTCGGATTTGAAAAATTATTTTTTCATTATAAAGTCCAATTCTTGAGGAAGGCTATAGGGGGTATGTAACATTACGCTAGGGCCCTTAGAAGCCGAACAAAAACAAAAAAAAAGGAAAAACGAGCGCAAACAGCGAAAATGAAGTAACAGCGCGGGCAGGCGATGCGATGCGACGGGGTGGGTCAGGGTAACAAGACATTTTACGCGGACGAAGTCGCGGGCGGAAGCTAGTGTATGATATAAAAAGCACCAGAACATTGATTGCATACACAGTTAGAATATACGTGAACGTATTTATTAAACACATTATGGGTAAGCCTAACAAATGGTTATCATTTGAGCAATCTTGTATGAATATTTGTGTTTACCCATCAAGGATAAATGAATAATTTTTTCGAATCTACTTGCTTCAACCAATTTACCACATAAATAACTAAATTGCGGCTAGAATATCGATGTGAACGGTGTGCGTCAGTGGCGAAAAAATCAATGTCTCGAATTTATTTATTATATGTATGAATACCGCTTAGCTTTAAGGTATTATATATTTTTTTTAATGTATTCTTTTTTAAATACTATTTAAAGTTTACGATTGAATAAGCATATGTTAAAGGAGGAGGTTCTCAATTCGGTTGTATGTTTTTTTTTTATGTTTGTTACCTCAGTACTCCATCATTTATAAACCAATATAAGAAAACCTTTTTTTATTTGGAAGACTTAAATCTAGTTAAACACTAAATGGAACAAAATACGTATTACTGAAGCTAACTCAAAAACCACTCGTCAGAATTTGACCAAATTTATATGCGACCAAGTCAAGAATATATCCTTTCAAATAAAAACTTAGCAAAAAGGCAAATATATAATATGTCACGCTAAGCCGTGTCAGAAGTTTGGAAGGCGTAGTTTTATCAGGTTCGGACGCCGTTGTAAACAAAATAACAAATCAACCACACGACGACAGATCGTTGACAAAATCTATCTTCTGACAATCAAGGCCACACATAACATACAACTCAAGTAGCGCAATTTGAAGCATATTACCATCGATCGCTAGTGATCGATGCATATTACCGTTAAAATCATTTAGGTGTACCCAGTGTGCATCTCATCACAATTCTAATAAGCCCAAATACGGCGAGGATACATTGTTTATTACGGAGTTCCGGTGCCTATTACCTTCCGGCTTCATCATCAGATCAGTTCGATGGTACCATTTTCATCAGAACCATTTATTTGTTTCGTCATAGTCGCTTAACTATCTTAATCGAGATATCTTATCGCCACCCGTGAAATACATTGAGGAGTTCCCGTGGCCATTTGTGGTCTTCTTCGTCAGTTCCACTTCACCAAATGATACTTTCTGAATGCAAATGCTTGACTCGTTGATGAAAATACCAAAATCGCTATGTATATGCCTATAATATTTGAGAAGTTCCCGTAATTCTTCATGGATCCTATCATCAGAACTGGATTTTGATAAAAATGGGACCAATCTAGAAGTATGCCCTTTCAAATAAAAAAAGAATTTTACAAATCGGTTTATAAATGACGGAGTAATGAGGTAACACATAAAAAAATGCAACTGAATTGAGAACCGTCTCCTTTTTTTGAAGTCGGTTAACAAAATGATTTACGCCACGTATACTTGATTGAGTTCTCTGAACAATATTCAATTGGAACGTGCAATTACATTAATTTCTTTTTGTCGAGTGAACACAGCAGAATGGTTCTATTTTCCAAACTTGTGTGTTAATATTCATACATTATAGGGGTAAAGTACTTAAGCTGACAGTGCAGTCGGTCGGCGCTGAGTTAAAGTTCGATGCCAAGACTCGGAGATGCCAAACAATAGGCAATATGCCGCTGCAGCTCCGTGTCTGTGTTATAGTTTCGCCTATTGCACTGTCGAACTCCCGCGCCGGAAGTCGTTGTGCGCCATGTGGCAGCCGCGCCCGCGCCTCCCTCGACCCGTGCCGCTCGCGCCTCGATACTCTCTATACATGCCATAAACTGCATCAGGAGCTAATTTATTGACTCTTGAAATTGGTTTTATGCTATTACAATTTAGTATTTCAAATAAATCGAGGCAAGCATATTGGAAAACGATGCAATTCGTCGTTTAAGAAGTCATGTTCTTCGATAAATTAGGACGAATTTGTAAATAAAATGCCTCATTATTGGCAAATTTAACTCATACAAACCAATATTTCTTAAAAGATTTACAAGTATCATTTTATTTTCTAAAATTACAACAATTCTGTTGAAAAGAATTTAATACGAAAAGTTAGTAGATGTTATTTAAAATTTTATGAAATTGTCCACAATGCAAGGATGGTTAGTGTCTGGAAGGTTTCATCATAAATGGCAATCATTTGGTGGTAATTAGAAGGCGCTCGTTGTAATATAAGGAGTTTGAACGAGGGGCTTAGAAATTGAAAGTTAATTGTGATGACGGCACTTGTTGTCGCTGTCGCGTGGTGATTGTAGGGCAGGCGAGGGCAAGATACTAGTGAGTGGCGAGTGCCGAGCATCCGACCGCAATTTATGCCTCGGCTGCGGCTGGCGCCCTGCCAGACGCCGCCGACACACTCGTTAGCTCCTGAAGCAGCCCACGATCTAATAGTTTTGTCGTCTTTCAGAGACCATTTAATCCGCTTGTTTATATTTGTTACAACTGGAACTCGAATACAGGTCATTTCACGGTGTTTACGTTTTCTTCCGCTTCTATCATATCCCTTTCAGATTCAGAAACTACGTACACGACGTATGTGTACATGCTATGTACAAACATATAACTATCGAGGAATATTAATTAACTATGTAGTTTAGTTGAGCATTCAACAAAATACGTTCTGTGATTTAAGTTTACAAATATCAATTCGATTAAACAGTATTCGTAACGTTTCGTAGCAGCGTGCTACGAAGTGTTTCGTAGCAGCGTGCTACGATGAGTCTACGACGGTAATATCTGTTAATTTTATCCCGAAACTAATCTCATAAGTTGTCTGTTATGGTAATTTTCATTATGGTATAAACTTATCTGCTTACCGTAGCTTACTAATTCTACCAAAATTATTACGTTCTTATTTAGTTATCAGGTATGTTCACCTCTGTGTAGCGAACGTGAAACTTCATTATGTTTATGTAAAAAGTTTAGATACTCTTAAAATATTGTTACGTTGTGTAAATTATTAAAGTGTATTACTTAATATAACATGACATCATGCATGTAATTCCCGAAGATTAGGTAGAGGTGTACCTAAAGTACACCCACATTTCGCCAGTTATGCGTTTAAGTCCCAGTGGCGAGCCTATTGCCATCAACCGGCCACAAATCCAGACTCTGGGCTGTTACTGAGAAATTCCAGATGGAAAAACCCAATAACACTGCCCGACCCGGGTAACAATCCCAGGACTTCATTTCATGCTCAGCACTACATCAACGAGGCAGTCTAAAGTGTATTAATTGAATGAAAAGTAGATAGGGCTCCAGCATAAATCTGGGTGACCCTCGTCATCGCCCAGCTTTGCTCGCTCCTGCGACACAATCAGTTGATATCCAGTAATACTGCCATGTTATGTGAAATTATTCCTAAATACTATTTGTTAATGTATGAATTTTCAGTTGAAGTTTTATAAAAATGTGGTTGTTATTTTAGTTTATTGTGCTGTCTTACGACCTCCACGCGGACGAAGTTGCGGGCAGAAGCTAGTTTCACATAAACCTACTTGGGCACTTATGAAACGTCAGAAGCTAGGCGCACGGTTGCAATTGGTTATTTCCAATGGAGAAGAGCCGGCAAGAAACTCAGCGGTTACTCTTTTAAAATAAATTTAAACACGTATATCATACCTACATCTCAACATTTCTAAACCGTGGAAGGCATCGAAGAAACTTATATCTTCAATGTTTTTAGAACTGCTCAAAAGTCGAAGAGATTTTTTTATTGAATATTAAAGTTATTCCAGTTTTCTAGTTACGCGGGGACACTTACTAAGTTTCCATTGGCTATTTATAATTGAGCTAGAACATCGTATTTTAGAGCAAGTTACTTTTCATTTTAATGGTGCGACAATAAGCATGTTTATACAGATTGATGGCAGCAATAGGCTCCAATTTGTCGAGTGCTTGTGCTACGGCGCGGCTTTTAAATTACTCGACTAATTGGGTAGATCACGGTGATTTTAAGCCGTACTGTAAGCCTTAATTGGGGTTTCAGGTGTAATCGTCAATCGTCGGATACGTCGAAGCCGAGCTAAAAATAAACTTTATGGATGCGTGCGTGAGGTTTCGAGTAACTAAAACGGTACAAAATGGGGCCGTTTCCCTTTCGTTGCTATTCTTGTTAAATTTTATTTTTACCCCTTAAGTAGGTTACAGACTAAGTGACTTAAGTGTGTAAATAAGTTCAAATATAACAAAGTTTTTGAGGGCAAACTGTTTTAGTTTTTACTGAAGCGCTATTTGTGCGAAATATTTGCTGTATAAACACATTATACTTGAAGCAATGATTTGTCCTATTATAGCGTTATTTCCTTTCTTTGTACTTGAAGTGATACACTAACTAAGTAGACTAGTAGTGAAACAGAGAAAAGGAAATTAACAGATTGCTATACTTAGCAACCTGTGTATTCCAGCATGAGCAAGTTTCAAATTAGGACTTAATTAAACGCGCACAGTTTGTCCCTTTAAGAATAGACGCTCCTATTCCCGTGGGTATCGTAAAATGCGAGTAAAGTTTTATAATATAAGGTGATTAACCAGTAGTAACAAGTGTTCCGACCTATGTACATATAGAGTATATAAATGTAGAGCTGGATCTGTAAAGGTCGGGGTACGACAGCGTAAATCTGAACCCAGGACTATTGCTACACGTTGCTTTTGGTATTCTTTAGTTTTGATGCTATCAAGGTAGACATGACGAATATACGGGGAGGAAAAATAACACAGATTTGATACGATCGGCCTGGCTCTATCAACAGCTATACAAAATCCGGATTTTGTAATAGATGTTTAGAATCTAGCAACAACTAAGTAGTCAAATTGTTCAGTCAGAGTCAGTTCAGGAAATTATGTAAGAAATTGAAACGATCACAGACGTAAATCCAATGTATTATTAAGTTGTACATTAG
This sequence comes from Fissipunctia ypsillon, assembly GCA_947568875.1. Lineage (NCBI taxonomy): Eukaryota > Metazoa > Arthropoda > Insecta > Lepidoptera > Noctuidae > Fissipunctia > Fissipunctia ypsillon. Next base: position 13,224,917 of record OX387643.1, read on the forward strand.
TAATGTTACCAAAAATAGCCTGAAACATTATCTAAGCACCCGGCTTACCTACGCACATAGTCGCTTGTTGACGTTTTCTGACAAGAAATATTATGTTGTTTACTTGATCGCTGACCTCACGACGGTAAGCTAAGCGGTTTCCAGAAAATAAACTTATTTCTTACTTTATGGTTTTACCTCGAGACTTACTGACTTCGAAGAACTAATTCGCTTTAGTGCCTTTTGCTTAATGTCACATGTTTTAACGTGAAGTGCCGTACATGCATATGGTTCTGATTAAATGCAAGTCTAGAAGAAACGGCTCCGGTGCAGTCATAAGCAATAGTGTCAACAAATGGTGAAATTGATGAGTGAATTAAAGAAGAAGATCTTGTTTTTAGTACTCGTAATTTGTATTTCATGAATGGTGTAAGTCTTAGTTAGACCACTTAACAGTTATGTTAATCTAAACAGATACATTAATTATTCTATCAAATGTTGAGATGTAGAGGTCAGTGGCGCAGATACAATCATCATTAGAGGCAAGCCGAAGAAAAAATTTTTCAGTTCTCATAAACTCAGACAAAAAACTGTAGGTTTTTAATCTTGTGATGTATTAAACTGGTATTAAATATAATTATGTAATGTGATGTGGTTGTTCAGAAGGGAAGCCGATAGGAATCGGGTTGTATGAAGGCTTCGCCCCTGGTAGAGGTACCTAATAGTAGATACCTAGGTAACTAATTGTTAGCTATTTGTAACTTCCACTAACATTATGCTAAGCATAATGGGCGGCAGTACGGATAAACCACACAGAATTAGTTAACGGGCTCTATTATCCGATTAATTAATACGCGTACGTGGAGCAATACATTCAAGGTCACTCGAACACATCGGGTAATTTCATCTTGCTCGACGCATCATTGTTTGTTTCGCTAGTGATGAAGCATATAATCAAGTAAGCAACAACATGTCGAGGAATGTTGCCGATTTGAATCAGTTAAAAATGTTTACCGAATTTAAAATTCGGATTATTTTTATACAAGCTTCTCGGGCTTAGAAAATATTGAAACGGGTATATCATGAGAACTTGATGCGTTTGATTATATAATATTTAAGATACATGTTGGTACTTATTTCGTGAAATAGAGAAAACCTGTCACATCATGGGTATATTTGCAAACATAAACAGTTTAGTAGGGTTCTGACTGACTCTAAGATTCAGGTTGGGGACACAAATGCATTGATTTGGACGTATCGAAGCGTAAGTTTACGCTAAGTTTCGTCTCTGTATCTTACCCCGCGGAGTAAAGTTATGCCGCCAACCTTAAGCCTCCAAAGATGTATGGTAAATCTGAAGCTTATACTGGCTGTAACTTGTCTCCTCGTTTAATAAGGGGGTAAGAGTATGAATATGCTCATAACTGAGGAGAAAACAAGCGTGAAAAGCTTGCCTGACGTTGAAAAATGTTCAGCAAATATTTTTTCGGGTTTACGAGGTGTACTTTACGATTTGGCTAGTTACGGTTAGTACGTTAGTTATTATAATGTGTCACGATCTCATGTCGAAGTTCGGTGTGATGCGAGAGGTTGGCGAGGCGCGGGGGCGGGGGTGGTGTGCGAGCACCTGCGCAGGATGCACCCGCGTGCAGTCAGCGCGCCAGCCAGTCTGGCGCCTATCAACCGCCCCCGCACCCCCCTCCCCTCCCCCGCGCTCACCCATCGTACGACTCCCACGCCCGCGTTGTTTTCAACTTTGATTGATAATTTGTTATTGGAGTGCGTAACATTTCGAAAACATTGAAACGTGATAATAATATTGCTCGAACAGAGAGTTGCTATACTTGCAAGTGCAACAATAAAAAAAGGATTACTTTTATCACTTAATATAAATAAGTAATTAGGATTTTATATATTTTTTGCTTTTATGAGATTTTAGCTAATACTCGCTTTGGTCCAGCTAAATGTAATATTCCTCTTTTTATTAATTTTAACTATGTATTTTAATAAACAGATAATGTAGGTATAACTCAAACCCATACCTTCCAAGAAATTGGGACGCATCTGAAGACGTAAAGCAGCCTTGATCCTTCCGATTACGTTTAAAGAGTCCTATTTTCAAGTAGGCACCTAATTTATTTAAGTGTATTACCTACGTAGGCGTTATACAACTACATATAAGATATATCAACGCTCGAAGTATCGACGTGTATGCAAAATTCTTTTTTGTCTTTCTAGCAGCCACCTGAATACTGAAAAACATGCCTGAAATTTTGGTCGAGAACAGTAAAAATCGATCACATCTTAAAGTGGAGGTCTCATACTCATAATAAGCCTATAGTGTTTTCACTGCTAGGACACAGGCCTTCTCTCTTCGAGAGGGAGTGGGCTCAAATCTATCACGCGGGCCCCGTGCGGGTTGGTAGATGTCCTATGTCTTCGAATTTTTGGTTCTAGGACATGCCGGTTTCCTCACGATGTTTTTCTTCACCGTTTTGAGAGCAGTGGAGAAGTGATATCAACAAAAATTACATTAATACAGCACAAACGGCGATATTGAGAGATCATGTTAAACCACACGTGAGAAACTATCTACCGAGTAATTATGCGAGGCTGATTAGGTACCTAATCTTAAAACACTACTTATGTACCTACATTTAAGACGGATAAGGTGAGCGTAATCCGTCTTAAATCGGCCGTACATAAGCTGTGGCCGTGTGGTATATGTTTAACCGCCGCACTCACAGACTAAAGTAACAGTTGCTTAGAGTGGCCAGTGGTCAGGAAAATGTTAAGGCTCAATTAGGCACTTCTATTTTCGATTGTTGTCTATTTTTCGAGTATTGAATCGCTATTTAATGATCGCCTACGTTGACGAATGTCTGTGAGTGCGGCTGTTCATATAATTGTAGTTCAGTAATAGTAAATAGGTAAGCACCCCAGGGGAGACGTTTACCTGACGCAAAATCAACAATATATCCACACAAAGTTCTGAATTCAAGTAATACAAAATATGAGTGTCAGCCGAAATTTCATGTTCTATGTTTTTGTTATGAGCCATAAATCATGATTCTGTGATATAAAACGTAAATAAAACCGGCTACCGGACATTTCCTGGGTAACGATTGTACATATTTATTTTTGCATTTGAATGTCTTTAAGAGACTTTATTTATTATTATATCGTGTCATAAAATTGATATTATCACAAGAAATTTTCTTTACGAAGTATACCGTAGTAGCAACATAACAGGTAATAAAATATTCATATTATACCTACCTACATAGTTCAATATATGTATACTATATTGAATGAATTAGGTTATTAAATGGATTAAGGGTAGGGTGTGACGTGGTTGACGTGACGTCAGTCAGCTATTGCGCCATCACTGCCAAAAAAGTGAGTCAATTTCTCGGAAAAACAAAGTCGCTTAAAATAATAACGTACGCCAAATATTTAATATACTAAAACATTTTTAAAATTACTTTTGGTTGGTAAATATTTGACATTGGTTTTACCCGTGTTATTTGAGTTAAGAAATATGTTTATTGGATTAATTGTTTGATTCTTATGGTACTGAATGTAAGCTAATTTAATTCATAACTAGCGTTGAGAACTTTTCTTTTCTTCACCAAAATTCCAGGCTGTTTTAGATTTTGTCAGATTGTTTAGTTGTGATATCATTAACTCAGTATTAACTCTGAGACTGAACTGAGCAGGGTATTGATTTCACGAATTGTGACCCCTTCTGTCTTACCTCCATCTGATATTCCTCATGAAATGCTGTTCTATTTCCCGCATCTAGGAAAAAGTTTGCATTCTAGATCTTATTATTTTAAATGAGCTTTGATTTAAATTAAGCTTGTTTGCATACATAAGAAATTCCACAACAAAGTTATCCGGACGCACTGAATTAAGCTCAAGCAGAAGTTTTTACAAGGTACGAAGCACGTGTGTTCTCATTTCCCGCCATTCTCTTCAGGAAGCAATTTTCTTTTTCTTAGCTGCCTATGAGAGTTTATGAGTATTTCTTCTTATATTACTTCGCACAAAATTGCTTTGCGTGACGGCGAAAAATCACAATATAATATGTAATTGCATTATATCCAATTGCAGCAAAAATTACATCTTGGTTTGTAGTAAGTCCCCACAGAGTTTTTTAAAACGTTTTCATTTGATAATTTGAACTGAAGATTTCAGAAAGCTCAGCCCGTTAGATTAAGATTTGTAAATAAAGCAAAAGTATGTCATTAAGTATTAGATTCCCTTATATTTTCACCGCTTGACCTCGAGATTCACTAGTCCGAAGAAACGAATGTCTGAAAAACACCAACTTTGATACGTTGCTAGCCCATTCCCTGAAAATGAAAGTGGAAACAAATATTTCATGGATGTCGTGGATTACTTCACTAAGCGGCCGGAAGTCTTCGCAATTCCTAATCAAGAAGCTCCGACAGTTGTTGATAAACTAGTTCACGAAGTCTTCTGTCGGTTTGAGGTACCCTTAAAAATCCACAGCGATCAAGGAAGAAATTTTGAGTCTCAAGTTTTTCAGGAAACATGTCGGCCGATGGGTACTCGCAAAACCAGAACCACTTCATACCACTCCCAATCTGACGGAATCGTGGAAAGTTTCAATCAGATGTTGGAAAGATATCTGGCGAAAGTTGTATCGAGCAGACAAAAGGATTGGGACTAGCACATACAACAGTTTCTCCTGTCATACTGTAGTGCAGTTCACGAGAGTACGACTGTGATGCCAGCCTTCAAGAACTTTGGAAGGGAGTTAAGGTTACCAGCAGATTTAATTACCGGCATTTCACCTGATACCCCACGCAGTATAACAGATTATGCAAATAACCTGCGCAACAAGATGAATGACGTATATGAGCATGTCAGACAATCAGGCCAACAGATATCCGACAGAATGACAACTCGTTATGACCGGATGATGAACAATAGTTGTTTCGACGAAGGTTCACTAGTATGGTTGCATAACCCAGTGAGCAGCAAAGAGAAGTCCCCTGAACTACAGGCAAAACGGGAAACCATACTGAATTGTGACCAAGATCAACGACGTCACCTACTGAATACAGAAAAATATGCGAATTGCGCCTAAAATTGATCATGTAGATCGTTGGCGCGATACTACGGGAATAATGATGCTCGGGACGAGCATGTCTTAGGAGGGGGCAGTGTTACGTAGGTCGTTAAGACAGAAAACGGAAAGCTACTGCCATCTGTTATCGAGTAGTAGAACTACACGATTCGTTCCTCAACTTTCTGGAACATTCTGGACCCTTTCACAATTTTCTTGATGATTAGTGTCGTGTTGCAGCATTCTAGATCATTCCCGTAAATATTAGAATGTTCTCGAATTATGTCCTCGAACTATCTAGGAGCTTGTTAAACTCGTCATATAAATAGAGGGTTACCAGCGCTGCGGGACAGTTTAATCCGATCCAGCATGCCCCTTTGCTGTCCTCTCCCAGCGATGCCCTAAGCCGAGGTCCGTACCCCACAGTAGTTTTAGTTTTATGCCTGGCTGGAGGCCTTAAAAATAAAAACAAAAGGGTAGGTACATAAAGAAAAAATGTTATTACTTAACTTTTGTTGTGTGTACTGTATATATTTTATTGTAGTTAACGTAAAATTTACCTTAATTTTAAAAATTATATTAGAATATAGGTATTTAGGTCCACCTAAATACCTATATTCTAATATAATTTAATATAATTTAAATAAGATATACAGAATATCCATATTCTGTATATCTTATTTAAAATAAGTACTTACTTAGGTATTAATGTAAAATTAGGATTTGCATGCCCTAAACAGGCAAAATATGGACTGTACATTAAACCACCATTTTTTTACAACTAGTAACACCTGTATTTTCTGCATATAAATGTTTCTTATTCTATTCTTAAAAAACGCTGCGGGACAGTACAGTTTTGAATGCGAAACAGGAAACTACTAGTGAGGAATGTTAGTCATTCTGCGGGGCAATTGCGTAACACATTATCAATCGGAATCGGATTCATTTTGACAGTTCAACATCATTCATTGCGTTATTTACGTGTTGAACAGACACATTTTTCGAACTTATGAAGCAATGGATTAGCAATTTGCTTCAAAATGATTCAGATTCCGATTAATAGTGTGTTACGCAATTAAGGTACTGGTTAAAGTCTCCGATTACTGTATTATTTTGTGACTATTTAAATATAGGTAGTGTTAATGTTTTTGGCGTAAATTGGTATAAATTTATTTATCTCTAACCCCAGCTCGTAACAATACCAAGCGAGGTCGCACTAAAACTGTCGCCCCTACACAAGTTTTGTAGCCCATATAATTATAAGTATATTATTCGTATCCTGGCAAGATGCCGCCGCACTGTTCGTTACGCACAACCTGTACTTACAAGGCCTTCTTGGTCCTCAAGAGCGTTAGAATATCTTTGGTTTCAAGCCAAATACTTGTTCCTTTCCTTCTACGCGATTTGTAAATTTGCAAAACCTGATTTTCATATCCTCTACGAAAGCTAGCATTTTACGTGTCTCAAAGTCTAAGCACTCAGAATTTGCTTTTGTAATATTAACCCATTCAATGCCGAGGCCGCGTTTCGGCATCCTAAATGTCTTTGTATACATGCCGGGCCATCCATCGGCGCTTTGATTTCAAACTTAATTATCTAGGCCAAAATACAATAAAAAAAGAGATTTTTGTAAATGATTAATTTAACTATAATTAATGTATAGCCAAAACGGCTTCTAGATATCTAAGGGTTTGAAAAAAAGCTAATTCTAAACTAACATGCCGAGGCCGCCCATAGGCGTCCATGTATTTTCAGAGTTTACCAACATTTTTATTTTTTAAACGGTTTTATTGTTGTTATATTTAGATAAATTATTCAAAAAGGTAGTTAAACATGGTAATGTTGTTTTAGTGTTGTATTACATAATATGTCTACTTCTTTGGGGTAGGTATCCTGACACCTAAACGGTTTGACGGAATTTATTAGATGACGTGTCACGAGATTCGTCCCTACCGTGTGAGTTTGGCTTTTTTTTTTTGTTTTTTTTGTACTTATATTTTTTTTCGACAGGCCTGTACGTCTATTGATTAGTGACGCTGACTGCTAAGCTGGAGGTTCTGGGTTAGATAATTCGATTCCCACCAAAGACAAATCTTTGTGTGATAAGCACTATTATTTGTTGTTTCTGGGTGTAATTAATCTGTATTATTATTGTATTTAGAAATATATAGGTATGTTTATTACTTGTCTGGTCGCCATAGGCTCTGCCTAGTTTGGGATCAGGTGGCCGTGTCTAAGTTGTCCCGAGATATACAATACAACGTGTGACAGCTACGTGTAATGCTTATGGTATAGTAGTGTTCTATCATGACGTACTGTATCTAAAGGTATTGGTTTTATTTTTTGATATTTTTGTAAAATATCATTGTTTTTTGGTTTATTGGATGTCATTTTAAATATAGTTAATTTGAATAAAAACGTTAGTTGAAATTTATTTTCATTTTACTTTATTTTACAATTTAAAAACCTACAATTTACAACTAGTTAGAATCCAAATACATACCTACTTAAGTACTTAAAAATTGTAGGGTTAGAATTTAAATATATACTATATTGTATATATCTATATTTTATTTAGACTTTGAATTTAATAAACGTGTGCGGTGTGCAATAACGCATATAAAATCGAAAGTTACATATAGTAAGGTTGAACACCTCTGACTTTCTAATAACCACAGACTCATGCCGGACACGCCGATGGGCGGCTAAGAATACTTTAACGAAATGCCGTAGATGCCGATGGACGGCTGCTTCCAAATGTAAGGGAGCATAAAATACTTTTTGTAGGGGTAATGTACTTAATTTCTAGGCAGGCAATGAATGGGTTAAGATACTTTAAAATCGTAACACGAAAAGCTCATTTTCATGTGAGCATTTCTAGGGTATCATTTTAAACATTTATAGAACGTATGGTGTATAAAAAGCAGAACAATTTGTTTACTGTAGGTTCCTACGAACAATTTTTCTAAAACGTTAGCTGGGTTATTCAGGAAAGTCTTTCATATTGCCACGAATGTTTTTAACACGTATTTTATTCATGCCGAGCTAAAGGATTAAAGACTTTTTAACCTCCATCAAAAGAGGTTTTAATTTTCAAAGTTTATTGTTATTTTTTTACTGCATTTTTAATGGCCCCTGGGCAGATTAAAAAGCCTGGAATCCGGACTGTTTGACGTTTTTTAAAGAACAAGTTACCTAAATACCACACACACATAGTTTTAGAAAGCAACCCTCACACAGGTATGAGTGAGAGCGACAACGCTCTACAAAGCCGAAATTATCATAACACGCGATGTGCCATATTAACTAACCATTATCTAGGTATCATTCTGTATTCCTTTATGTCAATTTACTATCACTTTAAATATTTTTAAGATTTATGCACAATGTACTAGAACGAGTAACGGTATCTAACCGCAACACAGTGACACTGCAATGGATAAAAGGACAAAACCGTTCGCTAGGTAACGACTGCTAGGTGCCGCTGACGAACTGACTAAGAGAATATCCAGCACATCAGTCTATGGACCTGAACCAATCGTATCCACCCCCTTCAACCGGCTACGCAGGTGGCTACAGGAGTTCTCCCACACACAAGCGGAGAGCTAGTGGTCCTCGACACCGGGCTGTAGGCAGTCCAGGGAGGCTATACCATCCTTAGATGGTAGGCTAACCAGGCTTTTATTACGCTTGGACTAGAACAGCCTGCGCCTGGTGACGGGGACCATCACACACACACACACACACACACACACACACACACACACACACACAAACACACACACACACACAAACACACACACAAACACACACACACACACACACGGCACACACACACACTGCACTACACAGCCCGCTACACAAACAGACACTGCTCGCTAAACAAACACTTTCACACAATAGGCATAACGGACAGTCCTCTGTGCAGGCCACTGATGTTCTAAATAGGCCAGCAGACTGATCAACTTCTGGAGGGAGGTAGGCTGGTTGGACTAACGACCGACGGCTGCCATGGGCCACGCACAATGGTGCACCTGAAGGACTAAGTGCGGAGGCCAAACCCTCTAACGTAGAACATAGAACATATTGTTAAGATATTTAATTTCAAAAGATACTTACGGTAAGATGTATTTAAAAAAATTGTAAAGATATTAAGTTTAATTTTTGTTCCGTGTAAAAGGCGAAACTTTGAAGGTGTTGGATATCACTCTTTATTAAGGTCTATGCAAAAGAGAGTTCCTGCTTATTTTTAAATGAAAAATACAGGGACTTTTTGTACCTATTGCAGCATAACTCTGCATGTCAAAACTTTTTGGTTCTTTAATATCAACTTTTTGAAGACAACCGATGAGTATAGCAGCTTGCTATTTTTATATAACCAAGAAAATCGTATTAATTACGATTACACAAATTACACGTAAATTTTCAACTAACTGGGTCAGTATCAACAGATCAACTTTTTGCAACTGACGCACCATACTGAAAAAAATGAGGACCCCTCTGTCAGAAAAAAATAATTCGAATTACGAAATAAAAAGGTAAAAGAAAAAATCAACCAGAATCAATGATAAACGGAAATAAGGTTGACATTAAAGAACCGTAAAATTTTGACATGCAGAGTTGCGTCAATTGATACTGACCCAGTTTGTGGAAAATTAACGTGTAATTTGTGAATTTGATTTATTTTAATTATAGCAAGTTGCTATCCGTGCCGTCCTATCTATTAGTACACATTATGGTAAAGCAATAAAGATATTGAGTATTGTGTATTGAGTATTCAGTACCAGTCAGGTGATTTCATCTTTATTTTTTTTGGTACGTATCTTTTAGCAGTTTTCCTCAATCGAAAGTTCAGTCTGATCACGCTGGTCTAACCCTAATTCATTTTGTCTTAGGATTGAACAGCTTAGAACAAGCCGCCTTTCGGCCTTCAGGTTTTGGCCTAAAATAACGCTGGACGTCCTTGGTCAACGCCGAGTGTTGGACCGCATCTTGACTGCGAAAGTTCACGCAACCAACGCCAGCTCCTGAGCAGAGAACTACTTCCTACAGTCTACGACACCTCGCCGGACATAATTACGTTATGTCAACGGTTTTATACGATATTATACGTACTAATTTAATAATGTAGTTAGTAACTCTCTGCAGATTTTTAATTCATTGACTATTTAATTTAAAATTTTCAAATCTGTAAAATGCGAGATACCTTGGTTCTCTGATCTTTTTTTCCATTACAGTTTATTTTGGTATCGTTACCTAATAGCGATTGCAATCGACTAGTTAGTATGTTTTATTTTTCTTTCGTTATTCGCGTATATCACTCTATCGGACCAAAGTTCTCTGCTAATTTTTTCTTTACATAAATCAACCTGCAACTCTTTTTATACCTTAAATATTCTTTTTTTTTTACTTTTTATACTAAATTCCTATGTCTTATTCTATTTTAACAAAATTAAACGCGTTTTAGCGAAAAAGTGCATTTCCCTTTTTATTTTTTTCGCTACAATACGTATAGACCGTCTTTCAACTCTTGCGAAACAGTTTATTTTAGCAAAAATATGTCATTGCCTAATAATGTCGCTTGATAACTCATCATGTGCCTAGTCTTTTCCCAACTATGTTGAGGTCGGCTTCCAGTCTAACCGGATGCAGCTGAATACCAGTATTTTACATGGAGCGACTGCCTATCTGACCTCCACAACCCAGTTACTGGGTAATAAGATACCCCTTGGTAAGACTGGTTGTCAGACTTTCGGGCTTCTAATGACCCGTAATGACTGTCAAAGATTCACAAATGATAGCCGGGAGCAACGGCTTAACGTGCTTTCCGAAGCACGGAGGGGTCTTGATATGTAAAGGTCATCCATCCACGGACCAACCACGGCAAGCGTAGCTTAACCTGATCGATCGACCCGTGCGGCTGTTATTACTTAGGCATAGGCCCCTCGTTCGATAACTATTTCTCTCGCAATTCATCAGTAAAAGTCACTCAACACTCGGTCGACTGTTCCGTCCACAGAGCACGGACACGCCTCAGCGGGCGCTGCTAGATTGATTGTCAACACTTTCCATACAAATCAAGCGTGTCGATAAATGTCACCGTTTACTCACCGAAAGTCTGTGACATTTACAATTTTAAAATTCGGGCAACAATATTATGAGTAATGGCCTTTAACGGTGCGGGACGCGGCGCGGCGATTTAGTGCTCTGTGGTTCCATCGTTGGAGTTCACAATGTTCACATGAACTACAGTGTAGTAAAACCGTTCGCTACAGATTGTTAGCTGCATTTTGATAGACTGTGGAGTGTGGGCTGGTTGATATGACAACATAATATACATACATCAACCGCAGGTCGTTAGTTTTGCGGACGTATTGTTTTACTTTGTGAATGGGACTAAGTACTGCCAGTGGTCACACTGATTAGGTTTTCGGATTGTAATGATTTTGTTATGTAAACGTCCATTTTTAACTACAGCGTTTTGCTTTTGATGTTTTAATCAATTCGTTAGATTTGGTTCCAAACAAAGAAAACGGAGCGAAGTATGTTTATCAATGAAACCTAATTTTTTTCATATCGTAAGAACAAAGCTTTTATGCTTAGCTTTTAGAGCTTTTATGTCCTTTATACGTGGGAACTTAACCTTAGTAGATCATAGCCAGCACATACAAGGTAATTTCGGCTTATTCTATGTATTATTATATAAATTCCACGGAAGCCGAGCGAGCTTATTTATGTTATTGTAATTTAGCTATATATCTTAATTATCGGTTCAATCTGAAACACACACTACACTCGACTACTATTTCGTAGTAACCCTTATATAACATCAATGTTATTTGTTTTACCGTTTTACGCTATACTAGGTACTTGCCATGTCATAAGTATTATTAATAATATCAGAGTACTATATTATTTTAGCGCTACCTGTAGGTATTTGTGTGCCTTGACACCATTGTAAAACACCAATTAAACGAATAAAAAGAAAATGAGCCGTCGCGAGACGCCTGGCAGACGTGAAACATCGAAGCTATTTTCTATAGAAAATAAGTATAAAAGGATGGTTTAATAAAGAAAATAAATGTGCCAATATCAAAACCAAAATATTGAAATTTTTTGTATAGAAAAAAATCTTTATTTTTTCGTCCCAGCGCATAATGTCCTTTTCTCCAAATGTACTTTCTCAAAAGGTCCTTTTCTCCAAATTTCCTTTCTTAGAATGCCCTTTCTCAAAATGTCCCTTTCTCAATACGTTCTTTTCTCGTAATGACACTTTCACAAAATGAAAAATGTAAAAAAATTAAAATGCATTGGATGACATTAATTTGTTATATTTGTTTACAAAAAAGTCAATTAAAAAGAACTGTAATAATTACCTACTTCATTAAAATAAAATGTAATTGTATATCGTTGGTTTTGTTATTTATGGTAAGAGCCTTTAATAAATATTTTGTTACTTCGTCTTTAGTACGTAATGTCGTACGTCGCAAATGTCAAATGTATAGCCTCATATGCCATCACTTTCATTTATGTCCTACACAGGTAATGGATACATGCGCTGCTCTGATTGCATGTTACGAATAAATACAGCCTCTGACTAATTAAACGCCGCTCCATCCAATTGCATTGTCTTTAACCACACATCCGAATGAATGTTTTATTTTGCTACGAAAATACCTCACTTAATAGCACTTAAAGAATAATGGAAATGTTTTGGCTCTCATTTTACCAAACTTCCGCAATTTTTTTCAAAGGATATTCCGAAACTTAAGTCGTTACAGAATAGTGACGAAAGACTTGTAACGGCTTCAGAGTATAAAAATACCTATTACATAATATAACGTTTTTAAGTTTGGAGCTCTTTAGTAACTTTGCTCATTTAAAATAAGCGACAGAAAAATGCTTGAATTATGAGCGCTTACAAAGGCTCAATACGACAAGATAATTATTGGAAAGATTTGCATCTGAGCAAGTCTTTGTCTAGCTGTATACATAGCAAACAGATCAAAGATAGGTTTACGTACCTAAACATTTTATGCATATAGAGTGGTACGAGTTAAGTCGGTTATGTTGTGTTTTTATGTGTCATAGGACAAATATGAAATGCTTGAATAATTATTTCAAATAATTTTTAATAATTTTTGTGAAATTTCTATAACTTTTGTGAAACTTTCATATACAAAGTTGTTAAATATGTTATTCTAGACTAAGATTAGTAGAAAAGTAGTCCAAATTACGAATGTAAGAGAGAGGGCGAGCTTGAGTGACCTCTAAGAAACAAGCGTGGGTGGCCGGCGCCTCGTTGTTTATCTAACTACTTAAATGAAATTATCTCCTTTAACCTCAGTTAGAAATCACGAAAGATCAAAGGTCTTTCTACATTTTATTTATTTTATCAATAGCCCATTGTTCTATAGTAGTTTGCCATGTGCAGTCTTCATTAGTGCAATGTAGCCCAGAAGGTGAAAACATCACCATCATCAAATTAATAACGAGTGCGCTCTCGCTATTTCCTTGAAATCCGCATCGTATTTCTACATTCATTGAGTTTTTATCTTTTATAGCTTTATATTTATTCATGAGAGCGTTGTATTAATTAACGTTATGGATGTCGGAAAATATACCACGGGAACGTACTACCAGGATTAAAAGCCTATGTTTTAATCCAGGTTATAAACTATCTGTGTGCCACATATAGATAGTGCAATCCACGAAGACGCGCCCCACTATTCCTCCTAACCGTTTATAGTATATGTGTGCAAGCTTCCGTCAATGTTTGAGTGTTGTCGGTACACACTAATTACCTATGAGTGTACACGCACACTACAATGAATAGACTAATCAGGACAGAGCGTCATGGTCAAAGTGAAAGATGCTCTACTTCAATTTTATATTTTTTACCCGACCGCAAGGAAAGGGTTATGTTTATTTTATTTTTAGGTGTGGATATTTTATGTGTTTATTAGTTAATATGGATAATATTACTATTTTTATAATGGGAGGTAATTATAGATATTAATGAAATACGGATATAGTTTTATTGAACTTTATTGAGAAATGAAAATCGTCAATCACTCGTTTCAGAAATATCTGATTCAGAGTCTGATGTATCACCGACATGTACAATAAAACTAAAATCAAGATCACAATGTCCCATGTATTCGTCTTCTATTTTTTCCACGTGCTGACAAGTATTGAACCAGACATCTTTATTTACTCGATCAAATGCTTCATTTAAAATGGGCATAATCGAAGTATAATTTTGATTGATATTGCGAGTAGCAACATCGTTTTTTACAATACCCCAAATGTTTTCGATTGGGTTTAAATCTGGATGATAAGGTGGCAGCCGAAGCACTGTGAATCCATGTTCTTTCAATAATTCGTCAACTTTGTACTTGCGGAAGTTTTCTTTGTTTTTTAATATAAGGTCATAAAGTTCAGGTTTTTTGTAGCTTGGTTCAAAATAGATATTTTTTGCATTCAGCCAAGTCTGCATGTCTAATTTGTTGGAGTTAGATGTTGGTATTTTTTCCGAACTAGTATTGTGATAGGCTGCATTATCCAAGACTATCACGGCATCATTTGGGAGATTTGGTATAAGTTTCTCCTTTAGCCACTTTAAGTAATTTTCTGTGTTCATGTTATCGTGGTAGTCTCCGGATTTGATCTCTGCTCTGTATGTCAACAACGCATTTGGTACGAAACCCTCTGCACTTCCGCCATGTACTATAATTATACGCACTCCTTTTGTTAAGTTTTATTGCTGTTTTACAACTTTTTTCGGCCCAAGACTTTTTTTGCACGTGGTTGGTATGAATATATGATTCATCTGTGTAGACTCTATAGTCTACACAGATGAATCATATATTCATACCAACCACGTAGACGTATACCTATACCGGTAGACCTATGTCTACCTGCATTGCGAAAAGACTTTACTTGTTTTAAATATTTCAATCTTAGCATTTGAATATCATGTTTTTCGGTTAGCACCTTCCTGTTATTCTCAGTTTTTCTCCATTTATAACCAAGTTTAAGTAACAATGTTCTTAGGGTTGTTATACATCCATCAAATTGTATACGGTCTTTCAAAACAATATTAAGTCGTGATAATGTTGGAAATTGACGATATTCTATATGATAGTTTTGGATAGTTCTTCGGACTACACCAATATCAAATTCGTCTAAATTAATTTTTCGTGGTCTTACCCTTCTCTTCTTCATAGGTGATGTAAAAATAGAAGCACTTCTGTATACTAAATTCGAATGCGACGTACTCGCTTCATTTTCAGACTCAATATCCGCTTCCGTAGTCGGCTCTGTTGTACTCTCCGCACTTGGGGCTATAGGAACTATCGCATCCGTCTCCATAGTTATATTCGATTCCATAGCAGGTACTGTAGTTCGCTTCATTATATTAGTATATTCCTTTCTTTCGCGTAGAATTCTAGTCACTGTGCTTTCAGATACTCCAACAGCCTGTGCGGTTCTCCATCGCGCATCAGTGAGTTTTTCTGCATAATTTTTACTTGCTTCTTTTTTCATAAAATCGTAAACTTTAGAAATAATTTCTCTTGCCTAAAATTAAAAGAAAACATTACATAGTTTTACTTATTTGTAAAGATGAAATGAAATCCACTATTACTAAAATTTGCTATTTATTAAAATTAAATTACTTTCGTTAGCTAATTTCATGTATTTTAGTAACTACAAACTTCTTTACATACCTGGCTTTTAAGAACAACACGCTGAGATTTTTTCGACATTTTAAAAATATATAAAGTAGAGCAACTTTCGTGACGAGTCTGGATTTTCGCAGCATAGAGTGTAGTATTCGTGTGCATCGAACCGCTGACGGTTCGCGACTGCCGCTCGGAGCAAACTCCCCGCACCCCGCGATCCCCTCAACCAAAAATTGGTGGGGCGCGTCTTCGTGAATTGCACTATCTGTACAAATCAAACGTTTTGCAATATTCAAATGTGTGAATTGCAAAACGCACTTACTAGAAACGTACACGTACGCAAACGTACTTACGTAATTACTAGAAAGGGTCAATGATCTGATTTTTATAATTATTTCAATTAAAGTTTAATCTTGGAATTAATGTTATCGTAGGTAGGTATATGTATATATTTTTAAGTTATATTATGTAATTTCATGTGAATAATGCAAAACAACGAAAAGGTCCTTATAAACAACAGGCAACTAAATGGAATAATAGGTATTTTAAACTGAAAACTTAGAAAGGATTTCCTGATTTTCTATCAGTTTTAATATTTTTTACATACATATACAGGATTGGGATATGCCGTCGGTTAGGTAAGGTTTCACAACGTATCCTTTGATCGCCTGTTATGTGATCATTATCCGCCGAACCCTGAGCAAAACACGTAAAATAGAAAAATGTAAACCCATCATCAAAGGGTAAGAAGATAAGTGTTAAAGGATAATTTAATGACAGGTATCCTTTTACGCCATAACAAAATATGTACGAGGATGGGAGGTTTCCCTTTAATTCACACAAGTTATATTTATGTATTCAATATATAATACGTTGCACAATTAATGGATCATACTTATTTTTGATCCTCCTTCATTAAAAAGCAAAATGAAACTGAAATAAATATTACTAACGTAGGTGGATACTTATTCAAGAACTACGTACCTATACACACATACAGCCTACAAGAACGATATTTAATCAAGGCATGGGAGTAACCTGCCTTAATTACCAATGTGATAACTTAATGCTTTCTTGCATATGATGCAAGTAGGTAATTTATTAAAAAAATACGATGTAAATTGTATTAACATCGTTAATAGCCGCCAGGGCGGAATATGATTTTAATATTTACCAAGCAAAACGCCTCCTCATTACTTCTTAACTAGATAAAATTGTAATTAGACAAATTGTACCGGTTTGTTGAAATAAACTAGGTTTATAATTTTTATGAGCTTTTGTCAAAGTTTGGCTAAGTAGAGTTGCGTCTCTGTCATTCATTCTAGTGTGACGGTCTCTTTCTCAAGCTTGATCAGATTACGTTTTTGAAAGGGTTTGTTTTGCGGGACATTTTTTCTTTTCATGTATGATTTTGTTAGTTTATTTTGGTTTGACCCGCTTAGGCGTAAATATCTCTAACATCATTTCTTGGGAGCACGTCAACACTCTCTAAGGAATACAAATCTCCCTTAAACGTTTCTATCTTCAGTGAGCTTAAGGTTGTTCGTAGTTAGGAAGTCAGTCCCAGAATAGTTTTTATCTACTCTCATACCATAAAATTCGAATTATAAACTTCAAAACGAGCTTATATTACATACTTTATAAACAAAATA
This sequence comes from Fissipunctia ypsillon, assembly GCA_947568875.1. NCBI lineage: Eukaryota > Metazoa > Arthropoda > Insecta > Lepidoptera > Noctuidae > Fissipunctia > Fissipunctia ypsillon. Next base: position 13,242,331 of record OX387643.1, read on the forward strand.
TCGAAATTTAAAATAAGAATCATAATATAACACTTTTTCTCTAACAAAAACTTTTTTACCATTACGATACAGGCATTAATTACTCCTTGGTGATATTAAGTTCTTGGATTTACCCTGGCAAATCCAAGAAGTTTCCATCAATTTTTTTTAATGGAATGCATATGCGGGGCGCACTTTTTTATATTTAGCATTACAAAAGTTTTGATTCCAATTTTTACTTGTCTGTCGCAGCGCTGCTTTAGCGCATGCGCAGTGATGTGCTGGGTTTTGAACGCCATTCAGATGCCTTGGTGTACTGAATTTTGTGGGATTTTTTTATTCTTGCTTATAAATATCTAATTTCAGTGAATGTGAAGAATATTTTAGATGCGGCGGCGGAAATGACTCATAATCAGCAAAGTCGAGAAAATTATAAATGCTATCACGACTTTAGGGCATGGCTAATGCAAAAAGGCCGTGATCTTTTATTTAATAGGTTCAATCCCAATGTATGAGAGTAGATAAAATAGCGTATGAAACTGCACATAACTAGGTATTAAAACACTCGTGTGATACTATGAAAAACCTCGCCTAGGGCTCGGGTTTTTAAACACACACTCGTATTTTAGTACCCCTCATTATGCAACAGTTTCATAAACTACTACTACTGTGCTCTTTGTTTGTTACCCTCGCATACTTTGTAATCGTATGTATGCCTTAATTAAAACACTGCGTAAGAGCTTAAGTTCTTCGATGTTCCAATTTAATGTATTCGACAGTCTTGAACTGTACCTAAAACAGAGACTAATATCGTCTTGTCTACAAGCGTATTGATTAGCCACATGATTCTCCGTTAACCGTGTACACTATTCCTAATCTTACCGTAACCGCCGCGATCGTTTATCTCAGTTCGAAGCGAAGTGCACAGGGTAACTAAGTAGCGAGGCCTAAGGGCATGCATATATCACTTGTACACGTAGAAATAGCACCTGTAAGGAAGGAAAAACATTTGTGTAACCTACCTTATCTTTTATGGCTATTAACTACAGGTATGCTAGCTCGCGTAAAAAGAAACTACCGAAGTTGACCGTGCAATAAAATATGGTCGTCGTGATGTCACTCTTAAAGATTCCCACGGGAGTAGTGATTGACGTGACCGTATTAATACAACTCGGACATGATAGGTATTATAAAACTATCTTGAAAGGCGATTCAATTTAACCACACACACATGACATTTCGAGGAATTATTATTGTTAGAACAGCAACTTCATTGAAAATTCTATGATGGCTGTGGTTTATACATGGTTACTTGTTGCCCAGTTTGAAACAGGAGTAGCAACGGTTGAAAGCATTTTGTAACCATAATAAAGTTGCACCGCTGCAGGAGACGGGATTGAGACAATGTAGACTGAGAGTCGCCGCGGCGCAAACGATGTTTACGCGACACAACCACACACCGCACTGGAAATAGAAATATTTTCCATACCAGGACTGCTCTGCGCCAAATTGTAGGTCATGTTTGTGCCTACGTTTTGTTGTGCGCTCTCACAATTAGCAGATGGATGAAGGCAACGAATAGTGTAAACAATGATACAAATCTATATTTATTCTTGCAAAATCTTAATACAGAAACTAAATTCAATTTTTCCAGATTGAATTTAGCAAATGTTTTTGTGTAAGTAACTTACCTATATTCCCGAAATAATAAAATACCGTTCTTGTTCTCTCGTATCTAAAAAAAATTGGCTACTTAATTGGCGCCTCTATTAATTATTTCTGACATTTGGGATGAATAGTGGAACATTTTTATAAACCTTAGAAAAGTTCACGAACGAACGAAGCGAACAATATTTTATTATTACCAGGGTGGACCAATTATAGTGGTCCAAACATTTTTTTTGGGTCTATAACATCTTAAATGATTCATCTAAACGCAACATATGTTCCGCGAAAATCAGTAGTTCAGAAGTTGTGATTTTTTTTTGCTTAGTTATTAAAAGAAAAACACTGGAGTTTGTTAAAGAAAGATATTTTATTAAATAATATCAAATCGAAATGAAGAAAAATACAATTACAATAAGTTTTCGAAATGTCTGCCTCGATTTTCAATACGTAAACAGCACCGTTGCAACTTCTAAACTCGATGTCCTAAACCCAAAGAAACTTTTGGACCACTGTAAATGGGTCATCCTGTATAAACACAAGTTTTTACCTCTTATTTATATTAGGTTTTAAAATAATTTTAAAACCTTAACCTAAAAACCTTGGCTCTTCGCAGTTACAAGGGTTAAGTATAAAACCTCTCATATGAATTCTAACTACATTTTACTTCAATATTTTTCCTAATTTCTTTACGTAAGACAAAAAAGATATCCGTCTTTTCTCTCGGGTGTATGTTTAAGGGCTGATTTTTCAATCGTCAGATAACTTTTACCTGAGGAATAAATATGGCGGTTTGACATATTTTCTATATATAAGCTGTCAAAACGTCAAACATCTTCCCCAGATAAAAGTTATCTGACGATTGAAAAATCAGCCCTTATACAAACACCCGAGAGAAATAAAGAAGGTACCGCTGTTTACTTAGAGCTGATTAAACCAAAGTCAGATATCTTTTATCTGCGGAATAAAATTGACGTCTGACAGTTTTTGTAACAATCTGTCAAAAATTAAAAAAAATATCGCTGGATTGGACTTATACTTACTAGGTATAAAAGTTGGGTCAAATTCGCCCTTAGAAATTAAATTTGTCTTTTGTTTAGATGTCGAAATTATATTTTTATAAACGGTTTCAACCTTATTCAAAAGCCTGTTCATTGTGATCTATTTACGTCACAACTCTCCACACCGTTCGTGTTGGGAAGGGTTTATTGTTATCACGTTCAAATATGTGTATGTGTTGTATTGTTCACTTTCACTTATTTATTTAAAAAGTGGCGTACAGTACGACAGAGCTTAGATGTAGCATCGGCAAAATTCGTAAAACCGATCACCGAAAATGATCTGTAAGCAATCGCAATAACTTGTAAAGTCATATAACCAAATAAAGTAAAATTGAAATGAATGAATACAAATTTAATCTAAGTTGTGTCGTACTGCACCTTTATTAAAATATCCAATCGCGTCCCACATTTTATTTTATTTTATTCTATTCAGGAAACTTACAGCTAGCTTATACAGTTTTCTTAAACAATATAAAATTGAAGGCCATTTATAAGTTTCCACTGATAAACACCAAAAACGAAAAATTTTATCAGCGAAGTCAGTGCAATTTTGCTTCTGGGCGTAAACTTTGACCTTTTATTGTTTAATAAGTTTTTAATAATATTTTTCTACGAGCAATTCCATTATTCTCCTACAGCAAAGAGAAAACATGCCCACTTAGTTATTATAACGAAAACCGAAACAAGTAGCGGTATTTAATTAAATAAGTCGTATGGCGGTCGGGTTAGTTTACCTCGGAATTTGGCAAGTAATTATAACGAGAAAGAAACCATTCCATCATCGTATAATAAGAAGGGCGAAAGCATATTGTAATAGCTTTGTGATTAACTAAAGTAGCATAGTATGTTTATTATTTAAGAGAACTTTCAAAAGTTCATAATAGTTACGTAAATGTATAAACAACTAGTTAAAACTGTGTGCGTTACGCCAGCGGAATGTTGTCGCTTTTCAGGATTTCGGCTTGACAGATAATTAGTACCTCATCTCGTGTAATTGTGCCCGAAATTTAAAATTAGTGCGTCCAGCCGATCCAAAGATATTCTTATTTAAAGATATCTTTATATATATATCGCTTATAAGCGGAATCTTTTTTTCGTGAATATCTTTGGATCGGCTGGACGCACTAATTATAAATTTCGGGCACAATTACACGAGATGAGGTACTAATTATCTGTCAAGCCAAAATCCTTAAAAGCGACAATATTCCGCTGGCGTAACGCACACAAAAATAAGAAATATTACGAAGAGACGAGGATATAGCTGAATAAACATTTTAAAATCGTAGAAACTCCGCTTTATGTGTACATTATTCATAAAATTTGGTTTTCATTTTCATACAAGCCGATGAGGGCTGTCAGATCAGAGGAGCAAAAATGTTTTTTCATATTCTAAATGTGCCTGTTGGTAAGTCGTGGGGACTTTGGAAGTGGAATATGGCCACATTCACTGAATGTAGGTGGGCTCGAGTGTTGAGCGAGCATCCAAATTATTTAGGAGCTTTTTTCAACTGGGTACCTAAAGCCGGGTGTGTGATTATTCTATGCCACGTGACACGTACAGTAAATGTGTGTACACCGTAGCGGCAAGAGTTTGAATAGAGTTTATGCCAGCGGATTTTTCTTGTGTGTTTGCTTTGCAATAATCTTGGGAGATGACCGTAGCCCTAAGTATATCTCAGACCTACTAGAATATACCATGTTTGAAAAACATTAAAATCATAGACAAAAAGTAAAACCACTTTAATCCATAATTCTAATCCTAACGGTATTAACAATAGAAATGGAATCAAAAGTTCTATCAGCACTGCGATTTCTATCAGTCGAGCGCTTGTTCAAGCTTTTCAAAGGCATCTTGTTTTAATGTCAAAGATTTTATCTCGCCCGGCGGCTGCAGCTTATTCCCGGCGATTATATCAGTTTATTAAATAAAAGAGAAACACTTTATTTATAAGAACGCGGTACTAAAGTTGCGTCGTATCAGCTGATGGAAATTATGTAGATACGTGAAAAAGCCGACAGTTTCATTCGACGCAAACAGTATTTAAAATCTGTTCGCCGGCGGAAAGGATTAACGAAATTGAGTGAGCGCTGCAAACAAGGTTTCCGAGTAGCTGCTGTCGAAAACAGGTCGGGAGCAATTTGTTGTACAATAAACAATTTGAAACAGTAACCTCCGCTTCGCTGACGAAATTGTCGTATTCTCCTCTACGGCGGCAGAACTAGAGCGAATGTTAAACCAACTCAGTGATGCAGCAAGCCTTGAGGTTGGACTGGCGATGAACATGTCAAAGATCAACATAGGATCAGAGTGAATGGTGAAGAATTGCAATATGTCCATGAATACATCTACTTAGACCAGTTAGTCTCCTTCCAGTCCAGACAAGACAAGGAAGTCTTAAGATGAACTAAAAATGGCTGGAGGAGCTACTGGTCCATGAAGGAGATGATGAAAGAAAACCTCCCTCGGTCACTCAAGTGAAAAATGATGATCATTCTTTCCATTTTGACTTACGGATACCAGACTTGGTATTTGACAAACAATCAAAGTCCAAACTCAAGGTTTGCCAACGTGGGATGAAGCGCAGCATTCGCAACACCACACTACGCTCCAAAACACATATTACTGATATTGCTCAAAAAGCTGCAAAGTTGAAGTGGGACTAGGCAGGCCACGTCTACCGCATGCCCAATGGGGCATGCGGCAGACGTGGCCTGCCTAGTCCCACATAGTAGTTCCACCTAGTAGTATTTTGGCCCACAGCTAAAGAGCTGTGGGCCAAAATAACTTCTACGTGGAACCCTGAGACAGCTAGAAGGCGTCGTGGCAGATCCCCTTGGAAGATGGTGGGACGAGCTGGACAAAACAAACGGCCAGTTGTCCACACTGGGATTGGATAGCAAGTATTAGAAGTCACGGGGAAAGGCCTTTGCCTAGCAGTGGGATGATTCTGGCTAACAGTAACAGAAATAAAACGTGACGGCCCAGTAAGTGTCTTCATGGCCCAGTGGTTAAGGCGTCACCTCACATCCATGAGGTTGTGGGTTTAGATCCGGGCAATAACCAATATGAGTTTTTTTTTAAATGTACTTTCACTGACATCGGTGAAGGAAAAACATCCGTGAGAAAACCTGGACTTATACTTAATATAGGTCTCAAATCGCCAATCCGCCTTGAGCAAGCGTGGTGATCAATGCTCATGCCTTCATTATATGAGAAGAGGCCTTTGTACTGCAGTGGCACAATAATAGACTGGTAGTATTATAATTATAAATGTAATAAGATACGAATGAAGTTTGTCATTATGCCAATAGAAGGAAGAGGTTAACTTAACACATAACATATATTATCGGTTTTTAGGCTTACGTGAGAGAGAGCAAGCCAATCAACATTCACCGAGCACAAGTCTGAGGCAGCTGCACCACAGATTACTGAAGTGTTACTGCGTAAGTGGAGAAATCCCTGCAAGGAAAATCAGATACCCGACATGTGGGATGTAATGGGAACTCTACTATTAGTACGAGAGCCCATGACCAAAATCCTTAACTCATAGTTTTACGACCAAAACCGTACAAAATCGATAGATTTGGTTATTCTGAATCCAAAAAACCTAATTTCAGAAATTTTCCGCGTCTCGCCGAACTTGACCGCATTTTCAAATAATGTCAAAAAAATTACCGAATAGTTTCATAGCAATATGTCTGATTTTCAGGACTAGTTTAACGATAGATTTTAGATACCGAAAACACAGTTTTCAGACATCAGTTAAAAAAATTAAAAATGAGGGATAAAAAACCCATGCAAACCGCCTGAAAATCTTGTTTTCAAGTGTACATTGGTCAGTTGATGTGAATAAATCATTTTTCAGAAGAAAGTGTGAAGATCTTATGCGTTGAAGCTATTTTGAACGTGTTGAAAAATTTTACCGATTGGTAAGATAGCATTATGTCTGAAAACTGTTGGACATGATGAAAAAGTTGTCCAGATGTAAAAAAGCGTGTGCGGTCGGGGGAGCCCCGTCAGGAACGAAGTTCTTTCTCACGTATGATTTAAAACAAAAACAAAATTTTCGCAGCCGCCATTTTAGATTTAAATTTTGACCTCACTATCGGCTTTAGCACCAAAGTGTAACTTCGAAAGAAAAAAGTCGCATGGAGGGGGCATACAAATATGAAAGCTTTTTCGCGTGACGATTTGTGCCAGTTTACTTCTACCGCAAGACGCGTAAAAGAACTTCGTTCAAAAAAATTATATTAGACTAATTTAGTGTTGGCACCTTACTTACCAGACAACTTTTCGATAATCAGAAATTATTAAAAAAAAAATCGTATTTACGTACAATTCATAAAGAGCTTACCCGAAACCATCGAACTGATATTGAAGGACTTTTTTTAAATAAATTGGACAAAAGGAAACTGATTTTATTGAAAAAAAATCATCGTTTTTGATAATTGTCGGACTCATCATCGTTGTCGTGAGGGATTGGAGCGTAACAAGCATCGCGCATTTGCCGGGCGACTCCGAAACGTTGTTTTCGTTTTTGGAATTATAGCTGAATTTAAAATATCTGAAAACCGGTTTTTGGTAACCCACACAAAATATTAAAAAAAAAATTGAACCTGGTTGCTATGAGACAGGTCGGTAAATTTTTTTGACATTTTTGGAAATGCGCACAGGCCACACGTAACGCGCAAAATGTCTGAAAATAAACTTTTTCGTATTAAAATGGGGAACCTATCTACATTTTGAATATCAGACATATTGTGATAAAACCGTCTTCTTATTTTTTTAACATTGGTAGCAGAAATGGGCCCATAATACTGCGAGGTTTCTAACCGGTACTGCACACCATGTCGGATTTAGAATCATCTAAACTAACGAATTTACACGGTTTTGGCCGTAAAACGTTGTGCGGTTTTGGGCGCGGGCTCTTGTACTATATACTATTCACGCACCGAGCGTGATTGCACCGATTGAAAATAAAACGCGGCTACCGAAGCCGCGTTTTATTTTCAATAGCGTCAGTAAAACCTAGATATTGAGTTTTTCTGTTTCTTTATGTCCTTTATAGTGGTTATTATTAGATTGTACTTGTTCTCAAACAATGTAAAGAAACTAGGGGCTGTGGCAATTTTGTTGGGACGACAATAGTCGCCCACATGGGATTCTCTCAGTTTGATATTCGTATTGTCGGGAGCTGGCATCCAATCGGTCGGCCGAAGGTCGTGTTTACTTTTATACAAATTGTATGCACACAATGAAGCCCTTATAATATTCTTCTTTATTGACACTTGGATAGTTTATAAAAGGTTTTGTTGAGTAAAATGGTCTGCGTAACTACTATAGATATCTCTTTGAGTTTATTTGAGCTCTGTGATACTGAGAAAGGCCTTCGCGTTATTTAGATAGATCTCTTAAGTAGTAAATATATGAATGAGTAGCTAAATCCAGTACACCTACACGAATAGTATAATGAAATCACTAGATAACGGCTTTATACGCAGGAATTAACAGTGCTTTTTAATAAATCCCTCAAATGAATCTTTTGCAAGACCAGGATCTGCTGATGGGGTAAAAGTCAACTGACCTTCAAAGGTGATTTTGAATAAAGCTTAAATACAGGCTTAACTGTTTTATGGTAACTTACTGCAATGGGATTGGGTGGATAAAGAGCAGTGTGAACAGAGTTAACAAGGACATTAAATATAAATCAGCAGCCTAGAACCAAATAATCATTTTCAAATCTAAAACCAAACTTAATTTGAATAAAGAATTCGTAACGGCATAATTATGTAGCTTTTGGCAAAAAGTTTTCCAATATACAAGCGAAACTCAACAAAATTATGATTGGATAAGAACAAAGTTGGTAGAAGCGAATTTTTCTAAATGTAGCTGTACCTTCATTTCTTTTTTCGTAGCAGAGACTATATTTATAGAGATAAAAGTGGGAAGCATAATATAAATGACAAAAATAAATAGCTAGTTGTGAGCACTGGAGTTAAAATGCAGTAATTTCATGTCTGTTTTATCCGGGCTAACGTTAACACGTCGCGCCGCCGCGCCGCCGGGTTATGGTCGCTAACAAGTGGTCGCGTGCAGCCGCGCCGAGGACTCGTGGCTTTTAACCACTCACATGTTCCTTTTTACTTCTAAAATGTTAACCATAATTGCATTTTAAAGGCAATTTATTCAAAGAGTTTGTTAATCTTAGGATAGAGAAGATTGTTTTTATGAAATTGTCCGAATAAGTATAGCCAGCTGACGACTGCTATGTTAGTATACTGCTTTGGGATAGGGTAGGATAATAACATTGAACTTGGAGCGTGTATTTAGAGGAAGTCGATCCTAACATCATAAAGAAAGTCCGTTATCACACTTTTTGTTGATTCAATCACTAGTCATATCATTGACACAGCAAAGTTCAATTCGCCTTTTCTCTGTTTATTAGTAATAATTTGATTCCTATCTTATAAATGTGCACTGCTCTAACTTTTCTGAAAATCTTCAGCTCGTGTTTCCATAACGTACGAAGGTCGATTGGCTATACGTTCATAGGATGCTCGTCCAAGGAATGGATTAGCTGTATCCCCGACGGTGTCGTAAGCGAATACTACTGGATTATATATTAAGTAATATGGCCGGGTAGCAGCACCCACCTGCTCATTGATAACATAATACTGCGTCAGCGTGAGGTCGTATTTCAAATTCAAGTCAGGAATTCTGGAGTAGTATTTCTGATAATGCAAGATCGAACAATTCCACAAGGCTGAATTTAAAAGTAAATCCTGATTTTTGTTGAATTGTGCGGCAGTATATGTTGGCGACGACATGAATCGTAGATTTGTTATTAAAAGAGCATGAGGGTTATTCCCGGCTGCAGTTCACACGCCCAGCCACACGTGTTGAAAATACACCAGGGTTTTACTCGGTTGCAGTTCTCATATAAACAACATGTTAGTTCGCGCTGGGGAAAAACCCTACAAATTGTATAAAAGGAACGAGTTTTAGAATTAGAATTAATAAGTCAGTCCCCACCCCGACCCTTGCTCGAGCCAGCCCGCGCCGCTGAGCCCGTAGTTTTAAACTCGTAACATAACATCACGCCTTGTTTCCCCAAAGGGTTAGGCAGAGGTGCACCTATAGTATACCCACATTTCGCCAGTTATGTTTAAGTCCCATGTAATAGGGGACGAGCCTATTGCCATCTACCGGGCACACCGGGCACACATCTAAGATTTAAACTTGCCCCCAATTAATCCGATCCAGCATGTCCCTTTGCTGTCCTCTCCCAGCGACGCCCTAAGCCGAGGTCCGTACCCCACAGGGGGTGCCCTTAGCATGTAGTTGCTTAGTTTTTAGTTTAGTTTTATGCCTGGCTGGAGGCCTTAATTTATTGAGGCATCCACGGGAAAGCCCGGTTAAGCAGTCGACAACCTCCTATAGGTTGAACTGCGAGATGCCATTCCCCAAAAACAAAAAAAAAACAATTAGTAAGTCAGTTCAGTTCGCAGCTTACTAGCGATAAGTGATAAGTAATAAATTTACAGTGTACGAGGGTGAATCAAAAAGTTCTTGGGATCAATATTAAAAAATGAAACAAAATATTTTATTTTTCTACATAATCTCCTTCCAATGCAATGCATTTAGCATAACGCGTATCTAACTTTATTATTCCTTGCGAAAAAAAATATTTTTCTTGACTCTCGAAAAACTCTTCTACGGCAGTCATAACTTCGTCATCATTGTGAAATTTAGTCCCACGAATTTCCTCTTTTAATTTTGGGAATAAGTGAAAATCACTTGGGGCTAAGTCTGGAAAATATGGTGGGTGGTCAAGGAGATTGAAGCCAGTACAGCGGATTGCGTTGAGCGCAACTTCCGATCGAAGAGCAGGAGCGTTATCTTGAAGAAATAACACGTCCAACGACAGTTTTCCACGACGTTTTTCTTTAATCGCTTCACGCACTTTCGGGATTAAATTTGCATAATAGGGTCCAGTAATCGTCTGGCCTTTTGACATGTAATCAATAAACAGGATTCCTTCACTATCCCAGAACACTGAGGCCATAACTTTGCCAGCGGTAGGAGCGACTCGAAATTTCTTAATGGATGGAGAGGATGGTCGTTTCCAAGACATGCTTTGTCTCTTAGTTTCAGGATCGAAATGGTGAACCCACGTTTTATCCATGATGACAGGTGACGGCAAAAATTAACCGGATCTCGTTGGAACATTTCGAGATTACGCTTAGTTTCCAAACGTCGCATTTTGTTTTTGTCGGTTAATATTCGTGGCACCCATCTTGCCGACACTTTTCTGAACCCCCAGTGTATCAATTGAAATTGATTGAATGCTACCAGTCTTCTGTCTTCCAAATCCAGATTCTCAACCTTTTTGACATTTTCTCCCGTAATCGTGGTTGAAGGCCACCAGTGTATCAATTAAAATTGATTGAATGCTACCAAATGATATCTTCAGAAACTCAGCTAAATGTTTTATAATTAGTCTTCTGTCTTCCAAATCCAGATTCTCAACCTTTTTGACATTTTCTCCCGTAATCGTGGTTGAAGGTCACCCAGCACGCGGGTCATCTTTACCGCTTGATCTACCTCTTTTAAATTCAGCGACCCAGTACGCAACCGTGGAATTGGATGTAGCATCATCCCCTAATGTCTGCTGAATGTCCGAAAAAATTTCTTTCGTAGACATTTTTTTCAGGCTGAGATACTGTATCACCATAATTTTGCGTTTTTAGCAACACGTTGTACAAAAAAATTTATTACGTGCGAACGAACAGACGAAAACAAGTGACAGTTTGCTTAAATATTGTGTGCTTGACACCCTTTAATTCGAAATTGGACTTCCCCCAAAAAGGTTTTATATATAAGCACTTCTAAGAACTTTTTGATTCACCCTGGTAAATCAAGAAGAAAAGTTTATTTCACCACCTCTTTGCTACGTGGGAGATTGTCCCAGGTCGATAGCGGGTACTGGACGTACCCATACCGTCCGAAACACCTATACTGCCTGTAATATTGTTTTAAACTAGCTATGAAACACACATGGTCAGAATTGATTTCAGAGTCACTGAGTAGTCGTCAAGAACAATATATATACAAAACTAATGACATTATTCCTTACACCGTCTCTTGACATTAGCATAACGACCAAAATCCATTTGAAATGGGTGCTGAAATCCGTATAAATAATAATTATGTAGTGGAAAGCATCACATGGTTAGCAACTCCTAAGTAAACATCCGGATTGGCTCGCACATCGAGTACGGCATAAACCTTGACTTAACAACTCTGTCTCAATTTTTTTCTTCAGCGCATAAGTATAGATAGAGTTTAGTTAGTTAGTAGGTACTGAGTTGAGTATAGTTTTTCGGAAAAGATTCCCTTTTCTTTGGATGGATTGGTTTCACTATTGTGACGCATTTAAATATTTATTTATTTATTTAAACTTCTCACACTTAAAAAAAGTACAAAAGCGGACTTAATGCCTTAGGCATTCTCTACCAGTCAACCAAGGGTGGTGAAGAGATTAGACGGCAGGTACTCTGTTAGAAAAGGAACAATTTGTACATAAATAAGTCATAAACTTGTAATACACATACTATATACACATATTTAAATACCTTTTTTGTATTATTGTTTTCGCTTGTGAAAGCATTAAAAAAGCAGTGGGTACAATAAGTAACTATGTTTAAGAAGAAACTTCAGAACCTCCTCTTTGAAATTAGTTTTAATAAAACTTTGAGTTCATTCTATTCCCAGAGTCCCAGTTGAGATCTGCAATTTAGAAAAACTTACAGCTAATACATTTCAATATTTAGTACAATGTGTAAAAGATGACCAATTACAAGTTTACACTAATGATTAAAGTGAGTAATTTGCATATTATAGACCTTTCTTACAGCATTATGAGCTTGTTTGTAATAGTTTCTAAAACAATTAATTTTATTCCAGTTCCCTGAATATTTCGGACCCTTTTAGCCTATTTAGCTAAAGTTCAAAAGAACGTAATTTTATATCTCTAGGGCTTTAAATTGGGTTTGGTTATGGAATTGCCGTTTGAGCGGAGTGCATACATTGGTTTCAAATTCAATCTGTACGGAGGAAGTTTCAAAAGTAAAATCTGTTTACATGAAAACTACGTTGATATTAAATGAACCCACTGATTGTCCGATACCTGTAAATACCGATACATAGCTTTCAAGTTGTAATGTACTTTTATTATTATTCTGTATTCTGTCTGTCTTTAATTTGTCTATTTTCAAAGAAACCACATGAAATATTGAAAAATCATACATTTGTGTGGCAATTTATCAATAAGGTTTTAGTTACATATTTATAATTAAAGAAAGGAGAAATGGTGCCATTGATATAGGACAACGCAAGGCCAAAACCAAATAAAACTTAATCAAATAATAATTTGTAATTATTATAATAATTAACAAGCTTATGCACGGAATTGATGAAGTAAGTCAAACAACGAATTAAAATATTCAACAAAGAAGGTAATTAATATTGTTACATTTTTGGATTTGATAGTCATGACAAATGTGTTGTGCTAGCAAATTATAAATATCTCTGAAAACCAATTTTGCAATCCACCTGTAATTGTCATTTTAAAATTGTAGTTATCATTTCTTGCACCAAGGCAGTAGACCGCCTACCGTCACCCACCTGTTACGATCCCCAGACTTCTTTTATTTTCTTGGATGGGAAATTATCAAATAACTTCTCAGGCTCTGGCGTGTCAGACTTCAGTTGCCTGGGCCGAAGCCACGGTAATTGTGGTGTGTCCAGCACTGGGTTGCGACAATCGCACTCTCCATGACGCCATGAGATCCCGCTGAAGCTCTGTCCGCTGTGGCGCTATTTCTCGCGGCAGTAGATTACGCCCCCGGCATTTGTCTCCCCACGCCATTTCCACATGTGTGCGAGGACTTTTGCCTCCAGATCCCATGACGGCAATCCGGCAAGGAGGCTCGCCGCCTCAGCGGTGACCGTGTTGTATCCCCGGACTAGCCGGATGGCCATGACCCTTTGTGACGCATTCAACCGGCGGGCCGGTTGCCGCCTCAAGGAACGCACCCACACCGGAGCTCCGTAAAAGGCCATGGACCGCACGACCCCCGCGTAGAGCCTTCGGCAGGTGGCGTCTGGACCCCCTAGATTGGGCAGGAGCCGCGTCAAGGCATCTCCGGGCGATCTCCAGCCTCACGTCATGTAATTTATTATAACACACACAAGTAGCATCATCACACGGACATCCTACACGAGGCATGGTGAAAATACTCCTACTTCCTCCACTTCCCACCCATAAAAATACAAAACGTGATTTTCCCGCTCAGCCTTAAATTATACCAGTAGGCTCACTTGTGCGTTGATGGGGTATCCTATATAACTCGGAGTTAACAGCTAACTCAGGGATAATCTAATAATTCATCTTGGTGGTGCAAGATAACCTTTTAAATATTTAACCCACCGATGTGGGAGAGTTACGTCGCAAAACTCTGGGTTAGTGTAAGTAGGTAATGTCAAAATAAATTGACGTTATGAGGTTCCGCTGATAACAAATTTTGTATTTTAGGTTGTTCGACGTTAGAGTATGTGAAAATTCGGTACTATATTAGCAAGCAATATATTCATGAACTCATATAAAAATAAATACAAATTATAAAAAAAAAACTTAATACACATTTTTCCATATCTGACGTTTTTCTCAATCAGTAAACTAAGTCTCCATGGCAAGCACATACAATAAATTAAAATGAAATATCATGTTATAAAATTTAAAAACAAGAAATTATTACGTATCGTAATATAGTGTAAAAGAGATGGGTATACAATTTCTGTTCATTCGTCGTTTATGGTCGGATTATATATTATTATGTGGTACTATTCTGTAAAGATCCCACCGTAAAAATTTAGGTGAAGTGAGCGTGATGTGAACTGTCATCCCACCTTACTCTACTACGAATTGAGCTCACTTCAAACTCACTTCACCTAAGTGCTCACGGTGTGATGTTTACAGAATAGATCGGCAGGCCATAGACACAGCAATCCTATTTTATGTATCGTCAATGGGGAAGGCAACTGTCAAAATGGCGCTGTCGTAGCTAGTTCCCAACACAAGCCAATAATACAAGGCATGAGGTGGTTTTATTATATTTTTGCGAAAATGATGCTTTGTGGTGTTACTAAATACTCCGAAATTGGAGTCCACCATTTCCCGAGAGACCCTAAAATTAAAAGATGGTGGCTTAAAGCTATTCGTAGAGATGTTTTATAAATTAAACAGAGTAGAAACATTTTGCAGAAAGTGACTTTGAAGATATATTTATGGTTTTAAATTCTGACACTTTCCATATCATTTACTTGATTTAAAATATTGAAATCACCGAAAATAACGAAATAGCGAAATAAAAGTAAACTCATGAATGAACGAAATGTCAAACTTATTGTAGGTCGTGGGGACCTGGCTATGATCATGCCATCTACAATTAGCTTTGCCCGACCTTCCCCATTGAATTGCAATGTTCTCAGCTCAAAATCACTGTTATCAGGTTATCTAACCCGGTGTTACTTTTTAGTGGCGCAACGCATGATAAGAGTAAAAATGTTAATTACATAACTCCGAGTTTACAAACTCTACATTTATTTATTTAACCCGACTAAACGTGCAAGTGGGCCTTAATGGATGCCTAAAAATGTAATAAATTCGTCTTTTCATGTTGACACTGATTGCGAGCTATGATCCTTCAAAGTCATTTGCAATGATTACTCCTTTCTCCTTTGTACAAATAAATTGAGCGAAATTACAAATGGCAGCGAGTATTTCATTTCGATAAGAAGAAACAAAATAGGTACGCAAATTAAGCGTGGGATAAAACAGTAAGATTTCCATTTCTCTCGTTTATTATATTTCTTTCTGAATTCCATTTTAATTTCTATCAGGGAGTTAAAACGTTAGCTAACGCTACTTTTAAGTAGTGAGGAATAGTTAACTTTTGTTCTTTATTAAAATCGGTGTCGTAATTGTTTTTCTCTGGAGGTTAAAAAAAAACATTGAGTAAAGTTACGATAATCTACACAATCGAGCTAAAGTTAGTAAGACCATATTTGATTAACAGAACGTTTATATATACGAGTACTTTATTTTCTGTGTTCGATGCAATAATTGCAATCGAGCACGTTTGCTGACCTAGCGGTACAATACGGTCGCACTGCATGCGCCGCGAGCTCAGTGCATTACGGACAGCAGCCGGGTGCATTCTTTGCCATCATTTTAGTGATAGCTTAGCCTAAACGTTACCTTGTTAACTCTCTCAGCAATAAACCTTTGAAAGTTATTTGAGTATTTAACTTAGTAGCGTAACGAATCCCACCAGGTACCATTTAGGTCGCGCCCCTACATTTCGATTGGTAAACAGTTTTCTACAAAGCTTCGTTTTACAGGCTTTACAGGCTCCATTAATTTTCTTAAACTGAATTAAAAAACTAAAACGCAATCATTAAAGTTCCGTCTATTGTTATCGAAATAAAATCAAATAAAAATCGTTTATTTGCATAAAACGTGGTGGGTACAAAAGATGTTAATATAAAAATCAGTGCAAAGACACATTCCGCCATGTTGTAATGGCATGAAAATATTTAAGGGATGTTACATTACTACAATATTAATAAAGAGATTAATAACAATTTTAGGTATTAATTTCGAGTTTTAGCGTTATGAATTCTATGAACGAAAAGAACAATTTATTCAAGTCAATACCTCTTTGAATTACATTTTTTTTAAAACACATTATATAATTAATCAATAGTAAGGTAAGTAGCTAGAAACAAAATAACTATATAACTTATCAAAGTAACCTAAATAACTAAATGTAACTACAAAGTATTCCTGAAGTGGTAGGACTGACATGATTTTTTGTTGAGAAATTCGCCGATTAAATAAAAACTATGCGATATCAACCATTTTTTCAAAACGACGCAGAATTTTCTGTAAGGTAGTTCTGTTATCCAGTTCGGTAATGAGTTATATATAAGTGGCGCTATATACACGCAACTGCACCTAAATAGTTCTATCCTAGGTATAGGGATTTTCAATAAATACTGTGTGACTTTTCGTTTGTTAAAATTGTTTTTAGCTTCAAAGAGTTTAGAGTCAATTTTAACAAATTTTGCGATTTCATAAATGTAAATACAAGGACTGGTAAGAAGCTTGTGTGATTTATAACTGGTCTACGTCCATGACCAAGATTGCAAGAATGCATTTTTTTTGTGCTATTAGTAGTCTAGAGATTTCCGAAGAATGTCCCAAACAATGATACCATACCGAATAATGGAACAGATATAGGCATCTTTAACATTTCTTAAAGCATAAATAAATCTATTTATTTTCAAACATATTTTATCAATATGTTCTTTCCAGGTGAAGTGTTTTGTTTTACGTACTTGTTCGACTAATGGTTCCTATTAGATAATTATGTTAGTATTAAAACATACCTTTGAGTTGAGATTTCACACCAGAGAACTCAATATGGTCTTATCACTGACATGTCACATTGGTTTAATGTGTATCGTCAAGAAAATTGGGTTGACGAGAAACTATTCGTAGCCGAATATTATCTGCAAAACCTTTCACCTGAATACAATGCGTGAAGATTTCAAATATACATGATAGTAAGTGATGCAGACACATTTGAATCTGTATCTTCAATAAAAGATTATTGCGTGTAGAAGCATGTAACATAAAGGTACTTAATTAACTTATACGTTGGTTTAACGCTTGTTGTAGGAACGGAATTCGTAAGAATTACAATTAGTGGGTAATTCTAAAAGTTTTAAAGAACACAATTTACCTCCTTTTTAATCGAGCTTAGTGATTTTCCTCGAATGGACTTCATCTATTTTCATTTTATGCCATTTAACCAATCAACTGCAACTGGAAGCAGTTTAAAATGCCACGGAAAGCACTATGACGTCATTAATGCCCGGTGAAATTAGAAGTGACGGCCAATTAGAGACACTTAGCGAAAGCTCACGGTGTGCCGTGCGCCCGTGCCGTGCGCTGTTAGCTTGCTACGTTTTCCGGCTTGTGATGGACACCCAAAACGTGACTCGATGCTGCCACACCCCTCGATGTTGCTTACCATGATTGCTCGTGCCTAATCTCTCCGACTGTCAATAAACGTGATCATGTCTCCGCCGCCCCAGCGTTGTTATTGCTGTAACGATCAAAATACGGCAACCGAAACGCAATAAGGAGTTGAATTTGCGAGTCTGCGACACATCTGATCCCTTTGACATTTCTGAACTTTGATGTATCAATTAGTTTAGCAAGGACAGTGAACTACCATCTCTGAGTGGCGTGGAGGTGGCGGTAACGGCTTAGCGTTTTTACATAAGTCTTGCGTTAGTGTGTATGACGTGTTGTAAAATGCCACTTTGTCAGTAGTGGGCGTAGTGTGCATGTGTGCGCGTGTGAATGGGCGAGGGTAGCAGGTAGCATGGTGCTGGGGGGGGAGGGGGGCGCCGATGGGGCGGGGAGCGGTATCGACGCGCACGCCGCGCCTGCGCCGAGACACTCACCTGTTGCCGTGAGGCCATGGAAAGATACTCTTTCAAATTAATATGGACACCTGATACCGAAATAAAAGCAAAGTTTCAAGTCCAAGGAAAGCAAGCTCAGATACGGATCTCAGGCCTGAAATTGGGCAAAATTGACTTTGTGTGTAGAAGTTAGCGAAAGCTAAACTCCATGTATGTCTAACCTAGAAAACTTTGGACAACTACATCAAATGTTTATTGTTTTGTTTTTAACACGAAAATTGATTAGGAAAGTAACAAAGTGGCGTGGAAAACCAAAGCTTAACCATTCGGTTCCATTACTGCAGTGCATATTCTTATAATAAAAAATCTGAACATTTGCGAATTAACACTCTTTGCATGATGTACCAATTTTTATAAAACTGCTATGGTACCGACTGATTTACAGCAAGAATTTTAAATAAGTATTCATAGTTATTGTCTTGTTCATTCAATTTCAACATTTTTAGTTTATCAACAAAAACTTATATCATCATACCTACAAACCCCTGATGCCCCCAACCTTTTACTAAGTTCGAAATAGTTGTATTTCTTCAAACCTTTCATAAGCAAGTCGTTAAACTTAGAACTCTTGTGCTGAAAATGAAAAACTATAACTTCAGCTATAAAGAGTTACAATGTTGATTTAGATTTATTAATTATTCGTTACTATACGTATATACTAGGCGTGAAAGACAGGATGGTATTCGGAACACAACGCTGCGTTCCAAAACGGGTATAATGGACGTAGGCAAGAAGGCTGCCAGGCTAAAATGGGATTGGGCGGGTCACGTCAGCCGCATGCACGATGACCGCTGGGCAAAAGTCTCCACACAATAGGTACCTGAAGATGGACGGCACCGCCGAGACCGGCCCAGAAAGAGGTGGCGGGATGACCTGGATGCGTACGGCGAGGCTTGGTTCGAGGTGGTGCGGGAAAAAAGTTGCTGGAAGGAATCGGTAGGACTTTGCCCAACAGTGGAACAGCATAAGTAAAAAAAAAACAAATATTTGAGCTTGTAAAGGAAATAATTGGTACATACTCGTAATGTTTAATGAACTGGCAAGTGTTTCCTTTCTTGATGGGGTCACAATCACATTAAACCTCTATACATACGTTTGTATTTAATTTCCAAGTAAGTAAATCCATCTGTTTATGTTTGTGGTTTGACGGGGGACGCTTGTGTATGTCTACCGAGTGGGAGTAAAGTGGAATACAATGTTTAGTGTTATGGAAAAGCCCTGTTAGTTTTTGTACGGATGAATATAGATGGTCTTCATAATGGACGCCGAGTCTCATGGTTTATGATCCACGTCAAGTGTCGTTATTCGTCTTAGCCAAATTGTATTACGTGGAATGGTAGGGTTATATGGGACATTTGCTGAGGTAACATCCGTCCTAAGGAAGAGCGCATTAGACATAAACATTGACATGTCTCGTTACGGCTAAATGGAGTGATCGTAAAAAAATGTTGGATGGAAATGGCGGTACAGTTAGTGCTTTTAAATGATATAGCTGTATGCGGCCACGGTCTGGGCGGCGTGGGCGGTTACAGCTTCTCTAAACTAGGGGGAATCGAGCGTGGCGCATGCCACAATATTCCGAGAAAAAGTTAATTTCATTTAATTTCAACACGAGCTATATACGAATATTAATACTAAGCAACGTACCTTATTTATATAATTAATTCAACTTACAAAGTATATTTAAGTAGTTTTCACACGATTAACCAAAAAAAGGAGTGTTATTAGTTGTGGTTTACTTACCAAACTTTCGCAGCTGGCTACAATGTTAGGTTCGCTACGAGTGCTACGAGAGCTACGAGTGCTACGCAAGTGCTACGAGCTTGCGGAAACTATCAATAATTCTATATTTAGTTAGACGAAATGTTTATTTTAATATTCCATACATTTGATAGTTTTTTTAACTAATTTATTTATCATCTTACATTTATACAGGGTAACCCAATGCGATAAATGTGTTATTGTTATAAAAGTTATTGTACGTTGTCTACAATAGATAATACATAGTATTGACAACAACCTATCCAAATGCCAGTTGTAGATATGTTTCTTGGATAAGTTGCCAATTGATTGACCTTAGCTCAATAATTTCCTTCAATCGTAACTCTAGAAGATTAATGACCTGAATTTGTCAGTCTCACAAAGAATAGGTTACTCCTTTCCGATCGAGGATACGGTAAGACGCTATTTGGCGATTACGTCAAGAGGATAGTTAGTGGCTCTTTGCCCGTAGCTTATAAAAATATTGCTTTAACCATTATGTTCGCTAGTGTGGTGACGATGGCAGTTATTTTAGCCCCTTGTTGAACAGGATGTTTACAGGGTCATTTTTTATGGTAAGGTACCAGCAAATTAACCTTGAAAATTGCCTTTTTATTCATGTGGAAGTAATTGTAAAAGTTTTACTTTCTAAAAGTCTAAGTAATTTTTTTACAAACAAATAAATGATGATTATAGAAATACAATCTATTAAACATTGAATGCCTATTACCGTTCCCAAAAATAAAACATGTACCCTGCAATATCGTGTATAACTCATCATCTTGTTCTGGGCTCAGTAAACGACATTCACTTATCATGACGTTGATGGAAAAACGTGGAGAATATAGTCAACGTTTATTTTATGTACGTTTATGTACTGCCGATGATATTTCCTAAAGTATGTTCTATTATCCTGATCGTGTAGGGAATCGGTACACGTCTACAAAACAAGGGCACTTCATGGCACGCATAAACAACAAACAAGTTACCTACAAGGTGACACCCACTCGTCTGAACTATTTACATGTATTTGGAGCTCTTAAACTAGACCCACAGAGGAAAATAATGTCTTATGAAAATCTTTATTGTAGCAGTAAGTACTGTCGACACTTTAGCCTGACGCGGGATGTGCGATTAGCATGCAACCTTCGCGAACCGCGTGAATCGCGTGTAACCAATATGTTACAGTCGTCCTTGACGTTTTTCGTCTGGTTAGTTGAGGATGACGTGGAGTCATGCGCAGGCGAAGCTGTAGTTGGTATTAAGCTAGTTAATATTAATTATAGCGAAAGAAGATATAATAGGTTTCTTAAATATCTCATTAGGATCGAAATGTTATAAACAATTTAAGAAATGCACTAGTAAAGAAGAAGAATTTATATGTTATAAAAACTAAAATTAAAAACATGGCTCCAAAAGTGAATAAATTAAATAGGTCTAGGAAAGCTAATAAACATTTTGTAAAGAAGTTTTCTATATTAAAGTAACGGGGTCTTACCAGAAAATCGAGACACTTGTTCAACGTGTGTCTTATGTACTGACATAAGACACACGTTGAACAAGTGCTTACGTCAAACTCCATACATAAATGTCGTGTTAAACAGTTGTTTAGCCTAAACAATTAATAAACACAGTTTTATGGTAATATATTACTGTAATAGTCTTACCACAAAAAAACTTAGACACTGTTTAACTAAACACATGTTTAAACGATGTTTTATTTTTTTTGTGGCAAGACTGTCAGTTTTTAAAATTGAATAAAATGAAGTTTAGAGATATTTTTACTAATAGTAATAGATGGAAAATTTTTCTTTTAAAATTGTATAACTGTCACAGTACCAACCTACCGCGTCACTGTTGACGTAAATTTTAATTAGAGACCTTTCGGTATCTAAAAATAAGATGAAAACGTTATTTATACCAACATCATTTCGGCATAAAAGAAACGTCCCTGCTTGCTTCCGAAAATGTTGTTTTCTGCTTTAAATGCGAACAAGAGAAAATGTTACAACAACATGACGCACGGAATTAAAAAAAATATTCATGGTGCGATCATAACAGCTTAGTTGTAGGTACTAAAATAGATAAACAACATTAATGCGAAAGAAATGTTTGTTACTTGTTGAACGGAATTGGATGAATTTTGATATTGGGGTTGAAAGTATCCCAATTAAGCACAAAGGTATTCTGGAAATTAAGGAACTTTGCACACAAAGCGTGGCCGCCGGTATTACATAGTTTGTTAGGGATAAGCCGCATATTCTACAAGCTCCACTTTTGATGCCGTCACTGAAGTATTTTTAAACTATAGAAATTCACCGCAAAAGTTTTATTAAGCTACTCAATGTCAGAAAAGTAAAGAAAGAATGTTATAAATACACTGGCCTTCAAAACTTAGTACCACACTTTTAAAATTGCAAACTTTTAAAGTACACACGAAATAAAAAGGATTACAAAAAGAATTTAATTTTGTATATAAAAACTTTATAGTCGATGACCATCTTATATGGAATGTCTGAAAAAAACTTTTCAAACAAAAACACTCCTTTGAAAATTACTCTTTTACTTTTGACTTTTTTGTTTCCGGTTTTGTTTTCACATTTATTTCTTGATCGATGAATTTGGATTCAAAAGCCAAGGTGTCTACAGTACGTAACTACTTACGTTCGTTACTTATCAAGCCTCTTTCACCTGAAGAATGTGCAAGAATCATGGCTTTTCTGGAAATATGCATCAGTATGCCTCGTACTGCAAGAATGGTGGGTGTAACATTAAGAACGGTCCGGCAGGTGAAACGAAGGTACGTAGAAACTGGAAACTATCTGAGGAGACCTTGTAATGGCAGACCAAGGTACACAAGTACCCGATAAGACCGCTATATTGTCTCCACTGTGTTGAAAAATCGCCACCTCAATGCAGTTGAAGTCCAGCAACAGCTTCTCTACCCCGTAGAGTCTACATTAGTGACAGTACAGTCAGAAGAAGACTTGCTGAAGCAAACTCGAAGCCCCAAAGACCAGGAAGTGGCCCACAGAAAGGGTCCAAAACGGTGGAAGCTCTGTACACGTATGGGCTGGCATCTATTGAAAAGGTCGCACAGACCTACTGGCCATAGAAAATGGCACCCTGACTGGGGAAAAATATGCTCAAGAGATCATTAATGAGTATGCAGGGCTATATTTAGTAAATATGGGTGATGGATCGATACTGTTGCAGGATAACGCCCGGCCACACACCGCTCGGGTCGTACAAGAGTACATTCAGGAGGTTGGTATCAACTTAATGGCAAGTCCTGATCTCAACCCGATCGAGCGCGCTTGGGATTAGCTCGAGAGGCTAGTCAGAAGCCACAGACCACATCTTGTCACACTCAAGGCCCTAAAACAGGCCCTGGGAGAATATTCCCCAACATTGCCTCCGAAACCTCGTCTTTAGTATGCCAAACCGGCTCGAAGCTGTAATCAGAGCCCGAGGAGGCCATACCAGTAATTAAAATGTAAATAAGGCGTAAAACATACTTATAAATGTTGTTTGAGTTTTTTGCCAGTAAATTAAAAATGGCTATTTTTAGGTTTTTTATCTTTTTTATGTTAAAAACGTTACTATTGTATAATAAACTATAATTTCAAAAAAACTTTATGAAATTTCCTATAAACCGTTTTTTATTTATCTGACTTCTATAGTTTAGGAGAAATTACAATTTTAATAGTGTGGTACTAAGTTTTGAAAGCCAGTGTAGATTTGGAAATATGACGAAATATATGATATACCGTGGACTTGTACAAGCGGGTTAGAAAAGCAAGAGACTCGAATAGTGGCGAAATCGATCACTCATCGATATTTAATGAGCAAGAAAGGGAAAGCTCAACCGTTGCTCACATAGCAACGGTTTATTAAAATGAATACATTTTAGTAAAGTATAAGGACTGGAAAATTAACTGTAAAAGATGTTCGGAGGTAACTTTTCTACGAATCTGCAGTTACGCATTTATGTAGCTGTATCGCGTACCGCAAATCTCAATACCATTTTTTTTCAAGTCGCACATTTCTATGATCCGGTAAGCGTTTCTCGACTTGTTATCGATTTACACAAAATAATTCAACACAGGGCTTAAAGCATGTCTCCTAGCGCAGTCAGCAATGAAGAGAAGAAATTGGCGTATTCACGATGTCTATTTCTCAACCGTGAGTAATGGCAAAGGGCTGTTCTGAGGAGGTTAAATGCCTAAACTTGAAAGAAATCAAAATTTTAGGCGCAAACGGAGACGTTCTACTTACCTAGAGTTGGTTTTATCCGTGGGTTTTACAAAATGTTCGCACCATATGCAAGAATACATAACTGGCAAAATGTGGGTGTACTTTAGATGCACCTATGCCTTTAGCCCTTCGGGGAATACAGGCGTGATGTTATGTTATATGCAATTATGTGATATGTAAACGCGTAAATAAACAACAAATATGTCCATGATATTTGTTGTAGGTATAGACGTTAAGTGTCAATACAAATCTTTATAGGTGCATAAACTTAAAGTTATTTACTTGATTAAGAAAATTAAATGAATTTCTAAAGAACTGAAATGAAGTACTTACTTATTTTAAAATAATTAGGTACTTCGTTTCTAAAACTTTATGATAAAGCTTCTTTGTGACAAGATGTGCGGTGCGGGCGCATTTGACCAATACTTAACTAGTGCGTATTAATCTAACAGGTTAATTTTAGTGTAATTTATTCACGGCAGAAAGTTAGTAAAAAATTATCAAATAATGTTGTTGAAAAAAATCGAGTGCATAGAAAATGGCGAACACGTTTGAACTTTGCGGAGATATTAAAGCGGTTGTTGTTTTCCTACATAAATATTTTATTTTTCCTTTATCGTGCCATAAAGCTTTCGCCGCAAACTGAGCATGTAGGTAAATGGGTATTCTGCTATTATACACTCCAGGTTTCAGAAGGTTTGTGTCTGTTAAGAATTGCATGCCTATAAGGGCTGATTTCACCAATGAAACTGCACCCTAATTGCATATCAATCTTAATCTGAATCATTTTGAAGCAAGTTTGAAGCAATCCATTACTTCTTACCTAAGTTCGAAAAATGTGTCTGCTCAACAACGTAAATAGCGCAATGAATATTGTTGAACTGTCAAAATGAAACCGATTCCTACTGTAAGCATGTTACGCAATTGCCCCGCTGAATGCGATCAGCACATAAACCACGTTTAAGGGCTGTCAGTGTCATTATTTTCTTTTCAGCTCTTGAGCGTAGTTTAGATGTGCTGATCGCGTTCAGTTTCATTGGTGAAATCCACACTTAATAATTTCAATGACAGACAGGAATATCCGTTAGCGAAATTGCCATGGACGTAATTTTCTGAATGAAATCGTTTAAAGAGTCTCTGTGCGTTCTGTGTTTTCTGCATTATATTAACATAACGTTTTATTATGTAAGTCAACAAGTGTAAATGTATTAGTTAACAAGTGTTGTAGTGTTGTCGGAAGTGCCTAATGGACCTGTTGCATGTGACCTATGAATACTGTCTTTGCCTTGCTACGAGAATGTCCATTGTCCAGTCTCGTTATCTAACCTCTAAAAAGCACATATATTTTATTTAAAGGAATTTACTGCATTTGAAGGAACACTCGTGTGAAATATTTCATTAAGGGGTGGCGAAAATCCAATTTTTTTACATTTTACGCAATTTCCAGGTCAGTAAAAGGTTACATGGTAATAAAAAATTAGACACGCCCCTAACATGTACATATGTATTTACTGAAGAACTATCATTAAAATGATTAAAACAACTCAACGCTGTTGTGAATGGACTAGTCAAACCCACAAATCGCCTACAAAACGAATCCGAAAACAATGGAACACCACAAAATAACTCAATTAAATTTTCATGAGTTTAATAATATGTATATTTGTATGGTTTCAACGTTTTTGACAGTCGCGGTTGTACAACGCATAACCGGCACCCGGCACCCGGCAGCCGCCAGCCGCCAGCCGGCAGCTACTAACAATTATAACATAACTCGACAAGGTAATTAACATCGCCATTCGTACAAAGCTTGAGGACTTGCCGTGACTAATGTACTCACTTCGGTTTTCGCGAAGTTGACGAATGCAAGTACCTACTAGGTGATTCTCTTTTGTTTTGGAATGTAAATTGACCATACATGAAAAAAATAGCATTCAGTGAAGATCATCTGATAATTGTTTCTACAAATTTATGTGACTTGCCCACGGCTTGGACATTTTTTACCTTGTAGAGCTGTCAAAAAGGAATATCTACACCAACAGTGAAGTCCTTTGCTTTTAATGCTGTAAGTACCTACTTCTAATAAAAATCCGAAATAGCTTGTATGGTCCATATCTCATGTTTGGCAGCAAGATTAAACGGAGCGGAGATGAGTTGTGTTCAATTCATATAACGATCGGAAATAAGTATGAGAAGGTTTACCAAGCAGTTTGCAGCGAATTGAAGCTCGGTGAAGCACTTACTTGCACGTTCTTTCATAACTATGTTTAGTTGAATGTAGGTGGCTTTTGGCTTCTTCATTTAGCGCTCATTCCGAAAGGTCTACACATCTGTTTGAACTGCCTCATTATCTGATTCATCAAGGGTCATAAATAACCTTGTTTATCCCATGCTCTCCCTTCTTTTCCCTGTTTCCTTTTATGCGAATTGTAATTTAATTTGAGTGAAAAAATAAGTGCAGATTGGTACATGTAAACATATAAATCGCGACGAGTTTGTGTACTATGGTAATATTCTTGTTTGCCAGTTTGCATATTATGTATGTTCATGTCGAGTACAGTAAATATGTTCTGATTTGCAACACTTCTACGTAACAACCGAATGTATTATTTGCATGTAAGTTTCCATTGGTGTTAAGCGTGCATCGAGCACGAGTGTATTCATAAAGTGGTTTAATTCACCATATTGTATTTCTGTTACTATTTGAGCACGACCAAATGTGAATTCAGATTTTAATTATCAGTCCATTCAATTTAAATGATTGGGGTATTAATAACCTATTTGAAACATTGATTTGTGCTATCAAAAACAATGTATTCGGAACATTTTTCAAAATGTTTTGTAGTTGGTAAACAAAGGTAAGTGTGCCTGACACATGTGTGGCAGTGTTGGTGATATTTATTTAGTCTCGACTACATCGAGTGGCATCTCGAGTGAAAATGTACTCAATCCTATTTTTTATTTACTTGAGTAACGAGTTAAATAAAATTGAACCGCCTTACTATAAACACTGTCAGAATGACAAGTGTCAAGTGGCCACAACATTCATTTTATATTTTTTCCGTTTCTTTCAAATTGCATGAAATTGATTTCTATTTTCCTGTGCGTAATTGAAGGATTATAATGAAAATAGCATTTTCAAGATGGTAGAGCATTTACTCCAGAAGAGTGTTGTGTTAATTGATTTCAACGCAACGTGCGAAGACATTGTCCGAGACTGCTGTAGAAGTGCGGTAACTTGTGATTGCATGAATTTTTCGCTTGTTTCCTTATTTCAATCCATCATTTCAATCGTCTAGATGCAGTTTGAGGAAAGTGCGTATTGAAGAAAGTATTGAAACTGTTTATTCATTATCGAGATTAGGATACGGGAATAATTTTACATTCCATGTCGATCTGCACAAAAACGCACACTGCTTGTTGACTCTGCGGAAAAGAATATTATTTTGCAGTGGATTCCAGCACACCAAAGAGAATAAGAATAATATTAGTAAGAATTCGCTTATTTTTTAACAAAAATAACATAACATCACGCCTTGTTTCCCCGAAGGGTTAGTCAGAGGCAGTGGTCTCGAACCTACCGAAAAATCGGTAGGTTCGAGACCACTGGTCAGAGGTGTACCACAAAAAACCATAAACAAAAACAAAAATCTTCTATTTTTTCAGGTGCATTATTTAGGTACCTAGAACATAAATTTCTAACACTATAGCTGCTTTTCTTGGATACGGTTGCAAATGTTTGGTGGGCAGAAGTTGGTACTGTTGGCTGTTGTGCACATGTAATGTTGAGCGTGCGTTATTTAAGTATTTTTTATCTTGGACACGGTATCAAGATGAGAGGTGGAGCGACCTGTATCGTTTTTAGATGAAATACTATCTACTTCTAAGTCAACTGACTATGGCAATAAAAATGCTTGGTTACATAAGTGATTTTTGATTTCATGAACCGTTCAAAACAAAACCTATTGCTACTATTTATTACTGAACAGTGCACTATTTTACTAAATTATAATACCGATGAGGCCAACCTAATTACTAAACCCTTATGTGAATTGGGATTTTTTAAGTTATGATCGTATTTCTCAGTATTCCCGTTAGACGAAGTATAGTTATTACTACCTCTGTTATCTGGACATCATGAGGAACAAATCAACATGCGTTTCATTAATAGACGCCACAATTTTTGATGGGTTTATTTGTGTGAACAAAAAAAAAACTATCTCCTTTCATTCAAACCTGTTCATTCGTGTTTGTGCCAATCTGGAACATACAGGCAGATAGACAGAAAAACGAACAAAAATTCCAAAAACTATATTTTCGGCATCAGACTCGTTCCCGAACCTCGTAGCAATTTTTACTTTTTTTTTCAAAAATATTTATTGTACAGTTTTGACTTCGTTACTATTTAATTACATACATACATATAGATTGATAGACAGGCGCTTTTTGTAAATTATTACATAATCACTGCTTTCAAAACGGTGAAGGAAAACTTCGTAAGAAAACCGGTATGTCCTAGAACGAAACATTCCAACCCGCACTGAGCCCGAGTGGCGGATTACGGCCCACTCCCTCTCAACAAGAGGAGGCCTGTGTCCAGGCAGTGTGATCATTACCTATAGGCTGATTATGCTATACTGTAGATATAGAATAGATCATTTATCCCGAGTAGAGTATTTAATCGAGGGGAGATTCTCAAAGTCCTATTGATTTAGTTGTCATTTTATGCCGCCTGTACACGAAGACAGAGATAGGGATTATCTAGAACTGTGGATTGAAAGAACGTACCATATACCTATGTATTTTGTTGAGATGACAGTATTTCAACGATTTCAATCTCATTTTGGCTGGATATCGAGACTATTGAAAACCCTGATGCCTCCATACACCTTAATATATATTCTTATTTTTTAATTATTTCATTATATTAAATAATCGTTATATCAATTACAATTATATGTTAAAAAACTTAAAACTTTTAATTAATCAGAGAATTTGTAAGCAAATTAGATTTAGTTTAAAAAAGGAATGTTTGTCACTATGACGCTAAATCATTCAACTGCGTCACTGTATATTTTCATAGTAAGTCAATGGTCGGATAAATCCAATGAATTCTATTATTTTTATGTCAGTAACCATTTTAAAATATATTATTCGTCGTTAGAATAGATTATTTTCTTTATCTATGTGAGTACGAAGGAATGCTGTCATAAAAGAAGACGAATGTTTTAAAGCATGCAATTGGCAATTTCACATGGGTATTAGAAAAAAATAATAGAATGATGTGTTGTGTAGTGGACAGCTGTATAAAACGAATTTTGATTGCTTTAGATGTTTCAAGGAGTTGCCACCATACACCTAAACTTACAACAACTTGTGTGTTTTAAATATTTTGAGAAATAAGTACTTAAATAGCAAGCGGCAACCCTGATTAACAGATCTGTGGCTCTATCTGAAATCTAATACAATTACAATACAGCTCCACTACGTAATCCTTACGGCACTCGGCAATTTAATCAAATCTCTTATCTCGTCTGTTATTAAAGGTTTTAAAGAGCTTCCCGCGAGTTTATAAACGGATTTCTTACAATTGGAAACAGCAGTATACGCTAGAATTAGAATTAACGATACCCAACGGGAATACTAGACATAATGGTGGAGGTATAATCAACGGTCTTAACTGTACTGCCACCGGAATGATCATTTTGGCTTGCACGTCAGATCTGCGCCCATCTCTGTGTGTGTGTGATGTTTTAATGCAGACAGTAACGCGCACACAGTATAACTACGAAAGCGCGTTGTTGGTTGGTCAGATGCATGTGTGGTCAACACTAAATAAAGATACCTACAACTACCTACTTATATACTTGTTTTTTTTTTAAATGAATTATCGACCACAGCGTCTATTTAAAAGCAATGCTAAAATTCGAAGTGAAAATTATAAGCAGCGATGGCAGGTTCGCACGAGTGGGTGGCTGTTATTGTGTGTGCGTGAAGTGGAGAAGGTTCGAACCTGAGTGCGCGCTTTTTCGACTCTTTTTGTTTTTTCGTTTTCATTATTTATTGAGTTTCGTAAAAACAATGGCAATAGGGTAAAAATAAAGTATAATAGGCAATTTAATAAAAAAAAAATAAAACTATTTTTCATAGGATGTTATTAAACACCATTAAAACATAAACATAAATAAAATACCTAATTTGTTCGTAAATAATTTTTGGTTGCTACTAAAATGGGATGTTTTTGGTTTATTGAGGTTATAGCTTAATTTATTTATTTCCTCAAGGAAAAGAAGATTGAAACAAAACCTCAATCCTACAATCTTACGATCACTAATTTATTACTATTATGGCCAGTGTATCCCCTGAATATATTATATTTTTTTATCAATATTTAGTGTGACCTTCGTTATTATCAATGCAGTCAAGAAGACGTCAACATACAATATTACTGCAAATATTTGTGCCACGTAAACTATCCCACAACTCCATGCAATGGGACTTCAGCTGTTCGAGACATCTTTCGTCTCGCGCTTCCCATCTTTGCACCATTAAACCCCATACATTTTGTAAAGGGTTTAAATCAGGGGATCGCGCTGGCCACGGAATAATTTAATATCCGAATGTTCACTAAACCAATCACGAACAATACTAGCACGATGTATCGGACAATTATCTTGAACCAAATAAAATCACCAATTTCATCCACTGTATAAACATTGGGACCAGTAGGTAGCATTATATCGCTCAAAACCCCGACGTATGGAGCTGTTGGCCCGCGTCGGTATAAATGCCAACTCACCCGACCCTTGAGCACTAATCCACCCCCACATATTTACACTAATTCTTCCTGACTCCGTATTATTTATAATATTACCGTCAGACCAACGTGTATTATCTCTGCGCTACAAATGAAGTCTTCCTTTTTGACACGAATTGAAAGTCTTCTCGTCAGTAAATATCCCTCTAAAAAAAAATCCTTTTTACACATTTTGAAACGTCACATAAGAGAACAAGTAAAATTAAAAACAACACAATAACTTACACAAAATCCGCAGGCTTATTACGTATAAAATAGCAATCAGCAATTATCTCGCAGACATCGCACGATCAATCGTTCAACGTCATAAAAATCGTTCGCTAATCGCTCGCTGTTTATTAATATGCACTTATCACTACGACAATAGCGCTAAAACCATGAAGTTGCAATCTTCGGAACTAACATATTAAGAAATTCAACTGTTAAACACATGTAACAAAATCTTTGACATGAAAAAAAAAACTTAAAATCCACTTTAATCCACTTGAAACTTACCAAAAATAGCTGGGCGTCGGCTATGAGATCATAAAAGGGTGAAATAAGTGTTTACTTGGACTATAAACGATATTCGGCTGTTCTATCAACAAGTAAGTTGATAGAACAGCCTTTGATTATTTTATATCTTTGGTTAAGCCGTAATTACAGAAACAATTAAAATGCCATTGTTTCGCGTACATCCGCGTTTCCGGAAGCCCGCTTGTTAAAATATTAATAATACTTATGTGAAACAAATTTGTAATTAAATTTACTTTAAAATCAACAGTAAGTACCTAGTACTGTTTCAGTATGAAATAGCAAATAGTGTCCAATGACCAACTAGACAACTACACCAATGAACTTTAGTTTCTAGCCATCCTTACTCAATACCTCAATAGAGACGCAAACATTTTTTTTAAATCGCTAGAATTAGAATACATTGAATGAATAGTCTTACGATACACACAGTTTATTTCTAAAGAACACACGACACACGATGGAGTTAAATGTACACAATTTTAAGTAAAATTCTTCGAATTATAAGACTAATTTGTACTTGGCCATCAGCGAGCGATCAATAATAAGGGAACATCGCAATTTGACAGCCAAATTTGCTCGCCGATGCTGCCGCGCTAACTAGAAACGCAGTAAGGAAGCTGCTGTGCTAGGGAGCTTACTGCATTTGTAATTAGAGCGGCAGGATGGCTGTCGCTCTGCTGTCAAAAACCATGCGTAATACGAATTAATCGCGATCATCATGCGATCACTGCACATTTTAGTTAACATTTTACATTAGTTAACATTTTAGTTAACTGATTGTTCCATAGAGGCAGCACTGAGAAATTATTGCACAAACGCTTTCGCTAGGCTTTTGCAAGATACGTAATAAGCGTGCCGGTTTCATTGAATATTTCGGATATATTACACACCCATTGTTACGCAAGGCTAGAGTCTGACCAACGAAAGCTGTCCAAGAAAAAAGGCGGGAATTTCAAAAAATCAAGAGCTGTCAACCTTGGCTATAAACTGCTTAAACGGAGTTGATACTATTTATTATTCAAGACATATTATGCGATATTTAGATCAGTATTTCATATTTATATACTTAGACCATAATAACCTTATTACCCTTGATATTTACTTGGAACTGTTAAACCACCATTATGTATTCGCGCAATGGTGGATAAGCAAGTTAGCGTTACAATATTTCGCCGTGAGGATGATCATTAACAGTACCAAAGTTAAGCTCTAAACGAAACTAGCTTGGCATTTTTTAACTTCTGCACATTGACGTTCACAGCTCAACTTTCCTGGCACAGCCTTATACAGTGAAGGTTGAATTGAACAAAAAGTTATTACTATACATTTATTTAATGGAATAGAGACCACTGATGTGATGAGGATGACACAATAAAATCAAAACAAAACATAGGGGTCATAGTCATAGTCGAAATAGGATTCCAAAAACTCTACACCTGATAATATTGAATCAGCTTCACTGCTTTCTTCGCTGCTACTGCTACTGTCCCCAACATGTATTATGAATCGTTCAAGTTCGTTTTCAACAATACGGTCCCTTAATTTGTACTGATGTTCAATATTTAGTACATGATCAGTTTACTTCTTCCAGTCATCCGCAGTTATGGATAGAAAACATCCTTTTATTAAATTTTGCATTTCAGATCCTGATATTCCTATATTTTTGCCTGCTACTTTTCTCTTTGCCTGACTCCATACAAGCTCAATTGCATTGAGGTCGCAATGACACGGTGGCAGCAACCAAATCTCGTGATTGTGGGTATGACTGTGTTTTTTTAGAAGTACTTCTGCTTGGTAAACAACTGCAGGTTTATTATCTTTCACTAAACACATTAATTCAGCTTTGGTATGATATTCTTCAAAATGAATATTATTCTCTTGAAGTCATATTCGGAGATTAGTTTTAGAATCAGACATAGTAGAGGGTTTGTTTAATTGTTTCACATGGTAACTTGCATTGTCCATCACAAGTACACTAGGTTTAGTGCGATTTGGTATCAACATTTCCTCAAACCATTTCATAAGGTTGGTAGCATTCATATTATCATGGTAGTCAGCTGATTTGGATTTTGTGCTGAATACCAATAATGGACCTAACACAAACCCTTCCTCCGATCCTGAATGCACAATAATATGTCTTTTTCCTGACGATATTTATTTATTTTTTATTGGTTCACCAACAATTGTTTGCACAGGTTGTATGCTAGAAAGTAACATGCAGAAATGTGAATGCAACAGTGCAACAATCACTTATACGTATATATATTAGTAGTGACACCACTTGTTGAGGTCCTTGCCACGATTTTTTAACTTTATAGTTCTGATGTACATATGTCTCATCCAGGTAAACAATCTGTTTACCTTCTAGCCTCTTCTGATATATTGTCCTCAAGAATCTGTATCTCCATGCCGCAATATCATATTTTTCTGTAAGTAAAGCCCGTTCATTTTATTGTTTTGAAGCTCAAACCCGTTCTTGTGTAAAATTTTTCTAAGGGTTTCACGGCATCCCGTAAATTCAATTGCTTCCTTTAGCTCATTGTGCAGGCTTCTCAGTGTTGGGACTTGTTTTTTCACTCCATGAAATTCGTTTATTTTGTTTCTCATAGCCGAAATATCAAAATTATCCAAATTGGTAACAGACAATTTTGACAGTCCTAAAATATTGCCATACTAAAACTTTTGAAAATAATTCGTGGTCAGCTTTCGTTGGCTAAACTCTACAATGTTCGCCCTAGCTTCAATATTTATATTTGCTTGCATTTTCAATAAAAATCTTCAAACTCAACACCTCTAATATCAATAACACAAACGATCGTAACTAAGTTCACCAACCCACAACGTCATACCATTCAACTACAGTCAGAAAATTGATTTTGTTTCAAATCTACCCTCAACTTTTATGTGTCTAGTTTAAAAAAATTCGCTGTCTTTTTCTCATTAGCATAATCAGAAAAAGACTGATAACCATATACCACGCTTTTTCTGTTTGGTTCGTGAAGAAAGAGTGCAATATACGGGGGTGTATGTGTGTGTGTGATATGCCTAAATAGAAGAAGGTCTCAAGTGCGACGAGTATCGATGCGATAGTTTTCTAATGCTGGCGTTGCGAGTTTTGACCGCTACTGTTCTTGCGTTATTTTAGTGACAATCAAGTTTGTAATCCCAATACCTGTGATGAGGTTACAGGTATTGAAATTATTAACTTTTTGTAACAATGAAATGAAATTATGAGATTTGATCAGGTGCAAATGGTTACAAATAAAGCAATGTTTAAGTACTGAAAAAAAATCCAGTCTCACAAGACGGCGTAAATAAAATATGTGGGTAGGTAATGTGTCGAGTACCTATTCAAGTATTAAAATACAGTATTGCAGGTGGTAACTAGTTATCCTCTATTCTCTCTACGCAGTTGTAAATACTAATTTGTAATAAACAACGATTCATACGTAGTGAATGTGAAAATACCATAATAACCGGAATAGTAAGACAGTTGCTAACTCAGTCGTCGAGCTACCAGCTGTTGGATAACTATTCATCCGTGTTGCTGTGTTTTTCAGCAGATGATGCAGCGCTCGATATTTATGAATTTTTATGTTATTGAGAGTAGGTATCGATGGTATTCCAATCATGATGATGTGACGAAGGGCAGATTAGACATAATAAATGGCAGCTACATAAACCGGTGCTTTCTCAAATCTGATATTACGTAATAATTAAAACGTAATTCAGGAGCTAGACCACCACCTCAACCGCTGAAGTATCAAACACTTGTGACGTCATCATCTGTCAAGTCACGGGCGGAATTCCCGCGGCGCGACATGTTTATGATCTTGCTCACAAAAAATGGTCCACTGATGTTTCAATTGGCTCTTGGCACTTATTGTAAACTGTTTTGGGTTCTTGAATAAACATACCATACTATAAAATCTAAACTATACTCGTATTACGAGAAATGTATTTATAAACAAAATATGACTACAACAGAGTATGGCCGAAAGTGTCGTTTGTTTACGTAACATTATTTGCTCAAACAAAATGGTATCTATGATGTTATTTCGTGCAAATATTATCTAAAACGATGTAATAACTACTTATAAATGAATATTTATCCACTTACCGTCGATTAGACACGAAAACACTTTATTTTCAATAAAAAAACACACGGAGATATCAGTCGCGCCAAATGTCATTGTCAAAACGTCACTTTTAACTTTTTTTTTTCAAGTTTCCAAACCAAATTTTATGTTTAGAACTATTTAGTTGACGAGAATATCTACCGGACCACAGACTAAAATTGCCTGCACACGATATTAGCCTTGAATTATAATAAAAAATGGAGATTTAAAGCGCGGGAACGGGTGGCACACCGGAATGCCAGCGCCGCTTGAAGGTTAGCGGCGATAGGCAAACATGAGTGCCAGAAAGTTTTCGACAGCAGTATTATTGTAATCTTACTTGAGTGTGGGAAAGAGATGGAGCTTGACGTCGTACCTATAGCTTCATCTCTTTCTCACACTGAAGTACCAAGCTTAGAGGTGGTGGTTTGCCCCCTGTTATGTTTTGAATGGAGAAAGCTTTTGACTCCGTAGTTCAATGACAGTTAATAAAACAATCACTTACAGATAAGCTTGTTGACTTGTAGATACATTATAACTAACAATCACCCGTTACTTAGCTAGATGCAGAAACTGTATCTATCCCACGTCCTCAATGGCGGAATGTTACAAGTGACGGGAGCTTTTTGTCAGTCTCTGGGCACTTTTCCAAATCCCGGTCCATTACTGGAACCCTAACAGAAACCCAGGCTTGATGGTCGAGATGGCGATAACTTTATCAATAAACTTTCATCTAAGTTTTATAGAAATGTGTATATACTATTTCTACTATAGATAAACTTGTCATAGATAAATTAAATCGCTTGGCATTATTACAAAAGTATTTTCACCTCTGAAAAGGTCACTACCTCGGCTGAAAGAAAAGGGCAACTTGCATATCCTAAGTGTTTGGTAATTATATCGGTCGAAATCGGTGGTGCTCAGATGAACAATTTAATGAAAAAAAGATATCTAATTATGGATACCAAAAAATCGTTTTTTGTACCTATCTGGATGTGACTTTCTTGATTCCACTCAAACTCAAAGCACTAGTTTTGCTTTAGGAGTACTTACTTTTTGAAAATATATTGCTTATCTATGATTATTTACACCCAAATTTTACTGTTGAATTTTCTCTTATCCCAAACCCCAAAATAATTGAAATAAAAATAAAAGTTAAAAACTAAAACCCGACTACGACAAAAACACCATCTAAAAGGTATAAATAAGACATCACAGAAAGACAATTAAAAAATCCGGAGGTACACGTCATCTGTTCGATTTCTGCCCTAAGAAGACGAGTGACTCCGGATTTTTAATTTGTCTGTCTGTGATGTCTTGTTTATACATTTTGAGTTGGCGTTTTTGTTGTAGTTGAGTTTTAGTTTTTAACTTTTATTTTTAAATCAAAATAT
This sequence comes from Fissipunctia ypsillon, assembly GCA_947568875.1. NCBI lineage: Eukaryota > Metazoa > Arthropoda > Insecta > Lepidoptera > Noctuidae > Fissipunctia > Fissipunctia ypsillon. The sequence goes on from OX387643.1 coordinate 13,279,521, forward strand.
TGGCTTAATCATTCTTGTCGAAATTATACATATGAGACAACGACGTGCATGTTATAAGTGTACAGAGCGAATATATATATATATAAATATACATATACTACATTTATAAAACAAGTCAGTACCTACTTAATTAAAATAAGCTGTTGGATGACGAGTGCCAAGTCCCAACTGACGGCGCCCGTTCACGAACATGACGCATGGCTCAGCACCATTCAGTTCAACCATTTTGAAGGGAACTAAATGTTCCAACGCACGCGCCACCATCAGCGAGACATTTAAGTGAGCATGACATTATGCTCAACCGCCAGGGCACATTTAAGGCAATGAATGATGACCCAGTAAATTATTTATGGCTATATAGTGCATGGCAATCACAGATGTGCTATGCAATTATATAATTCTTACCAGCTTCTGCTCGTGGAAGACAAATATACCATAAAACATAATCCTAAGGCACTCGGCAATAGTGCAACTTTCTCTCAGTGAAAGAATTGTTATAATTGGATCGAAACTGCCAGAGATTATACCTCCTACATGAAGATTTTGATGTTGGGAAAAGGCTACGCAGATGCAGCAGAATACCAGTATTTTAAATGGAGCGACTGCATAACTAACCTCCACAACCCAATTACTGGGTAATACCCCGCCTTGGTAAGACTGGAGAGATAGAGAGAGATGAAAAATTATCTCCTACAAACAAACAATTTTAGCCCTTTATAAAATTACTTTAGACTAAAAGAAAGTTCCTAGAAATGAATGTGCCGTTATTTCAAACTCCGTAGGTTTTGTAAAAGACGACCGAGATTCAGTCAGCAGCATCCTTTTTTGTATCAATCACAAATTCCATGATTAGAGACCAGTTTGCCAAGTGGATATGGCTTTAGCTAGCTGAGTATTGGACCACCGATTTTCCCACGTGGTGTTTTCTGTGTTCTAACTAAGTTATATATTCAGCAGTGGATTGCGAAAAGCAGTGGAAGATTAACAATTATTACTATTATGTAACAGTACCGACAAGATTAACTTTAGTTCATTTAGAAGAAGAATCTGTCTCTTTAAAGCGCTCTCATTATTTTGCAGAGTGAACTAATTCACTTACGGAGCAATCCGTACGCACATAGACAAGGGACCTTTGGCATCTAAGCGACTATTAAATTTGAACTGAAATGGTAACTCTGCGCTCTGCATGTATGAAATAATTTACATCAAGTAACGTTTCAGCATCGTTAAATTTATGCAGATGACGATACCCGAAAACGACAGGGTTTTAACAATGTCAGATTACTGTTCTGATAAAATATTGAGATAATGCGGTCATTGAGACGATATCGCGTTCTATATTTAGAATAAAAGTTTACCGAGGAGAAAAAATAAATACGGCCGTGGGAATTGGTAAGGTTGTCACGTTTCAGGCTCGTACGTGGTGCGTCGCTCCTCAATCGAAGAGTGGCTACGTGGCCACCGATCTGCTGGGGGCTGGGGCACCGCGCGCCTTGCGCTTCGCACATTACGTGCCGTCTTCTCGACAACCCTATGATACATGAATGTGTTCCCCCCACACACTTAACGTCCACACTTCAAAACGTTCATTCACTCAACCTTTCACTACAAAGTCTGTCCTAAACAGGGTGGTTAAAGAACGAAATGGACCGAATTAGGCTCAATATGAATGTTTAAGGTCCATGGACTAGTAATGCTAAAACTAAAAAAAGGCGCATTGGTTAGAGTTTGTAGGTATGAATTTAATTATTTTAACGTTTTCATTTCAAAGAAAGCTCGACTTCTGTGGTTTTCATAATTGGTTATAAACATGCGAATTATAACTATGTGAAAATGAATAGGATTTTGTTAAAACTTTGGATATTTTTATTGCTCTAGTTTATATAGGTAGGTACTGTTTTACCTCTTTGAGATTTATTTCAGTTAATTGGTTTTGATAAAAAAAACCTAAGATACCTAGTGATTGTAAGACGTCTGGGTGTCATTGTGAAACAACCGGTAAACTGCAGATAAAAACTTATGGAATGGAATAATCATAACATAAATGACTTGCCTTTAGGATGCGTTCACACAGAAATACAAGGCACGTTTTTTACAATATTCGATTTAAATCATATTAACAGCGGGCTGCAGTAAACACGATACATTTTCCCCGTGTAAAAACGTATAGCCACAGTGGTATCACGTAGCCACAGCCACACACGGACCGAATACATTAAAAGTTCATTCGGTTTACTTGACAAGTCCGGTGGGTATTCGATAAACGTAAATACGTTTATCGAATACCCACCGGACTTAGCTTTACAAAAACGTACATAGCTAAATAGCTATGTACGTTTTTTTGCAGTACAAACGACGTGTGAACGGGTCTATACCCACTACTTATTCGGTAACATTTATCCTGCAAAAAAACGTGTAGTACAATGCCGTGTGAACCTAGTCTTATATCCGTACTGGGGAGATGCGAAAGCTTGTTGGGTGTAATCATAAAGAAAAAGCTTTAATACTATAATATTATCAGAAGAAAAATTTAACATTCTATAATGGAATATCGGTGAAACAATATGAGAAAAACAACCGCCTGCAATCACAGGTTTTTCTTTTTTTGTTTGATTAATAATAATGAGCTTAAGGGTCGGTACCAGGATAACGTACAAAAAGTATTTTGATAACTTTGCCGTAAATAAGAAGTTACCTAATTAATATTATATAGGTATTTAAATTAAAACAACTAAGAACAGTGAACCCACTGACTTTTTCCGTTTTCCATAACATTGCTTCTGTTTTGAATAAAACATTTGGAAAATTTCTGAATTTTCGCTATAGTAATTTGTATGGAGATTTCGGGCGTGAAAATTCAGAAAATTTCCGAATTTCTCACGCAAAAAAGAAATAAAGTTATGGAAAACAAAAAAAAATAGGTGGTTAGAAAAAGTAGTTGGTGGAAAAGACAGGAAATGACTTCAAAGTTATCAAAATACGACAGTGATTTTTGCACGTTTTTAGTGATATTAATTTCTTTTTCAAAGCCAAATCATTTATTTTTCGCTCGGACCTCACGGCCCGAGGGTTTCAACCCCAAATGGCTCGAAAATATTATTACCTATACTTTCGCCGCTTGAGGTTTTCCGCAGCAGCAGCGCCAGCACAGTCCGCCTTGTTTTTTGTTTTTGGGGAATGGCATCTCGCAGTTCAACCTATAGGAGGTTGTCGACTGCTTTCCTGTGGATGCCTCAATAAATTTAGGCCTCCAGCCAGGCATAAAACTAAACTAAAAACTAAGCAACTACATGCTAAGGGCACCCCCTGTGGGGTACGGACTTCGGCTTAGGGCGTCGCTGGGAGAGGACAGCAAATGGACATGCTGGATCGGATTAATTTGAGGCGAGTTTAATTCTACGGGCTCAGCTGCGCGGGCTGGCTCGAGCAAGGGTCGAGGTGGGGATGGACGGGGGCGTCGCGGTGGCCTTCGGCGGCGAGGGCGTAAGCACGGCGGTCTCGATTTGAGTTTCCGGATCGTGCTGGTGGCGGGATTACTCTCCTGGAGGAGAGTTATGACGTCATCCGGGACGGTTAGTGCGTGCCTAGGACGGCGGATGCGACTTATACGCGATGGGGTATAGCGGGCGGCCGCCGCAATTAGGGGATTCGGGTGTTTTATGGCAGATTCAAAGAAACGCTTGGCGAGGCGTTTCATGAACTGCTGGACGGTGGGAGTTTTGAGATCAACGCGAAGAGACTCGTTGCGTACATAATTGAGGAAACGGTTTTGTAGGGTCTGCATCCTATGGATAAAGTGTGGCTTAGCGTGCGCAAATACAACACAAGCATACGTCATGATGGGACGGATGACTGCGGTGTAGATGCGCAGCTTGCACTTCAGAGATAATTTGCTACGCGCGGTCAGGATAAAATGAAGTCTACCGAGAGCGCAAGCGGCACGCGAACGAGCCGTCTTGATGTGCTCTCTGAAGGTCAGGTGTTGATCCAGGATCAAGCCTAAGTATTTGGCTTGCTTCTCCCAAGGGATCGGCTTACCATACATGGTGATCGGGCTAGGAGGTGCGGGAGTGTGGAGTCGCAGTCGCAAGAAAAGGACGGCCTGACTCTTATCGGGATTGACCTCAATCCTCCACTTCCGAAACCAAACGCCTAAAGCGTTTGCGGAGTTTTGGAGAGTTCTGGCGATAGAGTTCTGGCACCGCCCTGTGTAGTAGATGGCTGTGTCATCGGCGAAAAGCGCCAAATGAGTCTTGTTACATTTGGGAATGTCGCTCGTGAAAAGCGAGAAGATGAGGGGAGAAATTACCGAGCCCTGAGGGACACCGGCGCGTAAGGGGTGAGGGGAAGAGAGTGTACCCTCAATGCGATAGCGAAAGGTGCGGTTTGACAAAAAGTCTCGTAAGATGAGCACGAGACGGTCAGGTACCCCGAGTTGGTACAGCTTGTAAATTAAGCCGTTGTGCCAGACCTTGTCGAACCTTTCGCTATGTCGAAGAACAACATGCCCGTCGTTGCCTTGCGCTGGAAGCCAGCGCTTAGGTGCTCAACGATACGGTGAACTTGCTGGATGCAAGAGGGATGAGTCCTGAAAACAAACTGTTCACTAGGGATAAGGCTCTTAGCCTCGACAAAATCTTTGAGACGCTTATAAATAACCCTCTCATATATTTTGCCGAGGACATTGAGGAGACTAATGGCACAGCCCGCCGAGCTAGGAAGATGGGATGGCGCAAGAGTATATCGACACAAGTTGCGTCCCACACTAAAGGCCTACCCACCGTCCATGGAAATAGAGACATGCCGTCCGGTCTCTTGCCATCGTCGCGTGCCAAGTCATTGGGTTCTAATATAGCTGGAACGCCGATGGTGACAAGGGCTCGTCGGATGATGTCATTAATGTTCGCGTGCCGCGCTATGTGACCCACACTTCAGCTGCAAGACACGCCGTGGTGTCCGAGGCTGTTGAAAACTTCGCCACAATGACAGCGATGAGGAGAACAACAAGGGGCTCCTAATCGCAGGGAAGCAGCGAGGCGGAAAGTAGTGTCTTCGATCAAAGTACTTATGTTTGACGACGGTAGTGCATGAAGCCACATGTAAGTATTATATTATTTTAATTATTGTGAATGTGAAAACTATGTGGGTCCTTGTTTTTATGTATTTTTTTTCTCTCAGTTTTAATCATAGTCTGGTAGTTTGAGTAATTTATGCGACCTACCCAAATGTCCTTTCTTTGGTATTGTTCGTCGAATCGTTGAGCTCCTTAAGTTTTGAGTTGAGCTGTACGATTACTGACAGATGCGTGCACTCCACTGTGCAGGTCCACTTAATCTGTGTGGTTCTTTCCTCAAAAGACCATTTCAGACACCAATCTATATGGTCTTCACATGATGTGACCAAGATTATGTCTGGACTTTAGAAGAAACTGTGACCCCTGAGTTTGTTTCGGCTTTTTTTCTCACAGTAGTCAGATAGGAAACGCCGGCCTCATCTAGTTTAAAGAAAATATGATTGACGTGTAAAAGTGTTTGTACAAACCTACTTACAGAAATAAAATCATTTATCATTCATCATTTGACATTTTTCGGGAATTTTTCCACAAGACGTAATAAATGCATTATTTCTACCGTGGTAAAATTAGATGCCCTAATGAAATGTAATGACATGTTTATTCTGTAAATAGGATAATCGGAATCACTTTTACATGTCATATTAAAAAAAAATAAGCTAGATGGAGTCGACATTACCTATCTGACTACGCCTGAGAACAAATGGCGAAACAAACTCAGAAGTCAGTTTCGTTTTAAATTGTAGACATAATCTTGGTCAAATCATGTGAGGACCATTTATGTAATATACAAATCCGTGACTGAAATGGTCTTTTGATGAAAGAACCACACAAATTTGACTGGACCTATCCAGACAACTATACGACAAACAATAGCAAAGAAAGGACATAGATCTCTTCATTTTTAATTTATTTTATAAAGGTATATTATGATTGACGCTAAAGAAAACTAGAAAATAACACGAGAACACAACTACAATACAACCAACACTGATTTTATTTCATTGACAATTTGACATTTAAATAATTAAATCAAATTCTTTTTCTCTCTAAAACTGAGTTACTATCACTTTTTATTTGAAAACTGAGCGCAAAGAATAAACGGTGAATTAATTATCTACTTAATCTCACTTTATTTAAATCGAATGTGAAATGTGACTGTGCAAGACATGCTTAATAAGACTTAAGTCAAGTTTAGAGCAAAATCGAGATTTAATTACACCGAGCTTTGTATAATTTTACTGCAAGTCGCCCTAAATGTTAAAGTAGTTACTTCTTTTTAATTCATTTTAAACGTCAAGTTTTGGTCTGTAAGATTCTTACCAATCTTTTCAAGTGGGTTCAGTTTGGCTTCCAAATATTGTCGCGTATCCAGAATAGGAATCTAAATGCTACCCTAGAGTAGAGTCGCGCCACACACCTACTTATAATTAGCCACAGTCGGAATAGAGGTGTGACGTACTCAGTCGCTGACAGAATATTGTCACCCGTCGTGCGGAATACTGGAACGGACAATGCATTTGGGATTTCAAACGCAATTGCCGCACCCGTTCATGCAACCCTAAGCCTAAATTATGGTGCTCAATTGTCGTAGATCGACTACCGATGAAGCTATTACGTGCCTGTGTGTGTAGCATATGCTCTAGGTATCAGTTTAATAGTTTTATTTCATAATAATAATAATAAAGTCCTTCCTGTCTCTGCAGCCCTAACCACCGGTAGCTTGGACCCTGCTCCCGACACCGGTGGAACTCTATGAATTCAACTTTCGGATTCCATACACCTTAGATCCTCTCCTCATCCGAAAGCTATAAGTATTTGGGTATGTCGGAAGCGTTAGCCATCAATGTTATTGACACGAAGCAATCGTTGAAGGAGCGCTTCTTTGGTCGCCTGAAGAAGGTATTCATTAGTCTACTTTCAGGTGGAAACAAGGTGCGCGCCTTCAACGGTTGGGTCATGCCGGTTTTGATGTACCTGCTCTTTCGGCATACTCAAATGGACTCAGACCGAACTCGACGCCCGGGATAGGAGGGTCCGTACACTACTGATCGCAAACCGGATGCATCACCCACGATCATCGGTGATGAGACTGTACATCCCGCGGAAGTGCGGGGGTCGAGGCTTTTTAAATGCGAAGACCCTCCACAACCGCGAGATGTGTAGCCTCAGGGAATCTTTTTAAAAGTCAACGTGGGTAAGCACCGTGATGTGGTAGCAGTGGACAAGGGGCTCACTCCGCTCTCCATGGCTAAAGAAAACTGGCGCATACCTATAGTACTTACTACAGATGACCGCAAGTCGGTATGGTAACGCAAGGAGCTTCACGGGTGCTTCTATCGGGCTCTTCATGAGCCGGGTGTAGATTTCTTAGCGTATACCCCGTATCCGTATCCGTATCCTGGCTACGTTTTGGTGACCTTTTCGGGGAAACTGAAGGTTTCGTCTGTGCAATTATGGTTGAAGTTATCTTGACGAATAACTATCTGAGACATATTATGAAGGACGGGACGGTTGACGTGTGTCGGGCATGCCACCGTCCGGGTGAGTCTAACAGACATATCATCGCTGGTTGTTCTCGTCTGGCTAACGGCGAGTACTTGCACAGACATAACCAAGTGGCCAGGATTATTCACCAGCAACTTGCTTTGAAACACCAACTTGTGGACTCTGAGGTACCGTATTACAAGTATGTGCCTGACCCAGTTCTCGAAAATAACCATGTCACGTTGTACTGGGAGCGATCTTTCATTCTGACAGGACTATTGTCGCCAATAAGCCTGATATAGTGGTGATAGATAGATTAGCGCGCCGCGCAATGATTATCGATGTTACCATTCCACATGATGAGAACCTCGTGAAAGCTGCGAAAGAGAAACCAATAAAATATCTCGACTTAGCACACGAGCATGTTGACATGTGGAATGTGACCTCGGCTGTCATTGTGCCGATTGTCGTAATGGCCAATGGCCTGATGGCCGAAAGCCTCGACCAATATCTCTCGAGGCTCTCGTTAGGCGGTTGGATCAAGAGCTTGATTCAGAAGGCAGTACTCCTCGATACGGCTCGTATTGAGAGAAGGTTCCTGTCTCTGCAGCCTTAATACATATTTTTATTTAAGGAATATTTAAAAATGTAAATATTTAGATAAGAAATAAAGATAATAAAAGAAATAATAATAAAGGGTTTCCCAATAGGGACGGGTCGATGTCAGCCATACTATTTTGGTGGGATCTGTAAAATCTGTTGTATATTATGCAGTCAGTGATGCCAAATCACCATGGCAAGTTACACGGTTGAGCAGCATGTGCAAATGATAAAACTTTATTATCAAAATGGGTGTTCGTTAGTGCAAACGTTGCGCGCATTGCGCCCATTTTACGGCAGACGCGGTGGCCCTTCAAAGTCCAATCTCCAACGATTGCTGACTAAATTTGAGACGACCGGTTCGGTAAACAACCAAGCAACACCTTTACGTCAAAAGAACGCCAGATCGGCCGAGAACATCGCCGCTGTACGTGAGAGTGTTCAGGAGACTCCGAGGCAGTCGATTTCTCGCCGTGCTCAAGAACTCGGCCTTTCGCAGACCTCAACTTGGAGAATTTTGCGTCTGGACTTGGGTCTGGGTAGCGAACGACACAATCGACATTCTGCATGAACGGTTTGAGGGTAGAGTTATCTCTCGCAGAGGTGACGTGTATTGGCCACCAAGATCGTGTGATTTGACTCCGCTAGACTTTTTCTTGTGGGGTTTTCTGAAGTCGCAGGTCTATGCCAATAAACCACATTCGACCGTTGCCCTGAAAGCCAACATAACGCATGCCATCGCTCGGATTCAGCCGGATCTATGCAGCAGAGTCATTAAAAATTGGACCTCTCGGATTCGTGCCACCATACGAAGCCGCGGCGGACATTTGAACGATGTCATATTCCATCCATAATGGCATAAATGGGCCTTTTAAATAAAAAATAAATTTCGTTAATATCTCACACACATCTTGTTTTATTCAATTTTAACATCGACCCGTCCTTGTTGAAAGACCCTTTATATCGTTTATTTACCAAATAGTGTTCTTACATTTCCTAAAGTACAAATAAACTATACCTAAAATTATTGTTACAAGGGAAACATCATTTTATTTTTAGGGTTCCATACGTCCGAATTTCTGTTACCCAAATACGGACGTTTAACGGAAATAAAGGAATTTTGAATATGGGGATCACTTTTGGGGGCAAATAACTATGTTACTGGCACTTAATAAAGAGTCTGGGTATGAAAAATGAGTTAATTCCAAATTCGAAACTTTTGCTTTTACATACAAATAACAATCCCTTATTCAGTTTGTGACTTTTCGTAGGTTTGCTGTAAAAAGGTTATCAGACAACTAAAACTAACTTCTCGTTATTTTAGTAGAATAATTTATGTTTGTCGCATAATCCTGCCTTATTGTGACTTAAAACAGATATCTTTGTGTCTATTGTAATGGCAGAAAAAGCAATAAGAGCTAGTAAAATTATAGCGCTGCTGGAAGAGGGGTGTAGTCAATGTTACGTCTCACTGCGATTAAACGTCAGTCGTTCATCTGTCCAAAGAACCTGGACTCAATACGAAGAGGTAGGTTCCGTTCAGAGAAGGCAAGGTTCTAGGAGAAAACGTTGCATACAACCACGAGACGACCGCTTTTTAGTGACTCAGGCGCTGAGGAACCGCAAATGCAGTTACATAGACCTCAAAAGAAACCTTGAAGAGGTATGAGGAGCACAAGTTGGCCTATGGACTGTGAGGAGGAGGCTTTTAGCGGCTGATATACGCAGTCGACGACCAGCGTGGCCCCCCAAAATATTCCGTGAGCATTGGATTGTTTGATTGAGGTTCGCTAGAAATTGCCTGTCTTGGACACTAGGTAACTGAAGTAGCGTACTCTTCTCTGATGAGGCTCGAATTTGTCTGCATGGTGAGGACCGATGTCGGCGAGTGTTACGAAGACTAGGGGAACGCTATGCCGACGTGTGTTTTGAAGAAATCACCCCTTACGGTGAAGGGTCCATTATGTTTTGGGCGGGCGTAACTTCCAGCTATCGTACCGAGATAGTATTAATTGAAAATGGCTCACTAAATGCGCAAAGGTAGATAACTGAAATCCTTTGTTAACATGCACAACCCGCACTGACTGCCATTTACATGGACGTTAATGCTCGGGCTCACCGTTCTGGCGACGTAAATGCTTATATGCAAGAGGTCAGTATTCGTCGTTTGGATTGGCCAGCGCGGAGCGCTGATTTTAACCCAATTGAGCACATCTGGGACCTCCTAAAAACGCGAGTACGATCTGTCCAACCACCTCCACAAAATATCAGGGAGCTTAAACGTGTGATCTCGGCTGAGTGGGAACACATTCCACAAGACACCATCAAAAGCCTGGTGGAAAGCAGGCCATGATTACATGGCATAATCGCAGTAATGGGAGATCATACTCGTTATTAATTTTTGTTTTTTATTGTCTTTTTTTATTAAAATACCATAAAAATACTCTTAGTCTTAATTTCGAGGTATTCCACTCATAGCACCGATTTCAACTTCATTATACCAATAAAAATGTCCCTTTTAACACGGCTCTCTGTTTACATTGACTAAAACACCGATTCCAGGATTTAAGTGTTAAAAACTATAGTTTCATTGATAATAAGAAATTTCTAGACATCTAAGGTAATGAAATACTATAAATATTAATATTATCAATAGAAAAGTCAATGACTGTAAGGTGCCCGTTTTTTTTTGCAAAGGAGTGTATATGCTAATTTAGTGTCAGTAACTTGATAGGTGGAGTTGAAAATATTTGACAGAATTATAACTTTATTTGTCACTAGCTGTGCCCCGCGACTTTGTTCGAAGGGAAGTCGTAAGATACATAATATACTAAAATAACACAACACTTTAATAAAACCCCCGACCCGCCGCGTTGCATCACCCGCATATAGATGAAGCTGTAATATATTATATTTTTAGCATTAAATTAGCTTTTGGATCGTTATTGAAAGATGTGATTGTATCATGTTTAAACAAAATAAAGCAGATGAAGAAAGGTAATCTCGTTTGTATTGTTGAGCTTATGCTTAACCTCTCGAATGTCTTATGTTACACAGTACAATACAATGCAAACGAGAATGTTTTGATGTATGCAGATTTCTTCGTAAATACTATGATAACAAGGGCGAATTCTCTGAACCAAACTCTGTTGTGTGATAACTTTCGCGATATTTTTCTAATATAAGCACCAGCTTAGTAGGAGGTGTTTGTATGAAGATTCATCCCTATTCTTCGTTAATGATTACCGCATAATTATAAAGTTTACGTTCATAAACACTTACCAATTTGGGGCACATCATAGGGTCGGTTGGAGCGCGAGGCTCGTAACATCATCTGGCTGGCTATTTCCGAAGGCAGCTGATGCGGAGCGCGCTTGTTGGTGCGCGTGCGACGGCGCTCCTTGCTGAGCGCGCCCGGCGGCAACGGTGGCGGTGCGTGCGCATACTCGGCGCCTCCCTCAGCCTCGAACAGCTCGCTTAGCGGCCGGGAGCGCGCCAGCTCGTGGCCGCTGCGCCACTCAGCCGGGTAGCGGCGCGGCGCCGGCTCGGCTGCCGAGCGCAGCGCCAGCGCCGCCAGCACTGTGGTCACGCAGCACACGCGCATGCTGACCGCGCGCGCCCCCCACCACACGGGCATCGCCTGCTACTAAGTACACCACACGATGAGAGCACCCGCTGGGCGCATGCCCGACCACATTATTCAACCTTCACCGCTTATAGACGGACTTTTTCCTTTTCGCTTCAGTTCAGAGGTCTCAGGATGAGACTTATTCTAACGTTTATTGACGTCCTTTATCTGAAACAAACGAAAAATATTTGAAATCAACAGACTGAAGACGCATTGTTATTTTACTGGCTACGTGGTTTTGGTCGCGATTTACGGTAAAGCAATAAAAAAATCATGTTCCAAGGAAATCAGTTCCAAAGTTTATGAAAGTATCCTGCCATTCGCCCATTGTAACTAAATTGCATTATACAAAATAAATAATATAAAAATATAGAAATGTAGAAGGGTTGAGATTGAAGCAGTAGCCGTAGCCGGGTCTTGTGGTGAGCACTTGAAATCCGGAAGTCCAGGAAACGGCAGGTGATGGGAGTGCTTCAACGCCCTACGCCAAGATGGAGGTAGGCGTTAACTATATCCCTTTCGGCATGTGTAGCGCTGCGCTACACACCGTCGCCCACCCTGGTCTTCTCAAACAGTTCTTTGAGAGGCTTGAAATTGAAGAGCCTGTCTTCGAACGAGCTCGGCCGTACCGAAGTCAACATTTTGTCGGTTTACACACTAACTTTACACGTAAAAAAATAATTCATTAAAACACGTACTTATCACATTACTACTTTCATCCCCTATATCAGCCCCTGCAGGAGTATTTTTGAAACAAAAAGTAGCCTATGTTCTTTTCTAGGATGCCATCAATCTCTTTGCCAAATTTTATCGAAATCCGTTCAGTGGCTTAGGCATGTAAAGGTAACATACAGACAGACAGGCAGAGTAACTTTCGAATTTATAATATTAGTATGGATAGTATGGATATATAATTATTTAAGTAATCTAACGACCTTAAGAAGGTGGCTGGGACAGTCTGGGTGCGGAAGGCGGAGGACAGGGTGTTGTGGCGCAGCCTAGGAGAGGCCTATGTCCAGCAGTGGACTGCGATAGGCTGAGTTGATTGACTGATTTAAGTAATAAGTATATGAGTATGGATGTGTGTGCAAACGAGTATGATGTAAGCTACGTTAAGTCTAGTTTAATGTATTCCTAGACTAAAATGATTCTCGTGGCATTGGTGTAGACCCAACACAACATACCGCTGACATTACCGTTGAGGATACTGAAAATGTGCAAAGTTTTACAATAAAAACAAATTAACTGTGGTCTAAGTGCGGCTTACGCGTCTGTTTCAGTATGAAACTTTTTCCTTAATCTCATTTATAAGGCTGACTGAAGAGAACCGCGAAGTAGTATTAAAGAACTCGTAATGAATTACATACAGCGTAACTAATCGCCGACTATCGTATTCATTGTAACACACTTTGACTCAATTTGTTTCATGAGCCATAGTGTAATATTCAATTACTTCTACGCAGTTTTCTTGTTTGTCATGGTGGGATCTGCCTAACAAATATTGTTCTTAAGATTGGATACTTCTGTTATAACAAAATTGGAATGTATTATTTAGTATGTTGATATTTTGCATCACATCTCAGCCTTAGCAAAGTTTTATTTGTGGAGTAAAATATTCAGATTTCGCGCTAGAGTCACGTCTCGAACGTGTGCGAGGAAACTTGTTATCATCATCTTCGTTGTACAACCATCTACCATGTGAGATTGTAATGTTTACAAATGCTCACTTTAGCAGAACAGCCATAAAGTTGTCGGCGCAAAGTGTGAGGAAAGCTTAGTTCTGTGGCAATAAATAATGAACATACATACAAAGAGATAGTGTAATTTTGCGACAAAACTTGCTACTCGCTGGAGAGTAGCAAAATCACCGAGACGGTCAACAGACAGGTAACAGGTTGATAACATAGTTGTAGTAGTTCGGCGAGGGGAAGCGTGACGGCGTCACGGGTCGGCGCGCACCGGCCAGCGGCTCTGCGGTCACTAATCCGTTTGCTTTATAGCGTGGCATTGGCGCCTATTCTGTACGGCACTGTATAAACTAAATGCAAACCTGAAATATTGACGCCTTTTACTGTGTATGGAAATCACAAACGGAAAATAAATTGAGAAAACCGAAATGAAACTAAATAAAGAGCTGACTTGGTTCATAAAAGGAAAACTTTTGGTTCTGTCTAAACATGTTTGAAAGTTTTAACTAAACATAATTTAATAGTGTTTGTTCTTCTTTTAGTTAATTTTCTTCTTTTTTGTTTTATCCACACATACTTGGAATAATATAATTGTATTATTTTGTAATGATGTAATCATGATAACATGCCTAGATAGGTACTGCAACATTGAGCAGTTAATAAGCAGGCGGGCCATCTGATGGTGCCTACGTGGTCAGTGCCGCCGCCTGCAGATACCTGCAATTTCAGAGGCATCGCAGTTACTTTATCCTCTTAGAGACGAAATTGAAATGTCTCACACGTGCTTGTAACTACTTCGGCAGACATACTTATAAAATGAGTATTTTGCCGGACAAGCTTTTTCACAAAGAGCTCTTCTACTACACCTTAACTAATTTACACCTTATTTGATATATGATGAAATATATGTAAGAATAGTCTGGGCCGACTGGACTCAAATTGCGAGTACAAAATAAAGAACGCCGCGGACTGCCTCGATCGTTGGTCTAGCAGTCATTACTGCTACTGCTGAGCAATGAGGCCAGAGCACTATTCCCGGGTCGGTCAAAGTGTTATTAGGTTTTTCTAACTGGAATTTCTCAGTAGTGAATTTGTGCCCGAATGATGGCAATAGGCTTGCCCCCTTATTACAAGGGACTTAAACATAAGTGGTGAAATGTGGGTGTACTGTATAGGTACACCTCTGCCTAATCCTTCGGGGAATACAGGCGTGATTTTATAGTATGTTATGTCAAAATAAAGAACTAGCAATATTGGTTTCATAAACATGGGTACCTAGTATATGCATAAATGATGAAGCTGCTATTTCGTTGGATAGTGTCCATCACTATTAGACTATTGTGAATGTAGGCAGTGATCGTTTGTACATGGAACCACGAACCACCTGTATCGCGTAGGTTTTAAATGTCACACCGGTGTTAACTGGTGACAGACACTATGCCTACCGTCCAGTGTGCCACTATCTGTGGGGTTTAGCGTTTGTTTCGCTTTCGACAGATTTTTGTCAGTTTTTGAATCATAATTGTGGAGATTTATGGTAATTGATTGGTTTGTGGTCGTATGTTTTGTATAACACTTTACAATAGTGGTAAATCTGGTGCTAATAGAAAAACAAACTAATTGAGATTTTATACAGCTGCAGGTAATTAGAAGACCTATGTTTAGTCGGGAAAAACTGCTGAGGGTTCAGCTTTGAAGTTTTGAGTTTCCTATCATATCTGCTAACTCTTCTATCTCAGTGCAAAAATTCAAAGTAATTGACCTTCATAACAAGCAACTTTCCTCATATGGGATCCTAATTGTTAATTGTTAATAAATACATTGCGGTTAGTCTCGGCTTGGAGCGCTACTCGCTACTTTATCTTTCCTCTTCACATTACTAAGCCACTGATGAGCTCCATAATTCGTCAGTAAACGAAGTATATTTTCATAATTTATCACACATACGTACTAATAAAAGCACGATGATTAGTACTTGGTTAATTTTTAATTTCTCGCCTATTGTTGCGTTACGCGTATACCAAATGTTTCTCGAGACTGTTCTTGTTACCATGATAATGAATACGAAATTAATTTTGGTTTAGCACACAAATACAATTCATTTTAGTGAAATGTCTATCCATCAACGCTAATTGTTGCATAACAATTACTTGGAGGCGTCTGACGATGAATAATCCACAATCCAGTGATCCGACAGTATCCATTTACATCTCATAGCTCTGTTTTTTAATGTTCATTTACAATCAGCAATTAATTACATATTACTACAGACTGCCTCGTTGGTCTAGTGGTCGCAAGCACTACTGCTGAGCATGAGGTCCTGGGTTCGATTCTCAGGTTGGGCAAAGTGTTATTGGGTTTTTCTATCTGGAATTTCTCAGTAGTAGCACGGAGTCTGGATTTGTGCCCGGTAAATGGCAATAGGCTCGCCCCCTATTACATGGGACTTAAACATAACTGACGAAATGTGTGTGTTACTATAGGAACACCTCTGCACCCTTCGGGGAAACAAGGCGTGATGTTATGTTATGTAATTACAGATTATTAATATTACGTTATTACGTTGCGTCTGTTTCACGGTAAAGGAGGTTTCATCCCTTAATACCAAAAGGGCTTGTGTATGGTCCAGAAATATTAATTATTATCAGTAGGTAATAGCGGCACTATTAATTATCTGCTCTAATACAAATGTTACACAAAAAGTTTTGGTTCTCATGTGGCTTCTGATAAATGTAGATAGGGCTGCGGAAAGACTCTAGAACTCAACTCCGAGGCCGCACTGCCAGTATCAAAATTTTATATTTACTGTGCTAACGATTGTAGGTCGTTGCAAAAGTGTAAAAATGCTGATGATAAAAATAACACTATTTAAGTTAATACTTTTGCTCACTTACTGCTTAGCAAGTTCCAACTTGTACCAAAGCAAATAAAATAATCGAAAGCTTTGTTGCAAACTTGTACCTACGTCAAATAGTTTCGAACACATAAACGGACACGGAAGTGATTACTTATGTGTTTCGTTTTGCCAATTTTGGCACAAAATACTAAAAATGATAAGGTTAAACGAATCTGATCGATGACGTTTCTTATGGTCAGACGAAACGAAGATGGACTAGCAATATAGTGTTGTTCATAGTTTTTCAGATAACCATTTTTTGATTCCTAATGGGAACTAGTAATATAAACACTTCAAAAATCGGTAAAGAAGTGACAAGCGGCGAAATTAGCTTATCTCATCCCGTAGGAGGTAACAGATCATCACATCTACCCACAGTACAAGCGATGGGCGTAGCAATGAAGGCCGAAGGCATTCATCTATCAAAGAGGACGTTGTAACAATCACCTTTGGTAATTGGCATACAGATAGCTTATAAAAATGTGTGGTCATTAGGAGGACGTCGCTACCCTTATTATTGATGTAATCGCCTTTTATAACACCCACGAGCGGGAAAGGGAAGGTGTGACTATTCTTTACCAGCAACTACAGGAAAAGTTAGCGTGGGTTTTCAGAAATAATAAATAGGATATAATATTTTATAAGGAACTAGTACCTATCACTTTATGCATCCTGTCTGTAACGAAGTAAAGGTTCTTGTTCTTAGAGGTGCAAAAGCAAGGTGTGGCCCACAATCTCTTCATTACACAAATGAAGGTTTGGTAGTGGGCCGTACCTAAAAATGCTTTTGGCTGAATCTAACTTTAAAATGGGAAGACTGGGAATTGGCGAGAAGGAAGAAATAAGAGGGAAAATCTATGAGATTCTGTATTAGGTCTTAACTAAAATACTTGCTTTTAGATTCGCGCGAACTTGTGCTCAAACACACTTGAAACGAAATTGGCGGCGATTTGAGCTTCAGAAGTTAGTCCGCGTCAATACACTCGGCGCCGTGACGGCACTGAATTTGTTAAGAAAGTCGTCAGTACTTGAACACCACCCGACGTTGTTCCGCTTCAATACATTAATTTAATAAGTCCGATAATAACTCTGGGTCAAAGCGAAGAAATGCTTATAAAGGAAGTTTACCCAAGGATTCCGAAATCAAATCACCGAATTTGTTGATTAGTTACTCCAACTTAAACTGTAGCAAAGGCACCAACGGCAACACGGGGTGTTTTGTACCTACAATAACAGTTTGGACAATCTTATAGATACCTATCATGTTTTGTTAACTAGTTTAAAGAGTGTTTATTATAATATCTATATCTTTGTATGGTTATATGTACTATTTATATGAAACACCCACTAATTGGTGTTGAAGCAGAAATCCTAATATTAGTTAAGGAATATTGAATCACAAAATCGAAGGGGCGTAATTAACATAAGCAAAAGCAGGAAATAAAAAAATATTTTAGCCTTTCTAATATATGAACACTGAATGCTAAAGGGCCGAAACCTGTGGCGTGGCTATATTTATAATCGGGTGGTGCGCGGTGGGCCGTTGACGTCATCGCGAGGGTCGCGAGCGCCGAGGGCTCGGGAGGGGGGCAGGGAGGCGACGGCGCGCCCTCCGATACGCACTTGCAAACTAGCACCTCCATGAATGGAGGAATTAAATTATCCTTAGCTGCTGCGCGCCGAATTTACACGGACCTGATTTGGAACGCCAAAATAATGCCTTTTTAATACATATTTGTTCTGCAGGTTTACGATCTCGTGTGTTTATTGCCGCCGTGGCTCATTTTTATCCACCTGAGATGTTAGGGCGATAGACAAAAGCAGTAAACAGCTCTGAAACGATATCACTTTCAGCTCGAGCTGTCTTAAATATTTATTGTTCAGAAAGAACAATGGAAACTGAACTACAAATTAAGATTAATTTTCAAAGGTTAGGTTTTCTATTGTTAGAAGAGCTTCACCCACAACATTCTAACCATTATAGACGTTTTAGATGGAGTGATTACCTGAAGACGAGGTAAGAGGATCATGGAAACAATTTACTTTGACGGGCACCGTAACGACCTGCCATAAATAAACTGATACATATTTAAAAACTGACGTGTAGTTAGAACTGTACATGTTTAAAATCGGTTTTGATTGCTTTGCATAAACTTCGAGAAGCTTAGGAGAAGGACCTTATGTACATAATGGTGGTACGTAAAATGACACTTTTGTTCTTCGATCCACAAACGGGTTTGGATGCATCGAATCAAATTTCACTTGCTACATTTAAAAATAAAGTACAATCGAATTACGAAGCTCCTACTCTTTGATGTTACGTTTGTTACGTTTTAATTTATTCTGATTTAGGTGAAATATCAAAGTATATTTGTACGACGTCACTTGGTGAGAAAGTGGAGCATCAAGCGTCACAAAGTGGACGGCGACCGATTCGTCGAGCGCCTCCAACCGCCATGCGCGAAGGTGCGCGGTGCGTGCGCTTCAGTAAATTGGTCTGTTCCGTGTCCCCACAATAATTCTACTTGATGTCGGTTTCAATTCAATTATACGTATCACGCAACACGCTGCTTAACCAAACTACGGATAAGAAACTATGCAAATAACAAAACTTTTATACTGAAATAAAAATGATCGTGAAACTATACTTGGGCTTGCTAGGCTTTTATCAACTATCAACTACATTAATACCGTCTATGGTGAGGAGTTATTTCTTAGTTCATTATAATATAATAACATACGTATATAATACTTACTTAAGAAGACCAGTAACAAAGCCACGTACGTGACTGGTGTTACGACGACTACATTTTCTTGCCAACGTAACAAAATAAGCTGAGATGTATACTGCTCAGTAAGCTTGTATAAATCTGTGAAGTGAAATAGTAACATTTTTTCATTCCTGCAATTTATTTGAGGTCATGTTCCGTCTATTACGTATATGACTCAACTCTTCGGTGCTTCAGGGATTTCATTTTTCCTTGTAAGTCTTCCATACATCAAGAAGAATCGATACTTCCCATGAGCTCCAACTTTTGAGATTACATTTCATATAATATGATCCTGCTTTTTATTATTATGGATGGTTTTTATTTCTGTTTCAATCATACAAAAAATATGATTAAAATAAATTACATTATAATTAATGTAATTTATTTCAAGCATTAGGTATCGTCGGCTGTTATTCTGATTGTGTTACAATTCCATTAACTTGAGTATAGCAGTATACACATTTCATATATTAATTAGTTGGATAACGGCTTTTATATTCAGGATCTTATCAGCCAACATTGCACTAAAAGCTGTGTGTTTAATTAAACCGTGATATGTATCTGGTTATATTGTTCTGCTAGTTGTTCTGAATGCATGGGTTCATCCTGATTTGTGTAATTTGTGTTATTCATTTTGTAATTTCAACAGAAAGAGCATACGAACGAGAAAAGATTAACCGTTTTAGGAAAAATCTAATATTGCCAATAACTTTTACGTATTGATTGATAGGGGCAATAAGTAGCGACATGTGTCATATCAGATATATATCAGCGACGTTGGCGCTACGTGGAGCCGGCAATCATCACGCATGAGATGGTTAAAATGCGATCAAGTATCTCGCATATTTATTACCACTTGCGACATGATCTTAATATATCATGAAACATTTTTATATAATAATTGATTTGATCCAACCAAACTAAGTATATTCGGTTCCTAAATACAGTCGTCGGTACTTAAGGTCTTATGTAGGTATACTATTTAAACTACGAATATCAATATACGCGGTGCGCGCACGTCCTCTTTTTGCTGTGTCCCATTGCCGCACCAATGCTGGTCTGCGGGCGCCTCTACGTCGCTTGTGCAAAAACTATAATGATTTTTGTTCAGAAACTACAGAATTAGATTTATCCTCAGTGTCAGCAAATATATTTCGTTCTGCTTTGTTAAAAAAACTTAAGGATTCCGATATTATTTGAACAGTCTTGTAGTTTTACTCGCATAGATTGTTCATTAGTAAAGTGTACAAGTATATAAAAAAGGGAGGGGGTAAATAATCAGAGGGCATCAAAAAATTCATCCGCATCGCTGTCAACAGGAAAAGTGCCCAGAAGGCTGGCAGCATTGCCACGTTGTATAGCAATGCTGATTCTTTGGCCAAAAAATAGGCCAGCCCTCTGGTCACGTGTGGAGTCGACCAACCGCCTGGCGATGTCTCGAACATATAAGTCCCAATAAGACTGGAGTATTTGCGCCGTTTGAGGTTTTCCGCACCCGCAGCAGTCGCTCCAGCACAGCCTGCCGTGCTAGGAAGATGGGATGGCGCAAGGGTGTCGACACACGTTACATCCCACACCAAAAGTTATGTTGTAAAGTTATATGAATTGTATATGCTGTGGATAACGGTGTGAGTTTCACATTTATATAATATCTTTATTTATATTATTTGCACAGATATAATGTGTTACTGTTTGTTTGTCCCAAATAAAATAAATAAATAAATAAATACCGCCTTCATCATATTATGAATTATTAATATCGAAAGAATATGTTGTTCTTCTCCTAAATGTATGTATGTATAGCGTCAGAGGAGAACACAATATGTCGAGACATTGTGGATGTAAATGATATGACGAACTCCGCCAGCAGCAATGTCTTCATTGTGCTGCCAACCTACTTGGCAGACCTTTACTTTATGCTAAACTTTCTGAAAGTAAAGCCATTTCAGCATCTTTTCTAGAAATGTTTTTAAACTGACCAATGTTTGAAGTAGAATAAAATTAACACTATGTTTCTTTGTGACAAAATTAGCAGTGATAGTACGTTTTCTTGTTCGAATATAAAGTTTGTATAGGTACGTTCAACCCTCTCAGTGTGTGTTCTTAGAATTGTCTATTTATCGTGTTCTTAGAATTGTCTATTTATCGTCCTCGTAACATAAATAAATTAAGTAATTATAGTCGTACTTTAGTGATAGCACTAAATTAGTTATTTAATTTATAAGCACTCACTTGAAACATAATAATTGACTTAAGCGACACTAGGATTCCTAAACCAAATACATATTTTATTGAATAGTGTCCGTATTCGCAAACGATTGCTGCTGATCAATGAACGTAAATGTGCCAATACATAATAGTGGTGTCGGGCAATACATAAGTCATCTGTGCGACTACGCAGCCGCTTGCACATTATTGTGATCTGTCATCGTGATAGACATTTGATTGCTGTAAATGGTTTTACTTCCCGGTTGCTTACATTTTATTATAAACTAGCTGTGCCCCACGACTTCGTTCGCGTGGAAGTCGTAAGATACACAATATACTAAAATAACAGCCACATTTTAATAAAACTCCCTCGTTCCCTTGACCCGACGCGTTACATCGCTCGCCCGCGCTATTACCTCTTTTTCGCTTAGTGTTCTTTCTGACTTTTTCTTTTTGCTGGGCTCCTAAAGGTCATAGCGTGATTTTAAATAGCCTTTAACTATCCTCGATAATTGGGCTACCAAATGCAAAAAGAATTTTTCAAATGCGACTTTTTGTTTACAATTTCATGGGATTTTTTTTTGCGCGGAACCCTAATTATTTTTCTAAAATAAAAGTAGCTTAAGTTACTTCCCATAATATCAGCTATTTGCCAGTGAGAGTCCCGTCAAAATCGGTCCAGCGGTTTCGGAGATTAGCCGGAACAAACAGACAAAAATTTTAAAAAATGATTTTTTGTTATAATTTAAGAACTGTATATACTTTCTTATGAATTTAGTAAAAGGTTGTTATTTTGACATCACAAACAGACACTTCAATTTTATATTTTGTATATATAGATAAAGCGTACGCGCAACAATAAGATATGTAGGATAAGTGTCGTAATTGCTGTTAATGTAATTGTATTAGGTAACATGACTCGGACTTGTCATTGAGGAAGTAATTAAAACGCACGTATACGACAAGGGAGTGAATTCGTCCTACATCTAAATAATACATATATTATGTAAATAGAGATGTGAAGTGGCCGAGTCGTCGGCGTGCCGAGCGTACAACATTGTGCCGCTAACCTAATTGGCGGCGATTCTTCGGGAAATGTAAATTTTATGAGGATCATGTTCCCTCCTCATTCCCTCCACATTCTATTCAGTAATGTCTCTATCTACACCGTAATTAATTGTTAAGTTGATCTCGACGATGGTTGGATTTGTCTCGGGTGAAGATGCTTTTGCATGTTCTATATTGCCAATAATATGTATGTATGTAGATGACCGATGTGACTGCGCGGGTAAGGTACGATCAGGTTGACTGAGATGGTGTTGTCTTTGTTCTCGCATATCACCTACTGTCGATCGGACGGGTTGAATGATTGAAGGTGTTTGGGGTAAGATAGTTTGGGTAGGCGGGAGTGGGCGGAGGGCTCGTGCCGTGCGTCAGGCTAGAGCTTTGTTTGCGTAGGCTCAAACCTCAAAACACCAGCACTAAGTCGCGCCGCCGCTATTCACTGGACATTTCAATAGATTTTCTTGCGGTGTGAATCTCTGGCTCTACGGATTATTTAGGGAATCTACGTAGCTTTTGTCTTAGCTACATCGCTTTAGTGAGGTACATAGGTACTGTCTAGTTAGGTGGTGTTGGTGTCTCTACTTACTTTGCAACAAAAATAATGTATAGATAGGTACACTCCCCCAAATTAGAACTTTTTATTTCAATCGATTACAAACTTAGGTACTGCAAAATGTCTATGCTAAGCTAATAAAATAAGGTTGTTTCTTTGTTTGAACGCGCTAATCTCTAGAACTACCAGTCGGATTTGAAAATAATATTTTAGCATTTGAAAGCCCAATTCTTGAGAAAGGTAGGCTATTAAACATCACGCTACAACCCTTAGGAGCTGAGCAAAAAGAAAAAAGTTAGAAAGAACGCTATGAGAAAACGAAGTAGTAGCGCGGCCGGGAAATGTGGCTGTTATTTTAATAATATTGTGGTGTCTTACGAAAGAAATCACGGGCAGAAGATAGTACATAAATTAAAATACATAGCTAAGTACGAGAGAATACGTACCGTAGAAATACCATGTACATTCCCAAACATGTATAGCTAAAACTAATTTCCTTTGGAAAATCTTTGAGCAAAGATTTATGCATAGCGGGACGACGATGTTTGCGGATGTTTAAGATGTTTATTTACTATCAGGCTTGGAAATATAACATATTTGTAGCTAGAAAAGCAATAAGCGAAATAGCCTGAGGTAAAGCGGATTGAATTATATTAATTAGGTGTATAAGTTTTACAGTTTGTTCCCGTTGCTGCGAAGAAGTTATCGCAATCACTTTCTAATTATAGGCCGTTGTTCAAGATTATTCAGCACTATATTTTGATCATTGATCACTTTACAAACGTTTCGATTCAGTATTTTAGCAGAGAGTCAGAGCAAAAAAGGATTCACTGACGATTTCGTATTCGACACGCGACCGTTACGTTACGATACGTTGTAAATACCTATCTTATATCTTTTCATCCACCATTGTTGGAAATTGACGGGTGGAATGTGCGCCTTTTATCTCTTGTTCACCTGACACAGAGGTGGCAACCCTAGGTAAGCGGAATAGAGATGTGCAATATGTTTTGTTTGCGCACGGTTTCACAACCACAAATCAAGTTGGAATGTTCTGGATTAAACGCTTACAGATTGCACTTTGTTGAGTTTGTGCACACGAGAGTGTTTTGTAACACAGTTATACAAATATATTGACCTAAAGTTGGACTTAACTGTTTCTATTTGCTCTAACATTAAAACCTTTTGTGGCAACACAATAACCTTTTTTATCTTATAAACGTCTTCATATTCTGCCATGAGAATTAAGTCAGCTAAAGCTAAAGATTATATTTGCATTATAAAAGACGCAAGTGTTTAGTTCGGTTGCTACTGTTCAATTAAGCCCACCTGAGGTTGTTAAGGTTGAGGTTGTTGAGGTGGGTGTTCAAGATTGAATAATACTCTCCTACCCAGCTGTGTAAGTAGGTATGATAAATGCATCTAATACAGTCACCTTTAGCTTACATACAGGGGTTAACGAGAGCGTGCACCTCTAGTATAACTGACTGCGCTAGCTTTAAAGTAATTGTAGTACATTAACTAATTTGGCTTTCGAAAAATGTATGTGTAGACAAATTAAATCATTAGTGTAGTAAAATATATGTGCCCTCATGTATTCAAGTTTTGAAGCAAGCTGAGTCGAGGCTCCATTTCGTGGCTATTTAGGTATTATAATCGAGCATTGTTGGCACTCACATGCACATTGTGAGCTGCGCTTTGCATGTCAATGATCTCAGTGTGTTAGAGCACCGAGGTTGTGCGAGCGTTGCGAAACACGTTGTCACATATTTTTATTAGCTTCACGCTTTTATATTATGTTCTCTTCTACATAATAAGCATTAAATTGCTTCTGCTGGTTACTTAGCAAATCATTACTAGGGGAAGAAGAGTACCTACCGAGTATTATAGGGGTAAATACTACCTGGATTTTTACGTTGATTAAAATTAAATCTAATTATTTCTTTGCTATCATCACAATAAAATGAATGTGGGAAATATTCGTGGTTATGATTTTTTTTTCGTAATTGCTCCAAAAACTCGAACTTAGAATATGCAACTATAACAAAATGTTAAAACAAAGTTAAAGTTTTTATTTGTTAAACATAGGTGTAAAAACAGGTGTTATATATAAAATAGGTACGGAGATGTTTTGCCGTTAACCTACAAATATCAAATATGAAAATGAGAAAAAAAATAGTCAACAAAGCCACAATAAAAGCATTGGAAATTTCTTGTTGCAGCAACTAAATATTTTGCCACCATCACAGAAAGAATTTATACGCATAACAACTTTTTTATTGTTCGACGTTTATTGACCTGGGGAAATTTAAGCTTTGTCTCAACAAAATACGTTTACATATTTGTGATAGTGGACCGTTGTAGATGTATTTCAGTATAAATTGTTATTGCATTCAGGTGTAAATAGTTGTTGTCTAAACAAATGAACTATAACTGTAAGGTACGTACATTTTGTCAAATAAACAACGCAATTATTTAGCAATGAGAAATTTGTCACAGTGTCAATGTTACTTGGATGTGTTTTGAGTTCCATTGCCATTGTGTGTCGGGCGTCGGAACAGAACACAAGGCACCTGGTATATTATTTAAAACTGGAAAAACTACGCGGAAAACCAAAAACTATGATTGATTTAGATTGTTTGTGCGGTTGTGGTCAGTTGTCCATAGAAATACTGAAACTACTATTATACTGGTAAGTGGTCCCTTCAGGGTATTATTGTGTATATTCTTCTGTGGTTGTGGTGCTGGCGAGAAAAAACAGTTATTGTTGTATACTTTCCTACCGATTGTGCGTAGGCAATATTAACAAGAATGGGAGAAAAATAATTGATTTTTAATTAAAAAAGGACTATTCGACGGATCTTGCTACTTTGAATTACCTGGCTCTCTATTTTGGATAACTGATTGCGCCTATTGATCGGATATTGACGACATGGATCGCTGTGTGAATTGTACTATTGCGACTGGTCGCAGTAACTCTATTGGCAGAAGAGTCTTGGACGATGAGTCGATTTTATCAGTTATTCGTCAGTGGCGTGCATCTCAGCCTGTAAGTACCTATTAAAATCGAGCTTTTAGCCTATCAAGCAAATAAAACCAGACGTATGTACCTACTGTTTAAGGTCTCCGGCGTCATGTCTGTCGGCTGTCTTTTTGATTATTGAAGAGGTTTATTAAATATTTCATACAGTAATGGTGTTTTATTTTACTTCCTCTTCTCCCTTTTTTAAAAGGTACTACTGCTTCTAAGTATAGGATTTTGGATGTAGAGACTTGTCTTCGACTGTAGCGACTGTCCAGGGCGTGCCAAACGTGTCGGATCTTCGACACGTCACACATGGAAGCTCTCTACTTGCACTCCATGCATAAAACCAATACACAACCGAAGCAATTCAAAAATATTTCGCAAATAACATCAAAATACTACAATGTTATAATGTAACCTCGCTTTTACTATATAACTTGATTCCTGGATAGCCAAATTTCACCAAATTTTCAGTGAAACCTTCTTGTTATATCCTCTTGCAAATAAGGCTAGTTTGATTGAGTGAACACCTGGGCCCAGGAGACTATGGAGTCGTTCCCTTCTCCGTTATTTCGAACCTGTAAATTGTTAGAAACATACAATGTTTTACTCATTGTGAGAATAAAGAAGTATTTGTACTAGCTATATCATGTGTGCCTAGCTTCAGGCATGTGAGTCGCTCTGAGACTAAACAAACCCACACAAAAGCTATTTATTCTCCAATTAACGTTACACTAACGAGAGAACTTTACCTGTTTCAACAACACATTATTGTTACTGAAATTGTATCTTCTAAGAATCTTTGTCAACAAACACTATCCGTCTTATTCCAAAACACGATCTAAATTTAGTACTGGGATTATTACTAGGTTTAAACCATGACTAAATAAAACGTTATTATAAAATTAAGTTTATCCTAGTTCATGAACTATGTAAGGTACTAAAGTTAGTCGGCCGAGGCCCCTAGTTTATCTATGGGACTAACTTCGGTACTAATTTATTTGAGGTTAGCGTTGATTATCAAATCCATCAAGTCATTGATGGATTTGCAAGATTTGGATATGCTAGAGACGTCTCGGCGATTTTACAGACATCGTCATCGTGTGAATCCTTTTGAATTGAGTGACGAAGATTTTAGATATAAGTAGGTTTAAGTTCACAAAACGTTTTGGTGACGTAATATAATAATAAGACCGTATATCTTTCGGTAACCATTTAGAGGTTATACTTATTATGCGTGTCATGATTTCTAAATATTAATATGATTTGTAGTGATTTCAAATAGTAAATATAAAATTGAAAGTATGTGATTTCCCTCAAATGATTTTTATATCGGTGTAGTCATGAAGTTTAAAAGTATCTCATTTGACAGTTACCGTAAAAGTACAGGTTTTTTAACGAAAGGGGAATGAAAACATGATGTTTGTTTGGAGCGTGGCGCCTGTTTTGCTAAGTTAGTTCTCTTCGAGCCTCGGAACCAACAGGTTATCTGTAAGAAGTCTAAAGTATATACTTTAAATTGTATAGTAAGTAGTACCAAGTTTGTATATGTGTGAGAATATAAATACAGCAATATTCGTACTGAAAAGGTGTATCAGTTCATGCGAATAAAAGAATTATAATTAAGTATTCTTGCTTGAAAAGACCTCAAAGAGGCCAACAAAGCTATTTCGTAGATTTTATTACCTCCAGCCCAGTGCTCGCCCATCCTTGGACACTGTAGGATAATAATGTGCAAATAGATAGTAAAACATGGTTTATGTTGGGTGAAGAAACACAAAAAATGCATTTTCTTGAGTTATTTTTAGACGTTGCAATATGAAAATGTATGACTTCAGTATAGCTCTTCGAAAAAATATTTACTTTGTATAACTTAATGTTCATAAATTTATGTGTAATATGCCAAACAAAGTGGTATTTTGCCTAACCTACTGTTACTTAGCCTAGGTAGGTATATTCATATAATTCATTTTCATTTCAGTTATTTCTGAACTTCGTAGGTGCGCTTTATAGCGCTCAAGTTTAAAATAGTCTTCCTTCTAAGAAAGTTGTGAGAAATTGTGTTATCGATGTCACTCCAATATTAACTTTCAGATTTACCTGATCCGAGAAAGAAAATCCTTTTCATTTAAGGAGAAGAGGAGAAGAGTTTTCTTCTACCTACATTGTATTCCCCAATAAAGCCAAAGGAAAGCGGCTTTTGTTTATAATTAACAAATGTTTTAAAAGTCAGTTGACTGAATGAAAAAATAATATTTTATAATGGTACAGTGACTTTTTTGTGATTACAGCCTAAAAAGAAAATGATAAAATAATAGAAAGATAAGAGACAATTAAGTAGATTACAGCCAAAATAAAATCTTGTATAACAATTGGCGTTTTGAGCAAGGTCGAGACGTCTGTGTTCTGTGACCTCCTGTCAGATAATTTTTGGCGAAATAATGTTCATGTAATATATCTATTTAAGAAAACCGTTAATGCTTAACTTTCTGATGTAAAATAGTAGATGTAGATGGAGTGGTTTACTTAATACGAGTAAGCTAGTCTAATTTTTTAAATGTGAATAGAAACATGTATGTATTAACAAATTGGTAGCATACATTACATTGACTCTATTGTATTCCATGTTAGTTCGTGCACGGAATATTAATATGTAAGTATTAAGAAGTTATTATTACGTTAAATCGATTAAATTAGGAAGTTTATTGCCGGCTTCACGGCGCGTGTGGTCGGCTCACCAACTTTGTAGTGTTCGTCAAACATTGCGTCGTTACTATCAAATAACTTTGTTGCCCCGCTATTCACGGCTACATTATACACCGCACCGGTGCCACTTCGGCACCCACATAAAGCCTAATTTTCAGGATCCCTACGTCAATTACGTAACGGTGCGTTTCACTTAAACTAGTTTAACAGTTATGCTTGGTGATAGACCCACGGTGAATCTACAGGCACGTCGTGTTAGCTTCCTGCTTATGAGCCAGTAATGAGGACAGATTTACCATCTTAACATAAAATGTCGGTTCGTTCACTTCCATTTTAACTAAGATAACATAAGATAATCATTTATTTGCTTAAAAATGAGTACAATACATACAACACTAATTATTGTCAACATGCAAGAGATGTAAAAACAGATTGAAAAACGTTTGCCTTAGACATTGGCACGAAAATATTAATAAAATAAAATAATGTATACCGTCACTCCGAGTCCAATTATTTAAAAATGTCATGATAATGAAATGTCATGATGATGGTCTTTAAAAATAATGAATTAAACATAATCAAAACCTTTCATCTAAAACCTCATTCATATTATAATAGCTTTATCTGCTAGAAAGTTAATTACTGTCTTTTTGAATGCTCTTCCAGCTTTTAGGTAGTTTATTATACATTTTGGAGCCACGCAAAAGATCCTTTTCCGCATAAGGGCTGTTTTATATTGATGTACGAGTAGGCAAATTTGACTATTGTCAAAGTTGTTAGTGAACCGATTGGCACACGCTAGACAAATACACAACACTAATAGTAGTGTCTCAAATATTCTAACTACGCAGTACCTATATTCATCAGTTATGATGTTAGTACTGAAACCATAGTCCTTTGTTGGAGATTTATTTTTGGAAATCTGAAATGGAAGTGCTATACTTACTATGAAAAATGAAACCCAATCCAATTCGCTTTACAGACATTGTCTAACCATTACCTTTTCTACTTCTCCGACAAGATGGCTCTAAGGCTCTAGATCTTCACCCATCTCACGTAAGATCGACTGTGACAAACAACCGAATGACCTACCTAAAAGGACCTAATTTTTGGTTGGAAGCGATACAATTAAAGCTTACTCTATTCATGGATAATTAATAACGACTACTGTCTCCTAGGGTAAAGTAAATCTAAATAAACTCAAACTCAAACTCTAAGCATTTATTTCAATTAAACCAATTACAGGCACTTTTGAACTGTTAAAGAGTCAGTCAGTTAGTCAGAAAATTGAAGCTAGTCACCCATTCCAAAACGTAGATCTCTATGGAGAAGAATGGGCAAGAAACTCCATGGAACTCCATGTACTGTCTTTTAAATCAAAATTATTAGAATTGAATTTAATTGAAACGTCTTTTAATCAAGGTATTTGGATTCGTAAAATTAAGTGAGTAATGCACTAGGGATCCGTTTTGTTCGATCCTAACAGAGTTTTTCTATAAGAGTTTTATCAGAGTTTTTTTATTTTAGATTCGACTCACGCATGTAGGTACATATGTATCTATTCCAGTCCCTACGGACGGACGGACAATTCTCCTAATTATAACCCATATTCCCTGCACATATTTTGTTGTCACGCGATGTGTCATTGTCAGACGATGGCTGGACCTTTCACTGGATATTAACATACCTAGCTTGTATTAAACAACACTTAATAAATGGATATTTCGAAGCACAACCTCACAGCCTTACAGCCTGATGGAAAATTTTTACAGGGTTTATGAATTATAGTTTAGTTGAGTTCTTTCCGTGTCTAGCGCTAGGTGGCGACGATCTGTTCCAAACACAGGGTGACTGGAACTGGATGACGGTAGCCGTAAATAATGTTAAAAAGTATTTGATTGTAGAGGCCTTTATTCAGCAGGGCACTGCTAAAGCCTGATTGATGATGATGACGTATGTATTGGAAATTGAGCAAAAAAAGTGACTTAAGTAGGTATTTATACCTAAAATAGTAGATTGTTTGTCACTATTTTAAAGGCGAGCTTAAAATATATACTATGAGAAAATAAGTAAGTGTTTACAATGTTCTCTGGACTTAATAAACTACTTTCCTTCTCACTCATTAAGGTCTCACTACTTGAGGAAGACACATTTATTTATAAAACTAAGTAAAATCTGAATGTGAGTAAACAATTACGAACGAAGGCGGATTGCATTTCGCGCGTTTTTTAGTTTTCACCAACTTTTTTTTTAATTTGTCTCGCGCGCGGTTTTTGTTATCATATAGCTTGTTACTTAGCCACGAGGAGCTCGTGGCTAAGTATTAACAGCTGCACGGGTCGATTCATGGGGTTAAGCTACGCTTGCCGGGGTTGTCCGTGGATGGGTGACCATCTTTATATACCGAGACTCCTCCGTGCCTCGGAAAGCACGTTAAGCCGTTGGTCCCATTCGTATATCTTTGACAGTAGTTACGGGTCGTCAGAATCCCGAAAGTCTGATAACCAGTCTTACCAAAGGGTATCGTATTACGGTATTACCCAGTTACTGGGTTGTGGAGGTCAGATAGACAGTCGCTCCATGTAAAATACTGGTATTCAGCTGCATCCGCTTAGACTGGAAACCGACCGCAACATAGTTGGGAAAAGGCTAGGCAGATTGATAGATAGCCTGTTACTTGTTCATACAATGTTCGAGATTAATCTCTTTGGTGATTGGAACTTTTACTAACAATATCCACACTCCAAATTCAAATCACTTTTAGGCCCTAGGGATTAAAGAGGTATTTTAGTCCCTGTTTACGAAGAATAAACTAGCTATTATTGAATAGATGGGATAAAAAATAAATTAACATCAAAAATCGTAAAGGAGCCTAATATACCAGCAGCCTGTAAGACGCTGAATAATAAAGAACATGTACAATTTTATAATAACAATGAAGGATAGAGTCCTTGAAATGTGATGTCTCTGAAGCCTTTGTCGAACACCACTCAAGGTCGCGATAACAATAGCTGCGTGGAGCTTAGGTTGGTCGCCTTTGGCTGAGCTGGCTCCTCTCACGGAACCTTGTAGAAATTCTAGTTACATTAGATTGCTATTTCCACGAACAGTAAAAGTATTCGTGTACTGTGTGGATTTGATAGCATCTTCAAAAAAAGAAGGAGGTTATCAATTCGACACGTATGTATAAACTAGCTTCCGCCCGCGACTTCGTCCGCGTGAAATTTTTTGTTCCCCGACCCACCCCATCGCATCACATCGCCTACCCGTGCTGTTACTTCGTTTTCGCTTAGCGCTCGTTATTCCTTTTTTTTAGTTCGGCTTCTAAGGGTCCTAGCGTAATGTTACATACCCTATAGCCTTCCTTAATAATTGGGCTTTATAATGCAAAAAGAATTTTTCAAATCTGACTTTAGTGACAGAGATTACCGCGATCAAACGGTCAATAAAAAATAAATAAAAAAAAACTTACATTATTAGAGCAAGCCGTATGTATAACGAAACCTGCCAGGAAGTTGATATAGATCTCTTTAATACTAATGTGTCTAAATTTAAGAAGATTCTTTGCCACCACTTTTTCGACAGCATAAAATAGACTGGCTTTATAATAATACACTTGCACTGTATAGTGAATTATTAATCATGTAAAAAACGCGAATGTAACGCTGTCTAATACCCAAGTTTCATAAGTTCTTATTTGTACATGTTAACTGTGAAAACTTGTAATTGGCCATCATCATGTTAGTATCTTTTACATTGTGTCTGCCTAGCTGTAAGTTTTCCGAAAACTTAAAATAAAATAAAATGTGTAGGTAACTAATAGACTAAGCGCGTTTTTCTTACTTTTACACCCGTTTTTTTATACCCGTCGTAATTTCTAAATGAAAAGTCCAAATTGAATAATTTAAAAAGGAATTTACATGTACTTAATCAAACTTGATTATGAAACTATTTATTTAGATAAGGATTAATACCATATTTATAATTTTTTTTTTTTTTTTTATGAAAACTCCTTCGCAAGTAATGCATTATTATATAACAAATTTGATTACCATTAAAAATGTTATAGTGAGCCAACCTTAAAAGATAGACATATACTATTGCGGACTTTTTTTTAGAACTTTTTAAGAGAAACAATTACGTCATACATGATGTCTGCGTAACTTTACCCGTTTACGCAGCGCACGCCATGGAGGCTCTCAAAAGGAATTATTTTTCCCCGTTTTCGCAACATTTTTCATTGATACTCCGCTTATATTGGTCGTAGCGTGATGTTATATGGCCTAGTCTTCCTCGATAAATGAGCTATCCAAAAATAAAAGAATTTTTCAATTCAAACTAGTAGTTCCTGAGATTAGCGCGTTCAACCAAACAAACAAACTCTTCAGCTTTATACAGGATAACTTTAAAAGGAATGCGAATATTTCAGGAGGTAATCAGGTGCATAAAACTGCACAACTTTCCCCAAGGAGCAAAGATCGAAATCTTAAAATTGTTTAAAAAAAAATTTATACCTAGTCTTGCTATAAATACTGAAACAAAGAAAAAAAAATCTATTGCACAGGGTTTTTTGTATATCAATGATTGTAAATAACATTTATTACTTTTACAGTGTGTTAGTTTAATACATAAATACATATAAATCAATTTAAAATATAAAAAGACATGTCCATTGGCTGCAATACAGTCCTTTAAACGTTGAGGCCAGTTATCAATAGAAGCACGCACTCTTTCCATGGGAAAATTCTTCACTGCCAATCGTACGGATTGTTTTAGGGACTCCAAATTATCATGGCGTTTAGAGCAAGCCGTACTCTCTAAAACTGACCATAAATCATAATCCAGTGGATTAAAATCGGGACTAGACGACGGCCAGTCTTCAGCTCTGATGAAGTCCGAAACGTTCGTTTCCAACCAAGACTGCGTAGACCGAGCTTTATGACCCGGCGCCGAGTCTTGCTGGAAGGACCATTCTTGGTTACTGAACATGGTGTTGTTAAGGGGCTTCACTACCTTCTCAAGAATGGTATCTTGATACACTTGTGCCGATGTTTTCATACCTTTTTCACAAAAGTATGGCTCAGTCACTCCTACATAGCTAATACCCCACCAAACCATCACTGAAGTCGGATAGTGCCCATGTTGCACTCTGTCGACTAATTGGGAAGCTTCCTTAGAGCTTTGAGCATAATTACGGTCATTTTGTTTGTTAAAATGTTGCTCGATTGTAAAAGTTTTCTCATCCGTAAACAAAATTTTTCTGTGACCACCCTTTGCGTACCGCTTCAGTAGTTGTTTCGATTTTACCACCCTATTCTTTTTTAAATTATCAGTTAAGAAATGACCAGTACGTCTCTTATAGGCAGCAAGTCCTAAGTCATCTTTTAAAATACGCGACATGGTTCTAGGTGCTATCTTCATCTCCCGAGATAAAATCTTTTGCTTTCGGACAGGATTTCTTCGAATTCTTTCCCTTACTGCTTTGACCACCTTTTTCGTACGAACACTACGTGGACGGCCAGATCTTTTTATGTCACAAACAGAGGAGGTCTCATTGTACCTATTAATAGCCCGGTACACAAACATTTTACTAATCCAAGCGTATGGAGAGTTTTAAAAATTGCATTTGGCTCCATACCTAGTTTGTGTAATGCAATCACAGCGATTCGGTTCTCTTTATCACCCCACTCCATCGCAAAATTTTATAATAATAGCAAAAATGAGAAAACTCAATGAACAATTATATAAAAATGACAGATTCCAAATTCAAATGTAATATTTTGTTTATTTTTAATTGTAACAGTATTTATGGCCAGACTAAGTAATATTAGTATAGATGTAATATTATTGGAACTGCAATATATTGACATGTGATAATCTATTATGGCTTCCAATCAAATATACAAAATTTTATAGGTGTATGTATTTATATATGTATGATTGTCCACACATTTCTCTGAAGCTATTACCACCACGTTTTATTGGCTTACTTTTACTTCAACTTAGGGAACAGTGCATGTTCCATCCAAATCGGTTCAGAAGTTTCCAAGATAATTATGGACTAATACGTGTAAGTGTGAAAACATCACAAAACATTGGTCAAATTCTAGTGCAATATTTACTACAAAACTATTAACTATCTACTACAAACAAATATTCCAGTTTTTAATTAAAACTGAAGATTACGAAATAAAAAAGTAAGTAATTTAAATAAATTAAATCGACTTCAAAAAGAAATGAACTCAAAATTATGAAATACCTTTATTTTCAGAAGTTTACTTTATATAGTTTAACAATTTTCGGATAAAATCGTAATTAGTAACAAATAACAGAATTGAATCTGGCGTCCTAGCTAGGTTACAAGGTAACCTGTATTAAGGTTCGCCAGCCCAGCTTCCCACAGAAGGAGTACAACATTTTAATAGACTGTCTAAGACTAAAAGCTACAAGCTAACTTGTTAACTTAACTATGTGCGTGAAGTGTAAATATATGAGTGTGTATTCCGATGCAGGTGTGGTGTGAGTGTGTTTTATGATGTAGGTGTGGTGTGTATGTGTTTTGTGATGTAGGTGTGATGTAGGTGTGATGTGTGTGTGTAAACGGAAGGAAAAGAGAATGAGTTCAGCTACGGAGTGTTAAAGAAGAGACTACGATTGTGCAGTAAGCAGACATTTATTTATTTATTTAATACTTCATGCACAGAAATGTACAGAGGCGGACTTAATGCCATAGGCATTTTCTACCAGTCAACCTTTGGGTGATGCAGAGACAAACAGTGGTAGGTGCAATTATGAGAAATTGTGGAATACATTTTTATTTAAATGTAAAGATACACATATACCTATTACAACTATAAATATAATAATATATACCTAATTATATATAAATAAGCGCAAATAAATATATACATAAATACACAAATATACTAAAACGAATAAGACAAACAATGGGAAAACGTTAACGTTGTGATGATACTGCCAGCTTCTTACGAATGTACTCGTGAACTTTTATTTTAAAGGATAATAATCGGTTGGTTGCCATCCTGATTTCCAGGGGGAGCGCATTCCACAGAGAAATAGACTGAACGAAGAAGGATAGGGGAATAAAGTCTGTACGATGAGAGGGACATTGAAGGCGATTATTTGATGAACGTAGATTTTTATTGTGGTTGGCACAAATGTACTGAAAGTGGGGGGCAAGATAACTAGGAGAAGTGGGAGAGTCAAGAAATGAAAACAAAGTGGTCAGCGCCTTTTGCTCTCTGCGCTGGCGTATAGGCAACCACTTAAGAAGCGACCGATGCGCAGAGACATGATCATATTTACGCAGATTGAAAACGAATCGAATGCAGTAATTGAGAAGACGGTCAAGTTGGTCGAGGAGATCTGCATTCAGGTCATAGTAGCACACATCACCATAATCGATGATAGGGAAAATTAAGAACTGCACAAGCATTGTCTTCGTTCTCGTTGGTAATAAATTTTTCAGTCGGTACATTCAGTGTCGTCGTAGTTTAAATCGGTCAGTAGGTGCGTTATCTGTTTTTTACACATTTCGTAAGAGGATTGATGTACAGGGGTAGTTTTGTTTCTTTTGTTTTATAAAAATGGCCCAAGGTAGAAAAAGAAACGTTTAGCAAAGGCAAATCGTGTGAAGGGAACTTTACAAATGTCGTTCTTTCGCCTAAGTGAGGCCTGAGTTTATGTAAAAGGAGTTTTTGTGTGTTGTTGCAATAGGATGTTGAGAATGAATGTTTGCCGGACTGTGAGGACTTGACATTTTTTATACAGATCGAAGGTATGGTAGAGCATTGGCCGAAAAGTAGCAACCTTTAGAATGGCTCTCTGAGCAATTTCCAAAGGTTTGAGCGTAGTTTTCACAGCTCCACCCCAACAATTAATACAGTACGAGATGACTGACTGGCACATGGCGAGATACACGATGCGTATTACATAAGTATTGGCAATGTGTCTGAGTGTTTTAAAAAGATAGATGAGTTTGCGAACTCGAGCAGTAAGGTGGGTGATATGAGCTTTGAAGTTAAGGTGTTTATCTAGTATGATACCGAGGTATTTAATTGTGTCAGTAGAAGAAATTGTAGGACAGTTGCAAGATGCCAAATTGGCATGGCAGGTGTGAGCTTTTAGAGTAATGGGTGTCAAGAGTTGCGTACTGGCGTTTAGAGCGAATGTTATGAGCTTAGTTTTGTTAGTGTTTAATGTGAGTGAGTGAGAGATAAGCCATCTATATATTAAATCGAACCCAATTTGAGCAGTTGCTTGTAGTTTAGCCCAGGATTCATCATAAAAGGTAATTGCAGTATCGTCGGCAAAAGACGTAATATTACCAGAGCTCAGGTGCAGGTTGCACAAGTTATTTATGAACACCAGGAACAATGTAGGGCCCAAAACGCTGCCTTGAGGCACACCATAGGAAAAGGTAACTCCTCGCTATAGCAACCGTCGATTTTGACAATCTGCCAACAGTCTGAGAGATATGAACAAAAAAGCTGGAGTTGCATACCACGTACGCCTAGACATTCTAGTTTAGATAGGAGGCAGGGGAGAGGAACGGTATCAAATGCCTTTGCAAGATCAATGAACACTGTAAGGCATTTTTTGCGTTGATTTAGTTTATCAACGATTCCATCTACTAAGTTCAAAGCTGCGTCAGAAGTTGATTTTTTCTTCCTGAACCCAAATTGGTTGGGTGACAATAAATTATTGCTTTCAAGGTATGTGGTGAGCCTGCTATTAATAAGTCATTCTAAGAACTTGGATCCCTATCCAAGATCTTAGAATGACTTGCCAGGCAGCACCGCAATAGGGCGATAATTAGTAACAGAGGCGCGGTCCACCCCTTTAAAAATGAGATGAATAATGGCCTTTTTAAAAGAAGAAGGAAAGGTACCAGATACGAGGCAAAGGTTGAAGATATGGCAAAGTACGGGTGTAAGGAATTCGGAGTACCTTTTTACTATGGTTTTAGAGATGCCATCAAAGCCCATTGCAGCATTGGCCTTTAGAGATCCAATAATAGAAGCTATCTCATCAGGATTTGTTTCCAAGAGCACGAAAGATTTTAAACTATTGGAGGTATTGAACTGGGAGTGAGGAGAGCAGCCATCGCGCACATTCCTAATACGATCAGCAAGATCTTTGCCTATATTTACAAAATAAGAATTAACATCGTTAAGAGATTGAGAAGGGGTTTCCGAGGAGGAGAATAACTCCGTGGGAGGGTGAGTAATTTTAGTTGTGTTTGTGACACGCTTTACTGTATCCCACAACATCTTTGTGTTACGACCAGCTTTGGCAATTTCATTTGAATCGAACTGTCTTTTAACTTTTCTAAGAATCTTATTGCAGAAATTCCTGTATCTAGTGTAGGTAGCTTTAAGGACTTCATTATCAGGAGACTGTTTGTATCTTTTGTGCAAGATGTCTCTGTTCCTCATGCACCGCAGTAGTCCTGGAGTAATCCATGGTTTCAGGATTCTCTTTCGTTTTGCTGTACGCTTCAAAGTTGAGTGATTATTTATCTCCTGCGATATAGTTTGGATCAGACAGTCTGTAGCAGCGTTTGGATCACTCAAAGAAAAAATATGCGTGAATTCCAGATTTTGCATAGACTTGTCGAGTGAGACGAAGTCGGTCTTTAGGATTGAGGTATTAGAAAAAGTACGGTTTGGGTTCAAATTTAAACAAAGGAGGGTTGAGAAGTGATCAGTAATAGTGGAATCGAAAATGAAGGTAGAAGAGGATAATTTGGTTTTAAGAATTGTGTGGTTAAGGCAATTATTACCTCTTGTGAGTCGGTGATGAGAAGGTAAAAACCCGTGATAAGAGAGACAGTTAAGATATTCGTGCGACCAATGGTTCATAGTCGACGTTGTGCTATCTATGTTTATGTTTATATTTATGTCACCTGTTATCACTACAGTTTGAAAGGTATTTTGAGAAGTCTGTGGCAAAAAACTTTTAAGTTTTTTGCCACAGACTTCTCACAGACTTCTAATTTTGGAAGACTTCCAAAATTGAAGTTATTTCATAATTTTGAGTTAATTTCTTATTGAAGTCGATTTCATTTTTTTCAATTACTTTTTTTGGGTGTCTATTTGAAGAGCTATAGAGGAATGGCATTTTCGTCGAGCTCGTAGCGAAGAATGACGCAAGTGCCCCCATAGCTTTATTACAATCATACCTATAATACCTACTTACGAGTACTTACTTGAACAACATGCATATCTAGCTAACTGTTTAATACTCATATGTTCTCAGACAGATTACATTATATTTTATTACTTGGATAAATAATATTTACCACTGCTAAGTAGGTCTTACGATAAAAAAATGTTACACACAGAATAATAAAATGTTTCTCAGAAACACAAACACTTTTACTCTCGCGAACCTAGATGTAATATGCATTATACATAGTTAAATAGTTTTTATAAAACCTAATTAATTTAGAATATGAGATCGTAAACTCTGAATTCAATTTCAAATTAGCTTATTGTTTTTATCAAAATAAATAATGATGCTACAGTAACAGTATCTTAAGAAAATTATTATAAATTATTGTGGTATTTTATAAACGAAAAAAAAACTATTATATTAATTTTATTACTGAACCGAAACTAATGTCGTTAGACACGCACTTCATATGTGTTTATGTACATTATTTAGTTAGTGACGTGTTTTATGGTAAATTAGCAACGAGCATGTCACCTCAGCCTAAATAAAGAAGCATAATAACCGTGATTGCTATAATTTTCGTAATAATATAAGTTTGGAACTAACTTTCCGAGAGACCATTTGATTTCTTTTTTCCGTGACCTACTGACGTATCATTCCGGATAAAATCGTAACGAATATATCTCCAGCATTCGGAAAATTCTTTCCCTTTTGGATGAATCAGCAAATAAATCTGAACAAGATATGTGATATAATCGTACACGTACAAGCCAGCCCAGATTTGTGAAAACATCTCCCCGTATTAAATACGGTAGGTATTAATACCCGAAAAATTTCACTTATTTGTCTTTTTGTGAATGGAAAGGTCGCGACTAAATTAAGGCTTAGCTAAAATTGAAAGGTTGAAAAGTATTCATTTTCTATATACACCGGGCTTTTAGCGGGAGTGCTCTTTCTTAAAAATAATGAAATTGAAGCCTGAAGAAATCAAATGATGAAATTCAGTGTCTCTCGAAAAAAAATTGATTTAATTTTCCTTTGATTAAAGTACATTTCCGAAGGCGATGGCAAATGCCGCAGCGGCTGTGCCCACCAACCGCAATGAAAGACCACAGCGACACTGCTGGTTTCTATTAAAATGTTTGCCACTGCTGGGACACAGGCCTACTCTCTTCGAGAGGGAGTGGGCTGTAATCTACCACGCGGGCCCAGCGTCTTCGAATTTTTGGTTCTAGGACATGCCGATTTCCTCACGATGTTTTCCTTCACCGTTTTGAGAGCATGGTGATAAGATTATTTATACAAAGAGAAGCGCCTGCCTGGGTTCAATCTAGGGCTTTAAGTCTCGCTGCATTTCTGAGTCCCGAGAAAAAAAATCGAGACTCGATAATTATGGTCTTGAAACTCCCGGGAAAAACGAGACTTTCGAGACTTTTTCAAAGGTAGGTTTCATACTTTTAGGCTGTCAAAACAAGATATTTCACTCAAGTATAACTTTATTAAACATACAGCAACAAACCCAACTTATAAAAAATTACGCAGTATTAGCTTACCGGCGTTCCTATCCTCTGTCCACAGCACTGAAAAGTTGACCGGGAAAATTTTAGCTCCCTCACTGGTTGACTCTGAAGTGCCGTGCTTGAGTGATGCGGTGAATGCCTGGATAGCGGCTTGCCCGGATACAGATCGGCCCGTGAACCCATCTTCCCAGAGACAGTGGGATGAGCCGCTCTGCAGGTTGGTACGGAATAATCTTATCAATACGTCCACCAATACTGCTGAGCGTGCCCGCCTGCTGGCTGTGGGTGAATGGGAGTCGGGCCTCTGGCTTCAAGCACTACCGTCACCCAACATAGGCACTTTGCTGGGTGAGTCCACCTTCCGGCTCGCTACTTGTCTGCGTCTGGGCGCCAGTGCGGTGAAGCCGTCGACTGCCTCGGACATCATGGCCTGTCTTGTAGTAAGAGCGCAGGCCGGATAGCACGGCACGCCAGCATTAATGACATTATCCGTCGTGCTCTTGTCACCGCCGGGGTGCCAGCTGTTTTAGAACCCAACGGATTGGCACGCGACGATGGCAAGAGACCAGACGGAATGACCATAATGCCTTGGAAGTTAGGCAGGCCTTTGGTGTGGGATGCAACATGTGTCGACACCCTTGCACCATCCCATCTTCCTAGTACGGCTGGCTGTGCTGGGGCGGCTGCTGCAGGTGCGGAAAACCTCAAACGGCGAAAATATTCCGATCTTTTTGGGAGTTATATGTTCGAGCCGTTTGGGGTTGAAACACTAGGGCCATGGGGTCCGAGTGCCCACTTGGTTTTCCGAGACATCGCCAAGCGGTTGGTCGACTCTTCACGTGACCAAAGGGCTGGCCTATTCTTTGGCCAAAGAATCAGCATCGCCATACAACGTGGCAATGCTGCCAGCCTTTTGGGCACTTTTCCTGTTGACAGCGATGTGGACGAATTTTTTGATGCCCTATGATTATATATATATATATATATTTTACATTTGTACATATTATAATTATTATTTTAAGTCAGTTAGCTTATATATTGTGTAAATATTTTGTTCACTTATAAAATCAAAAAATAATTAACGACAGTTTCTTTTTTTCTTTTTTATAGTGAGCACGTAAGAAACAAAGGGCGTTTAATGTAGTTTCAGACAGAGAGGACACGTTTTATTAAAAAAGTTACCCGCTATAGAAAAGTCTCTCTCTCCTATGCTAGTGAAGGGGAGAGATATTAGGTATTTGTAGCAATGGTTTAGGTACTTCCCTAAGTCGCCCCCATTTTCAAAGAGAGCTTTTTCTACGTGCAAGGTTGTTTGTAAGTCATGAATTGACATGGAAGCTATATTCTGATCTTAGTCTTTTTGAGGTTTAACAAATTATTAAGCTCACATTCCAGCTGTTCTCTTGTTTTTGGACTTGTGAGCTACGCAATCGTCGCATCATTTGGATCACTGGTATTTGCGGTATAATTTTCAGTTGTGGATTTATTTGACCTTTCGTACAATTATTTGAAAGACACTGTAATTTCATCTTTGCTTAACGTTTCAAAGGCTCTTGTATCCAGATTCTTTTAAAAAAACTGAGAAGGACTGCACAAGTGTTGTGTGTTGCCTCTATCAGTCTATTTTCCTTAATATGGATACGCAGTGAATTGGCGAGACTTACGTTCAAAGAATTTGTTATAAGTCTAATTTCTTTAGACAGAAATTTAGTGAAGTATCCGTTGTTAAAAGAGTAGTGCCTACACGAATTTGAGATTGCTTCCAATGTAGTTATACTCCTGTTTAGTGATGAACTCTAATCCGGATCCTATATCAATCAGAGCAATTTTGATTATTCTCTCTTTAATTTAAGAAAAACAAGCAAAGCAAGCATGCTTGATTGTTCAAGCATTTCAGTTAAACTGGGCAATTTCGTCTTGCAATGAATTATTAATATTAGCTCTCTGTGGAACTCATCCTCTAAGGGTTTCCTTAGTAGGTATAATTTGTTTTGTTGGTGATATTTCCGAACAACTTCGCTTCAATTCGGACTTTATTAATCACATACACA
The DNA here is from genome assembly GCA_947568875.1 of Fissipunctia ypsillon. Classification (NCBI taxonomy): domain Eukaryota; kingdom Metazoa; phylum Arthropoda; class Insecta; order Lepidoptera; family Noctuidae; genus Fissipunctia; species Fissipunctia ypsillon. Next base: position 13,321,987 of record OX387643.1, read on the forward strand.
TACATAAACTCACGCCTTCTTCCTTTATTAATCACATGTTCATAAATTACTCCGTGCTTATTAATAACGGGGTGAAGGCGAAATGGACAGACATGAGTAATATTACGAGTCTACACGTAAAGATGGAAGCGGTCAATCTGCATTAAAAACTGTGAGTGAATTATTAGACCTATGTCGAGTTTAGTCACAAATCGTATTTAATTCAATTAATGTATGAACGTAAACGAGGCCAAAGAAGCATGTAAGGATCGTAGCAGGTGGCGTTCTGTAGTTTCTGCCTACCCCCATTGGAAGAAAGCGTGAAATTATGTAAATATGTATGTATGTAATGTATTTCGTTGTGTACAGTTAATTTCATTTAAATCTTATTCAACTTTTGGTACTAAAGATTTATGCGAAATAAAATAAGATAGGCTCAAGAGCAGTTAACATACTCTTTATACGGAACTTAGCAATAAAAGAAAAAATACAATCTTAATATCTTCCAAAAAGTTACCTATTGCATGTATTAAAAAAAAACAAATAACTTGCCATAACACGTCTTGGAACTTAGGAAATAAACTTATGTCGCTTTAAAATTAATAACTTCTTAAAACGTAACGACGAGCAAGGTGAGAAAAATAAATAATTACTTTTCATACAATATTCCCCTACTACTATACATTATGCGAAGGTGGCAAATAAAATCAATACGGAGAAAATGCACTTTGTTTCCACATTATTATTTAAATTTGAGGTGTAGTGGATACCTGGCTAAATTAATTTATTCTGCCCATCTTCTAAGTAAAGCAACCCATTAAGGCAGTTATAGGCACAACGGGACGTGTGGCGCTCTAGCTAGCCGAGTACTCTCTAGTACTTTCACTTTTGGTCACTTGGGACGAGTTTGTTACAGAAAGTCTGGTGGCGGCATATCTACATCGCCACATGCGAACGCATCACACTGACGTCACGCAAAATCCTACATCGCGCAATCAGAGTTTACCGCGCGACTAGCATATATACAACATTCCGACATCAACCGTCGGGCAGTAGCCCACCAGACACAACACCCGTCTGGTCGGAGTATCCTCCCTTTTCTATGGAGGATGAGTGAACTTTACACCCTGTTCCTCATACCTCTATACTGGTGACCCCGAACATGTGAACGTCAGCGCAGCCTTCGTGCAACTACTACAGCGTGACGTCATCATCATCGCTTTCTCAAGCTTTCGAGCAGCGAGTCACACAGCCAGCCAGCACCCACGGCTTCAACGGGTATCCTGACATCTAGCATGCAGCGACCACGCTTACCTGGTCATCACCCTCAGCCTCATCAGAAACCTTGGCACAGCACACTGCATTCTCGGCCGGACAACAAGCAGAGCCCTTCAAACCTCTCCTGGTTGACACCAGTAGCTAACCTCAACCCGGCGTTGTACCACATCCGACTCACTGGAGCATAATGCAGCGCCACACCGACTCACTGGGGGCATCTCCGCAGACAGTTCCGACTCATAGTGAACTACGCGGCAGGGGCGTAGTCTTCATACAACCCGATTATTATCGGCTTCCCTTGGGAACAACCACCCTTCTTCGTGTCATAGTGCCTAATAATATGATACACCTGTGTGTGTAACTGTATATCACATCACATTACACAATTATATTTAATACCAGTTTAATACATCATACGATTAAAAAACCAAAGTTTTTTGTCTGAGTTTATGAAAACTGCACAATTTTTTCTTCAGCTTCCATCTAATGCAAATTGTAGCTACGCCACTGCTATGCGGCACCTGGTTCTGATTCACTAGAATCTCAACTGGCCCTGGCAAGCATCGTAAGATACATGACTCAGCCCACTATCGACCTCCGGTCTCCGGAGGGGAGTTATGTGGCGGCATATTTTCATCGCCACATGCGAACGCATCACACTGATGTCACGCAAAATCCAGCATCGCGCATTCAGAGTTTACTGCGTGACTAGCATATAAACAACAGTCCGACATCAACCGTTGGGCAGTAGCCCACCAGACACAACACCCGCCTGGTCGGAGGATCCTCCCTTTTCTATGGAGGATGAGTGAACTTTACACCCTGTTCCTCATACCTCTATAGTCTAATAAACGCCGCGCTCACCATGCCACGACAACTAGTTGGCGGGTGTCGGCGCAAACAATCCATTCCACAGCGTATAGCTTTTCAATTAATTTTAACTATAAACGCTACTAGTACGGCAATTGTAATAAAGACCCGAACGGATCAGAACTTCTTGCAATCTTGATATTTCATTAACTGTTGTGTAATGCTGAAGCTCCCGCGAGTTCCATACAAACGTTATTTGCATCTCATTTTAACAATCCGATACTTCTCAGAAATAAGCACGCATTGAAGGTTTTAATATGCTCTGAAAATTCGGTGTCGCAGCTTGTTTCGGTTTTGTCTGCCACAGTGGTAATATTCACATGGTGAGGAAAATTCGAAGTTTGTTTTACATTCTATTGTAAAATAAGTTCTTCATTTCTGCAAATCATAATGGAATGGTTTTTCAACCAGGCAATATATGCTGAAAGGACGTCACACCTTTTTCTCTTTGATTATATTCAAAACCTTCTGCTCATCTTTCATTTCCGTCGAAAGCGCCATGAAAATATGATACCTAATAATACACCCTGGGTGTAAATCCAGTGCCTATAACTCGTTTTAATAAAGTTTCGTATGATATTAGATATACTTAGGTAAATAAGAAAACACAATAGGTATCTTTGAACTCTTTAAGCTGGGACGCCGTTTTTGTTTCATTAGAAAAAGATATTCGAAAAGATACGAGTATTAAAGGTTTTTATGTATGTACCTCCTTACTAATAAACATATTATTTTAGATGAATAGTTTCACACCGATTTCTATCTTTCAGTCGTCAGTAATTTTACTTTCGAAAGAAGACAAAGCGTTGTGTAACTACAGTATGTTAGGTAAAACGAGGGACTTATTGAGGGAGGGTATTCAGTATTCGATTCTCATCCCAAATATGTAAAACACCCGTAAACCCCGTGAAAACACCTTAATTTGTGACGTAATTTCCAATAAAATACATTATTCCTGAACACTGAGCGCGCAAGAAATTAAATTGTAAACAGTTAAGTAATCACGCGGCAAAACACGTGCCAATCCTGCCGAAAGGGAATCCCTTGCGCAAACCCCACCCCTTTCCTTTGTGTTGTCTCCAATGTACCGATAGGACACACTCTTGCGCTGACCGCACCGCAGTCTATGCGACTGCACCGCTATTTCCACATGTCTAATTGCGCTTCCGCGTATCGCTTAAACAACCCCGCTTACTTCGCAATAAAGGTGTCCTGTAAACGTGTTGTTGAATAAACAAAAGTGACGTCTTATCAATATTCCAATGAAGAATATTGGGATATGTTTCGTGCCTACACGTTATCTAATGATAGTGTGTGAGAAGCCATTAATTTGTACCGAGAGATGTTTCCCAACCGCCAGATTCCGTCGTACAATCTTATGTTAGGTGTCAACCAACGATTGCGAACATTCGGTCAAATCACCGTACCGATGCATGCCCAAGGACGAGGAAGGGAGCTAGCTATACCCAGTGCACCTACAAGAAGCCATTTTTGAATACGAGTATTTCGAGCATCACCCACAAGAGAGTATTCTTTGAATTTGTTTCTAAGAGACTCACGAGGACCCATTTTATTGATCGCGCGGATTGCCCTCTTTTGTAAAATGAAAATTGAATCTATGTCAACTGCCGATCCCCATAGCAGAACGCCATAAGACATAATACTGTGGATATAAGCAAAGTATACTAACCTAGCTGTGGCTATATCAGCCAAATGCCGTATTTATTTTTCGTACTGCATATGCAGCCGAACTTAATCTACCTGAAATAGCTCTAATGTGGGCGCCCCATTAAAATTTAGAGTCTAGAGTAAATCCTAGAAATACCGTGTTCGTAATAGCATCTAGTTTCTTGCCATCACGTTTTAAATTTAGATCCACTTGGGGTACATTTGGTAATGCGAACTTAAGACATTTAGTTTTATTCGCATTAAGTAAAAGATTATTAGCTACAAACCATTTCGAAAGAATAGCCAGACTATCGTTGACATGTAAGACATCCGTATCTTTTCTATCTATTTAAAATATAAGCGAAGTGTCTTCAGCGAATAGAATTATATCCGATAAGTTAGCCATTATGTAAGGAAGGTCATTAATATAAACTAGAAATAGGAAAGGGCCAAGAATTGAACCTTGAGGCACGGCCATCTTAACTAGAGATTCTAAGAAATATATATTTCCATTTTTCAATTTTACCTTCTTTAAATTAAGACTTGGAATTTAAGTTGTGTTGTGTTAGGACAGGGGCAATTATGTCAATGTTATCTCTAATAACTTTAACAGAAATCCCCCATAAGTCTTCAGTGATTTTATGTTAAGACTTTTGAATGCGTTTTTAATTGTGGCAATAGAAATGGGCTTGAATTAAAAACTTGGAATGTCCTTACCGAAGTTTTCTTTGAGAAGGGATTCAGCTAAGAAAGATGATGAGGGGAGAGATTTCGTAACCTCGATTGAGGTATCTAAGTGTAACTTTTTATGTAGTCAAATGATACAAGTTGACCAGTATGGTCAGACGTGACGCCACTAATTAAGGACGGGTCTTTTATTTTACAATTAGTAAATACATTGTCTATGCATGAAGCTGAGGTTGCCGTTATTCTAGTCGCTTAATTAAATATACATCTTAAATTGACTGATTTAAACAAAGATATAAGCTTACATTTATCCGGTGAATTAACTAATAGATCAATATTTAGATCACCATAGACAAAAACTATTTTATTAACTTTAAAAAGTTTACTTAGTATTTCTTCCATAATGATTAAAAATGATGACAAAGAGACTGGTGGTTTGTAAACACATAAGAAAGTATGACCCTCAACCTCTACACATGCTTCCTCACATAAGCGATCAACAGAGCACGTAGTGATATCCTTCCTTTCCTTATGTCTGAAACAACTATTACATAATATTAAGGTACCATTCTCTATTGAGGATCTGTTGTACGCACTGGCAACTGAAAAATTATTTACATTACAACAACATCCTTATGTAGATTTAATTTAGGGTGTTTTATTATTTTCCATGTCACTTTGCTTTTACTGTCAGAAGTTTTAATATTGTAATTTTTTAACTAACTGTTAGTAATTTGAATATTTTGTTTTATTTATTTGAGTAGTTTTAAGTCTAGACGTCCATAATAATTACCTTTTCTTGAAGCTACATAATTTAAAGTCATCGTAATGAAATTCTGATAAATTCCATTAAATTTTAGTTTTCGAGCTTTGTAAGGCTTTAACTAGACTGACACGCCATCGTGCAACCCGTCTAGTTAAAGCCTTACAAAGCTCGAAAACTAAAATTTAATGGAATTTATCAGAATTTCATTACGATGACTTTAAATTATGTAGCTTCAAGAAAAGGTAATTATTATGGACGTCTAGACTTAAAGTTGCACGATGGCGTGTCAGTCTAATTCTAAGAAATATATATTTCCATTTTTCAATTTTACCTTCTTTAAATTAAGACTTGGAATCTAAGTTGTGCTTTACACTTAAATTTAATCTGTGCTTCATTTGAGGCCCAAGAATTTTATAACAGAAAATGACTGACACCATTGATTCCATATTTTTTAAAATTTATTTAAAGGAAGCACTAAACGGTTAAAGGCCTTACCGTCAGTTTAAAACGTTTATAACAAAAACCGTTCGAGAACGTCCTAGATACCTAGATATCCTAACTTAATTAAAACATAAAAAATATAATATCCTAAACTAACTAAAATTATTAAAAAACTAAAATATGGCGTCGAAAAATTTCTCCGCATCGCTGTCGGCTGGTAATGTACCCAAGAGACTGGCGGCATTGCCACGTTGTATGGCAATGCTTAGCCTCTGGCCAAGGTAAAAAAGCCAGCCCTTGGGTCACGGAAAATGTCAACCAGCCTTTTGGAGATTTCGTTGAACAAACCATGAGCACTCGGACCCCACGGCCCGAAAGTTTCTACCCCAAACGGCTCGAAAATATACTTACCGATAAGGTTATTATACTTTCGCCACTTGAGGTTTTCCGCAGCCACAGCAGCAGCGCCAGCACAGCACGCCGAGCCAGGAAGATGGGATGGCGCAAGAGTATCGACACATAGTGCGTCCCACACTAAAGGCCTACCCACCTTTCATGGAAATAAAGACATGCCGTCCGGTCTCTTGCCATCGTCGCATACCAAGCCATTGGGTTCTAATACAGCTGGAATGCCGACGGTGACGAGGGTTCGTTGGATGATGTCATTAATGTTCGCGTGCCGCGCAATGCGACCCGCACTTTGGCTGCAAGACAGGCCGTGATGTCCGAGGCTGTTGACAACTTTGCCACAGTGACAGGGATGAGGAGAACAACAAGGGGCTCCTAGTCGCAGGAAAGCAGCGAGCCAGAAAGTAGTGTCGTCGAATAAAGTGCCTATGTTCGACGACGGTAGTGCATGAAGCCACAGACCCGACTCCCACTTACCCACAGCCAGTAGGCGCGCACGATCTACAGTAGTAGCAGACGTGTTTAGTAAATCGTTCTGTACTACTCTACAAAGCGGCTCATCCCATCCTACTCACTTAATAGAAAAAAGCAAACGGGTAGCAGATATAAACTTGTGTTTGAATGAAACGGAAGACATCCTTGGGAACTCGCTGTTGTGTTAAATTAGATAAACGGTGACTGCATGGTTGAAGACATGGTTCCAACAATTTTAAACAAACCCTTTGTCGTGACTTTAGGTACCTATTCGTTCAAATAAAGTTATTTTTCAAGTAATGGGAGTACAATTACTTGAAAAGTAATTTTATTTAAATAGAATGTTACTAAGTGAACCTGGAGTTAAACCTGCCAACCTGATGTTTAATTCCTTAGAAATGTAAAGAAAATCAGAAAAGCTTGTTATTAGTTACGTAGCCAGCCTAAAGGTCGGCTAAGGACATTGACCTTATTTCTTAAAAATGAATAGCCTCAAGACTGCTTGCGCACGCCCTAAATGAACTAATTACGCCGCGATTCTTTCTTCATTTTCTAAAATAAATTAATTTTGGATTTGCAAAGCCAGTTTCGATTATATTGTGCAAAACCTGTAAACGTATAAATATATTTCTCAACTGTATTAAATTTGGATCCAATCTTGTTTGTCTTTCATTGAAGGATACTGAAGAGAAGACAAATTTATCTCGAAAAGTTTAGATTTACTTTAATTACGATCGAGTTAAATCTAACTTCCAAGTTTAGGCTTCATCCTTCATTTAGATATCATTTCAACAAATTAATGCACTGACTTGCTTCAAGTTTTCATCAAAAAAATTATAATGTTGTACCTAATTAATTAAGTCGATAAATTTGAACTATTGCTACGCTGTTTAATTTTTTAAAGAAGGCGCGATAAATTTTTTGTTTGTTGTTTAAATAGCTACCATAACACCAGAGACCAATGAAATGACTGAATGACTTGAAGTAGTTTTGCAAACGGTTAATACCTACCCAGTTACTTTTGAGCGTTTTCAAAGGGTTAACCAGTAAGAATCATCCCAGAGTCCCAATAATAAGCCAAGAAACAATTCTTAAGTTATTTTGAAAAAACGTATTCGTTAATTGTTAACGTTGAGCTTTATTTAAGAGCTCAGGATTTTTCTAGCCAAAAGCTCATATTTAATGAAAAATGGAGTCAGGTTCAACAGTACCTTAAGCTACATTAAACGATGTGATGATGCACTAGCTTATTATATTAGGAGCACAATTTACGTAGATAAACCCGTAGGCAGCTAGCTTACTTTCCTGTGACGTCTTACTAACAAGCTCACCTTCTGATCCTCTAAAGTTACTTTATACGCTATATTAAATCTAATTTAATTAAAACGTAATGCGATATCATTTTATGTAGGTGTACTAGAGCTCAAGTTATAAGGCCGTTTGTCATGGTATTATTATAATAAATGAAAAACGTGTCTACGAAGTACCAAGGCTGCCCTTTAATAAGTTGAAACACATCTCTGTAATAATACAGGGACAATATAGCGGCAGTGTAAAGGAGTATATTCCGTGCTACGGATA